>MEHQ01002630.1:50374-65982 GCA_008828725.1 Saccharina japonica | reverse complement strand
CCCCCTTCCGCCTCCCCCCCTGTCTCCCCCCTTACCTCCCGCTTGCGAGCGAAATCAATGCAGTAGGCAATATGTATCATACAACGGTATCTCTCCCCATGGCCATGGCCAATCACCAACCGTGTAAAAAAACGGGAAACGCTGCTTGGCTCATTGGTGCACAGCAGGTATTCGTCAAACCGTCATGGGTTATTCCGCGCATCCCCCCGAGGCCAATCACCAATCGGGCAAACAAATACGGGAAACGCTGATTGGTTGATCAGTGAAGCAGCTACAATTCGTCAAACTATCACAGGTCATTCCGCGCCTCACCCGGGAGCACTTCGGAGAACGCAAGGCACACGACAAAACCAAACAAGTGGTCAGGTGTCGGCACATATGCTTAGTTCCTTACTCCTTCCAGCGCACCCGGAAAAGGGCAAGGCGCATACCAAAACAAAACCATGGACAGGTGTCGGAACATATGGAAAATTACTACGCTTGTCAGCCCACCAGGGAAAGGCAAGGCGGATAACAGGACAAAACGAATGGTCAAGTGCCGGAACATACGATAATCCCCCATCCCTCCCAGCACACAAGGTAAAAAAAGGCAAGGAACATAACACAAAGCAAATGGTCATATGTCGGTACATGCACACAAAGTGCTTAGACAACGCCTCCCAGAGTCACCGGGAACATAGCAAAACGCAACAATCAAAAACGGCCCGGTGTCGGCACATCGTTGCTCATCCCTCCCAATGCACCAGGGAAACGACAAGGCGCCAACCGAAACAAAAAAAGGCCAGGTGTCAGAACATATGCTACTTCCTTACCGCTTTCAGGGCCCCAGGGAAAGCCAAGGCGGACAGCAACAAAATACTCAAGTGCTACGTAGGGTAGAGGGGTCGCTTTTCACTCCTATCTATGTTTTGAGTCAATGCGAGAGCCACTTGGTCGAGTGACCCACCACGTTTCTGGGCAGCCTTGCTGAGTCTTTTTCAAGCTTTTCGGTTTCGCGACATGCACCCCGCCATGGGGATAATTTGCTACCCTGCGGCAACGAAATATTGTTTCGTCCAATGCGAAGTGAGGTACGTACCGAGTCGTGTAAACGCGTTACTCGTAGTGTAAATAATGGGCAGTATTAGAATACCTGGTCGATACCTGGTCGGGTGCCGAAACTTGTGCCAATCCCTCCCAGCACACCAGAGGAACGGCAACGCAACAGGAAAGAAAAAAAACGAATGGCCATATGCCGGTACATATGCCAACTGCGTAGACTATCCCTCCCAGCGCACCATGGAGCAGGCGAAGCGCGCAACAACATAAATAAACTAAGTCAGGTGTCGTCACATACACAAATTCAGTATCCCTCCCAGCGCACTAGGGAAAGAAAGGCAAGGCCTCGTAAAAGAAAACAGAACACGTGGCCATATGCCGGTACAAACAGGGCGTTTTGTCGGAACTCCCGATAAAATCCTGAGGCACAAACAGATGAGTCATGCGCCACGGTAGAGGGTGGAGGGGGTCCCTAGTTATTCTCAGGTTGAAAAACAAAACAGAAAACAGTCAGGTCAAACGCCGTCACATATGTCGCGTTTTCAGGTCAAACGCCGGCACATATGTGGCGTTTTATCGGAACCATCGATCAAAACATAAACCCCTGGAGCATGGACGGAGAGTCATATGCCACGGTAGACGATAGAAGGTGTGAAACAATTTTTACTTAGATTCCAAAAAAAACAATGGCCAGGTCATATGCCGGTACATATGTGGCATTTTTTCGGAACCGTCGCCCGAAACGTAACCTTTGCATGAGCAGTCATATTCCGCGGTTGAGGGTAGAGGGGGTACCTAATTACTCTCAGATTTCAAAAACAAAATAGTCAGGCCAAATGCCGGCACATTTATGGCGTTTCGTCGAAACCTCGTCGACCAAACCCCCTGACGTTTGGACGGAAAGTCACGCATATGTCACGGGGTAGACGGGAGACAGGGGTACCTAATACTCCTCTCATAATCCAGAAACATGAGCTCCACCTACCACACCTTTTGCCCAAATACTGCCAAATTTGAAGTATCCGCAAGTCCGATCGACAAATCCCATAGGCTCTTTCACATAAATTAATAAAAAAAATGCATACCAGGGTAAGAAGTATACTGGCAGCGAACAAAAAAAGTAATTTAGTAACAAAAAGACACAAATAAATATGAGGAGCAAAACCTACATTATTACAAAGATGAAGAGCCAAAAAAAAAACAAATGTCGCAACAAAACGTCACGGTCAAAAGCACCCCTCTGCCCCGCCTCAGAAGCGGTTCGCTCCTATGTAGTAGGATGAAGCTCACCCTACGTGGACACGGACAACTTCGCTCTACAGCAGAGGAACACACATACCTCTCACGGCGCTTTGCGCGCGGTGCAAGCAAACGCCTGCCTGGTCGGTGAAAACCCGACGTACTCCTCCGTCCCACCCAAAGCGGGGCCACCCCGGTTACCAAAAACGTGGACCAATTTCAAGCGGGGTAGTAAAAAACCGTGTAGCGCGAAGTGCGGAACCACACTATTCCTGTCTAGTGGCCGAAGGCCCTCTTCAAGCGGAAACTTCCATGGAACCATGGAAGTGTCGTTACTTGCATGGTAGGGATGCCATGGGTCTACGGTCATACACACGACTACGGCCATGCATACCACGCGGCTAATGAGTGCACCCCCTAGTACTCGTAGTGTGAAACGGGTCAAGACTAGACGCCTATGATACCGTGTTGGTAAACAAAAAAATACACGGCAGTATATACGCCTTCAAATGCCCGGATGTACTTTTCGCTGAAGTACTTTTCACTGTTGCTTGTAGCTTCTTCCCCCTGTGGCCAGAGCAAACCCCTCTCCCCTGTCCATTCCCCTTCCGTTTCCGTCCCGTCCCGTTTCGAATCCCCTATAACCGTTCCCGTCCCCGTTCCGTTTCCGCGCAGATTTGTCTCCGTCTTGTTTCGTTCCCGCCCGTTCCCGTCCTGTCCCGTTCCGTCTCCTTTACCCGTCGTTCTCGTCCCCGTTCCGTTCCGTTTTCGTTCCAGTTCCCGCCCAGATCCGTTTCCGTTTCGTTTCCGTTTCAGTCCGGTTCCGTTTTCACGTCGGTTCAATTTCCGTCCCTTCCCGGTTCCGATGGGGTTCCGTCTCGTCCCGCCCCGTGTCCGTTCCATTCTGTTTGGGTTCCTGTTCCTTCTCCGCCCAGTTCCGTTTTCGTTCCGTTTCCGTTCCGTTTCCAATCCGGCCCGTTGTTCCGTTCCGTTACTCTTCCGTTCCGTTTCCATCCAGTTCCGTCAACGTTTCGATTCCAACCCGTCCCGTCTCCGTTCAGTTCTGTTTTCCGTCCCGTTCTGCTTCCGTCTGTCCCGTTGGGTTTCCAATCCCGTTCGTTTCCGTTTCTGGGCCGTTCCGTCCCGTTCCGGTTCCGTTTGTGTTTTCATCCAGCTCCGTTTTCGTTTCCGCTTCTGTTCGGCGTCGTTCTGCTTCCGTCCAGTTCAATTCCGTTTCCGTCCCGGGCCCATTTCCGTCCCTTTTCCATCCCGTCTAGTTGTGTCCTGCTCTACCCCGTCTCCGTGCCGCTCCATTTCCGTACCGCCTCGGTTCCGTCCCCTCGCGTCGTTGCCTGCTCTACCCCGCTCCTTTCCGTTCCGTTCCGTTCAAGGTTCGTCTCGGCCCGTCGTCCGACCCCACTCCGTTTCTCGTCCCGTCCCGCTCCTGTCCCATTCCGTTCCCGTTCGGTTCCATTCCCGCGTCGTTCCATCCCACCCAGTCCTCTGGTCTGCTTCGTGCCGTCCCGTTCTATCCCATCCCGTTCAGTGCCGCGCCGAGCACCCCTCCCCTCCTCCTTCCCCACCCCTCTCCCCCATTCCCCTTCCTCGATTTCGCTGGTTTATTTAGCTTGTAACGCTCGCGAATTAAAACAACTGCTCCACTACCTGGCTCCACTCCCAAAAAAACCCGAAGCTAAAATAAGGCGGAAAGACGCACACACAACATAAACGTCAGCAACCCCCCCCCCCCCTCCTCCTTCCCTCGTCCTCCCCCACCCCATCCCCCTCTAAAAAATCCCCCCTCGGCGGAAACCCCCCCTCCACCATCCTCTCCTCCCCGCACCCCTCATTTTCCTCCCCTCTGACCCCCCCTCCCACCTGGTTGGTGAAAACCCAACGTGCCCCATCCCGGCATGGTAGGGATGCGAGGGTCTACGGTCATACGACCACGGCCGTGCGGCCCCGGCCGTGCACCACATGAGTACCCCCCCCCCCCCCCCCCCCGCCCCCCCCCCCCCTCCTTGCCCTTCAACCCGTTTCCCACCTCCTCTCCGACACTCCACCTTACCCACCCGTGCCAGTCCCCCCTACTCCCCCCACCCCCCTTCGCCTGCACTTCCCGAGTGTTTTAATCACTGTAAGGGAAGGTAGCGTGCTGTGACTGCCCCACCCACCCGTGCGCGTAGGAGGGGGGGGGGCTAACAGGGCTTCGCGTTCAGCTTGAGCGTTAGTGATACCGTTAGCGTCGCCGATAACGTTATAGCGTTAGCATGGCATTGACCTTAGCGTTAGCCTTAGCCTTAGCCTTAGCGTTAGCGTTAGCGTTAGCCTTAATCTTAGCGTTAGCCTTAGCGTTAGCCTTAGCGTTAGCCTTAGCGTTTGCCTTAGCCTCGGCGTTAGCCTTAGCGCTAGCATAAGCGCTAGCGTTATAGCCTAAGCGTAGCATTAAAACCTTAGCGCTGGCCTCAGCTTTTAGCTTAAGCGTTTGCATCACAGCGACAGCACTAGCGTCAGCAATACCGTTCCCACCAAGCGTCATAGCCATATAGCGATAGTCGATACCGGCGACGGTCTGGCATGAAACCGATGACGTCTCTTTCGCTGATTTTGTCGGTGGGGTTGATCAGCACTCCTTGGGCGATTTGGACATCGCATCCCGCTCCAACTGCGAGGTGGTCTGGCCTTTCTCGATCTTGCCCACAAGCCTGCTCGCCGTCAGCGTGAAACGAGGGGGAGGGGGAGATGGAGGAAAGGGGGGGCTTAAGGCGTGCGCGGCGTATCCTAGATTGTCAACCCAAGGGGGGGGGGGGGGGTACTCATGTCGTGCATGGCCGTAGTCGTATGACGCATAGACCCTTCCATCTCTACAATGCCGGGACGGAGTATGTCGGGTTTTCACCGGCCAGGCAGACATTGCTAGCACCAAGAGGGTGGGTGGGGGGGGGTACCCGTTGTAGTTCCTGGCCGTAGTCGTAAGGTGGGGGGTGCTTCTGTACGCAAGCCTTTTTTACTTTCCCCCCCCCCCCCCCCCCCCCCCCCCCCTATTCGACGTACCACCCAACACCATTTACACTCTCCATAGGAAATATAGCCTACCAATACGGAGGACCATAGTGACCATGACCTACGTATCACATATAATAAAAACCTGTGGTACCATCACATACCAATACCTCATAAATAACCGAACGTCCAAAGTCGTGCGCGAGGCTTTTCATCCAGCCCGCCGACCCACCCACCGACCCACGTACCCACCAATCCACCGATCGACCCATCCACTCACCGACCCACCCACCCCCCGACCCACCCATCGACTCGCCGACCTACCCACCAACCCACCCATTCACTCACGCACCCATCGCGAGGCGGTTGCTCGGTCTACATGGAAAAGCTAGATTAGGGTAGGTCACATAGCACCGCCTTCGGTGTGGATCTAGACGCATGAGTCATTAGTAGCGAGCTCGTCTCCCGCCGCCCAAGCGCTGGTGGCGTTACGTGTTTTTTCGCTGCTACTGCTGCTGCTGCTGCTGCTGCTGCTGCTGCTGCTGCTGCCGCCGCTGATGTCACTGGTATTGTTCAGCAGTTGATGTATAATGTAGCTGTTCTTGCTGTCGTGGTCGTTGTGTTCACTGTGCTTTCTCGATACAACACAGATGACATTTCCACTACCATTACCAACATCAACAACAACCATCGACCACCACTCCAACCAATCCCCAACCACCACCACATATCACCACCAACACCATTATCATCGCCAACTCCGCCACCACCACCACCACCACCACTACCACCACCATCAACTTACCTACCCAACTCCACCAACCCCCCAGCCACCACCGCCACCACCACAACCACCTCCATCACCCACCACCACATGAACAATCTCAGTTTTACACCCGACCCGCCCCGTTGCACATGCAAACTCACGCTTCGACGTGCTCCTTGATCTCTGAGCGGACCCTGCGGAATGTCTCCAGCGGCTGCCCGTCGGGGTCGTCGAGTTGCCAGTCTTCGAACACATCGGCCTTCTGCCACTTTTCCGGCAAGCTAGTTCCACATCTGTGGAAAGGAAAACGAAAACGAAACCGAAAACAAAAACGAAAAATACAAAAAAAAAAAAATACGAAAAATACGAAAATGAAAAACCGACAATGGAAAGACGACAGAAAACTACAAGAAATGAAAAAACGACAAAACTAAACTAAAAAAAAAAGGAAAACACGACAACGAAGCTAAGAACGGTAACAAAAAAAAAAGACGAAAAAGGGAAGTGAACGTGGAAAGACGAAAAAAAAAACGAACAAAACAAAACATGAAAAACGAAGAAAAACGAAAACAAAACTGCAGGAACGAAGCAAACACGAAAATGAAACGCGCCACGAGACCAAACAGATTCCATGACACGCGCAAAGAGCAACCACCTATCGTACGTGTTGTCGTGGCGGTTTTCTCGATTTCCGTGCTTCGTTTTGCTTCCGTTTTGAGTAACTTTTTGTCGATGTCAGCCCGTATTCTAGTGTTTTGTTTCTTTCAGAATGTTTTCGTGCCTGCCTCTCTGTCCCCACGGGACATGGCACTGTGTGTCTAGTAGTACAGAAGTACTGGTGTAGTGCGGACTATGAACATTGCAGACAAAAAACACTATTCACGTTGCGTTTAAAACACAACATTCACGATGCCTTGAAAAAACAATGCGTACGTCCTCTCCGTGCATTAAAAAAAGCACTACTCCTACTACTACCACCACTACGGTACTTGTACTACCTCTACTTCCTATGCCGATAACACTACTAATAATACTACTAGCTGCTACTATCAATATTGCTACTCCTTATGCCGCTACTACTACTACTACTACTACCACTACTACTACTGTTACTGCTACTGCTGCTACTGCTACTACTACTACTACTACTACTACTACTGCTACCACCACTACTACTGCTGCTACTACTACCAACACCACCACTACTACTACTACTACTACTACTACTACTACTACTACTACTCCAACAGTACACCACTCGCAACGGGGACGGCACTACTGCCCAGCCAGATCCTCACCCACACATGGACACCACCGCGTCGAAGGAGCTCGGAGAGAAGTCGTGCAGGAAGTCAGAGGTGTGGCTGTTGATGTCTACGCCCACTTCCTGCATCACTACCTGAAATAAAAAGGACGTGGATGATTTCGCCGCAATTTCCGTCGGTAAAAGAGCTTGCACACCTCGAAGAGATCGTCGGAATTTTCGTCGGTAAAAGAGATTTGCACACCTCGGACAGATCATCGAAATTTTCGTCGGTAAAAGAGCTTGCACACCTCGGACAGATCATCGGAATTTCCGTCGGTAAAAGAGCTTGCACACCTCGGACAGATCATCGGAATTTCCGTCGGTTAAAGAGCTTTTCACACCTCGGACAGATCATCGAAATTTGCGTCGGTAAAAGAGCTTGCACACCTCGGACAGATCATCGGAATTTCCCGTCGGTAAAAGGGCTTGCACACCTCGGACCGGAATTTCCGTCGGTCAAAGAGCTTTTCACACCTCGGACAGATCATCGGCATTTTTAGCGGTAAAAGACTTCGCACGCGTCGGACAGATCATCGGAATTTCCCTTCGGTAAAAGAGCTTGCACACCTCAGACATATCATGATCTACAGGATTAGATCATCGACCCCCATTTCATTATCTAGATCATTTCAGGGCAGATGATCTGTATGATCTGTGTGATCTGTATGATCTAGCTCCATGTTGACAGGTGGGACGCGTGATCTACTGTACGTAGGATACGTTCCCTTGGATGGATCTGTACTACAGCAGTAATATACAAATTCTGCACAACACCTTATAACGGCAGGCTAGGATCTAGATGATCTATTACTATTAAAATAGTAGTTAATCTAGCAGATGATCAAATCATCTAGGGTTAAGAGATGATCTAGATGATCTAGATTATGTAATAGATGATCAGATAATCTAGGGTTAGAGATTATCTAAGATGATGTAATAGATGATCAGGTCATCTAGGGTTAGAGATAATCTAGATTATCTATATGCGTATATCTAGATGATCTATCTGTCGGGACATGTGAAAACGTTCTCAAAGTCAGCCTTTTTGGGGGCGAGAGATGTGAGTACAGCTCCTAAAGTGAGTAGCCCTTATAACAAAAACAGCTGTACACCTGTATTCTGCCGTTTATAGCATGCATCTACTATGATATCATATGTCGCCGTAGGCAAAAAAAAACAAAGACGGATAGCCATCGACAAAAAAAAGCCATCCACGCCATCGACAAAAAAAAACTCGATAGCCCGTCTGCCGCCGACGCTGCTTCTCCCCCAGCTCTACGATCTACTTCAATGGACGTACGCTACGGTATACTTATATGTAGCGGCCAATATATATGAGGCCCTCGGCTTCAGGAGCTCTTAGGCATGTCCCCTGCAGAAGAAAAAACGCGAGGTAAACTTAAAACAAAATACATGTTTTGGCGCGGTGTGAACTACAGTACCAAGCAACTCGCTTTCGCTCCAAAACTACATACGTACACAATATATGATTATAGGCTGACCGTCTTTCGATTAAAAAAACAAAATCGTCCTGTTGACCATGGTATGACCACCCAGCGGGGTCACCGATCTACAGGCTTCATGCGAGGTCATATATACCACCCCTACAAATTAGACTACACGCGACCTATTTGTTTCACGCAGCTTGCAAAGATGAGCGTGTTTAATGTTTTCAAGGATAGATCCCACCAAAGCTGCCATATGTGTGTGTGTTTTTTTGTTTTCTTCCAAGTTTTAACTAAAAATACCTTCGCTGTTGGGTGTACCCTGGACCCTTCCAGACCCGAGCTCTGGATGTCGAGATCGTCTTTGGCGAGGTGCTTGGCCCACCCTTCTGCCATCTGCGGCAGTGACATCAACAACAACATCATCATCATCACCATCAGCACAATCGGCCATCACCATTGTCATCATCATCATCCTGCTGTCGTAACCGGTCGTCATCATCATGATACGTATTACTGTAATATATTCCAGGGTGGGCTAATGTAGAAGCATTACCTATGTTATTCCGAGGGGTCTAATGTTGTGAGCAGAACCCACGATGGACCCAAAAAAAAGCATTTGTCCCCCTTAAATAATGTTCATACACCATATTTGTTTATCATTGCTACGCTCCCCCGGCGGAACAACAACAACAACAACAACAACAACAACAACAACAACAACAACATCGCTATTACTGACAACCGGTCATCATCGTCATCATCAGCATCGTCATCGCTACGATCGTCACAATCGTTGATCACCATAGTCATCATCATCATCATCATCATCGTCATCATCATCATCATCATCATCGCCATCATCATCATCACCATCACCACCACCATCACTAGCACAAGTACTACATGTGGCACAGCTGTAAGATCGCTGTAAGATCCATACCAGGTACATGATACATAAATATAACAAACGTGTGTATCACATATTAGTAGGCAAACGGTTCTAATATTTTGGAACAGAGTGGTACCAGTATCATACAAGGTTCCCCTTCGAAACACCGCCGTTCACTTGAAACCCCGGGGCTGTCGCAAGTTGAAAAGGGGGAACACAGAACATAGGCGTTCCTCCTTCCTCCTGTGTATATGACCCTTCGTGAGGTTCGCTGCTGTTACCTAGACCGCTGCTGTTAAGAGACTGTATGATGGGTGGATGCTTTTGAAATTTAACGCAAGTGCATGGAGGATGAGCTGCTGCTGTCGCCCGGGTGAGCTGCTGTGATGCCGAGATCGCATACGATGTGGCTCGAGGTTGGTAATAGCTATAAATCAAACCTGAATACGCTTTCGGATCGAAAGATAAACCTTCAGCAAATGGATTCCACAGCAGCAGTATTCCCGAAGCAAAATCACTTGCACCGCTATTTGTGAGATTTATCAATTTGCCATCCTCGATAACAATACTATACTCACGTACCGTGGCACGAAGAATCGAGCTTGAAGCGTGGCAGTATTCCCGTATTGGCAGACAAGGAATCCCCGCCGACACGTGCATGCAGGGGGGTCACGGAGTACATTTCCGCCGCACAAAGTATTGGGTGGGACTTAGAAGAGGGTCACCTGTTGTTCCCGGTAGTCCTTACGGATGGGAGCCGGGGACCAGTACCCTGGTCAGCACAGCGCATGACGGCGGCACTGCAGAGGCACCTGAGAAGGGCGGGATTGCCTGACCACCTTACTATGTACCCCGTTCGAGTGGGAGACTCGGTGAGTACGTCGTTGGCAGGCACAACAGTTGACGAGATCACGAAGATCGGGGGGCAAAAGGGCCAGACACTGTTGGCCACGCTGAGATCTGAGATTGCCGGGCGGAAGAAGTAAGGAAGGGGACGTCGCGCAGTCGGAGCCTGGTAACCACTAATAATAATATTAAATCAATTGATTAGTTATTAAACTGAGATGGGGAGCGAAAATCCCCCAGGTTCAGCCCCATGAGGAAGCACTGGACCCCGCCCGCACTGCTGCGCCATGACCGGCCGCGCCGCCGCGTGATATTGCTGCTTGGCTCACACGGCCACATATTTAATGAGTTTGAGGGTATCCGAGCGATACACTTTCATATGCCTTTTCCCTTAGATTATAACATGTTATGTGGGAGACTCGGCGAGTAAGTCGTTGGCAGGCACAACAGTTGACGGGATCACGAAGATCGGGGGGTGGAAGACAGAGAGCATAGCGAAGCACCTCGTCGGTTCGACGACGAGCGCAGGGGTCCGAGCGTCTAAAAAGACTCGGGACCACGAGCACGTGCGCGCGAACGAGTTGCCGCTACCCCAGGCTTTTGAGTCAGACTTTTCCGCGTGCGCGAAAAAAGTACGTCTAACGTACGGATCATTTAAGTAAGTTTGGGTGAGACAATACAATAATACCCGGCCGCTGGCTAAGGCTAACCTAGTAAATACAATGAAGTTCGGGTGGGACCATCGGCCGGGGCAGGAGGCCTCATCCAAATCCAATACTTGCATTGAATGATCGGCGGCAGCGCTAAAGAATACTATAGTAAAATCGTTGACCAATCAGCGGGAAACAACCGTTGGAACAAAAGAGGTGGTTCCAGCTTTGGTTCGGTTGTATGAGATTCGGTGTGCTGCCCCTCCATCATTCGGTCGAGAGCGAGCCGAGCAGCGAGGAACAGGGTAATAGGTGCAGGAAAAATACAGACCTTCCCACCCACCCCACAAGCTTGATTAGTAGTCTTTTTCTGCACGGTCATTTTCAATTCC
Source organism: Saccharina japonica (assembly GCA_008828725.1). Lineage (NCBI taxonomy): Eukaryota > Phaeophyceae > Laminariales > Laminariaceae > Saccharina > Saccharina japonica. The sequence goes on along the minus strand of MEHQ01002630.1, from coordinate 54,405 downwards.
AGGGAGAGACACCGCGCTGAGAGCGCACTCAGCGCGGAGTTTATCCCGGGCGAGGCCCTCCGCCGGAGCAGGAGGCCTCATCCAAATCCAATACTTGCATTGAATGATCGGCGGCAGCGCTAAAGAATACTATAGAAAAATCACTGTGAGATTCATCAAATTGCCATCCTCGATTACAATACTATACTCACGTACCGTGGAACGAAGAAACGAGCTTGAAGCGTGACTAACTACGTCACGAGAGGAGGGCAGAGGTGCGAGGTGGCCAGGTGGCCAAGCGACCACGGCCGAGGTGCGAGGTGGCCAGGCGACCAGGCGAAGTGCGAGCTGCTATACACAGCACTCAACATGCGAAAGAAACCTTCCTGTGCGTTAATTTTAGTGTGGGCTTCCATTGTCTAACGTTATATAAAGGGGTTTCAGTTTCATGGACTGCATGTTTCATTGTATAATGTTGTCGCACAAGTAACAACTTCATGGACTACTCGGACCTTTTACATGCATAAGAGATATGCATGCCGCAGTGCTGTACTCGTAGCTCTACGTGCTAAATAGCACTACGACTTTTCACGATACATGTTGCGTACCAGTATGTACTATTAATACTTGTGCGCCAGGTATATACATACGTACTACTGCTGTAGGTAGTACGTACGACTGGCGTCCAAGGACATGCGGGACAGCTCTATGATCCATACAGCGGTGCGAACAAAACTTGAAGGACTCGGCGCGGCATATCTCCACGATTCAACGGCACAAAGAACATCCGCGGAATGCTTGTTGAAGTAGCCTTCGTACTGCTTTTACATATATATCATAAATACATGCGGCGTATATACTATCCTTCTAAAAAGAAAAAGAAAAAAACGGTGTTTTTATTGAGGGCGATCGACGTAGCGACCTTCAGTTATCAATGGTGTTTTACTCTAACTTGAAAAAAAAGCAAGAAAGCTCTCCGCCTACGAGTAGTCAGTCCCCAACCTTCACAAGGAAGTTGACCTTTTCCTGTGACAGGCGTGTGTGGGCCCAAGGCACCCTTCGTTGTGCACTACAGTATTTCATGCTACTGCAGAGAAAAAGTCTTCTCGGAAACAAAAATAAGAATTGGCAACAAAATAAGAAAGTGTGCTTAGGGCCCGTTTTAACGGAAGAAAAAAAAAATCAATTTGGAAAAAAAAAAATCAAATCCGCTTTTCATTGGTCAACACACGCACCAGCACCAAAGATTAGGATCTTGGGGTATAATGTTTGGTGCTGGTGCGCGTGTTGACCAATGGAAAGCGGATTTGATTTTTTTTTTTTTCCAAATTGATCTTTTTTTTTCTTCGTTAAAACGGGCCCTTACAGGCACGTCGGGAATAACAAAGTCCGATTTCCGATTTCAGGTTTGTTGTGAGAAGGCCGATACTGCTGCATTGGGTTTCCACACACAATTATTACGGGGGGGCATATCTGATAGGACCAAAATACTGTTAGCAAAAATAGGCAAATATAAACGATGGTATAGGTTTTTGTCTGTACCGTAGGTTCTGTTCACTATCTATGGTCCCTCGTAATAGTTGTAGGAAGGATTGTTGAATGCAGGATACCATTTTTTTGTTTTAAGGCGCGGCCCCCTCGGCCCGGGGAGGGCCGATTTGTATCGCTTCGCTCGCCTGACTTCAAGTCGGCAACTTACAGTACGCTGGCCATGGAGCTGGTTCCCCCAGCCGACTTTCCGACTAAAGCCAGTTAGTTGGCGAATTGGAAACCCACCATTGTCTCGTAAAGTATGCCTCTGATTTCCCCCGAGTATATCGCGTGTGCGCGCGTGTGTGTGTGTGTGCGTGTCAACTGACTCGCCCGCAACCTACTGCCGTGGTGAAGCACTCTTGCAGTACTGCGAAAAAAAAGAAGAAAAAAAACATCCCATTCATTATACGTATTCGCCCTCCTTTTATCTCTCCTTCCTAATCGTAACTCAGATCCGGGGTCACAAAGTAGGCTCCTTCCTCCCCCCACTGCGGTTCTTGCCTCGCATTTTTTATCGCGAGAAGACTCCAGCCCTTTCTCTCCTCGTCGACTCGCATCGAACTGCGCCTGACCACGCCACTACTACTACTGCTGTAGGCGCTCTCAGCAGTTGTTTTCCGTTTTTTTTTTGTTTTTTTTTTACATGAACATATGTATGAACGACTCTAATCCCAAGCATTTTTTTTTTACATTATAATTTTACATGGAACATATGAACGACTCTAATCCCAAGTGAATTTGTCCTGAAAAAAACGGGAATGTGGCATTACTTTTAACCCATCCGGAACTGCCAAACTTATCCCACACTAATTCCAAGTAGTTTGTCCCCAAATACGTGGGACCAGTTCTTAACCCTTTCAGAACTGCAGTCCCGTTTTTGGGAGAAATTACTTGGAATTTGAGTGGTTTGTCCCCAAAACGGGACTGCAGTTCTAAAACGGTTAAGGGGTTGAGGGGTTACGGGCAGAACTTCGGGTCGGGGTGGCACCCGCCAATAGCCGAGGTGGTGGCCGCGGTTAGTCGAGGTTGAGACAAATATCACCGTCTGGACACAAAATCCCTTATGACAACAGTCTCGAGACCACATCCTACATGTATTGGGAAAAAAAAAACCAAAAAAAAAAAACAGCTGTGAGATTTGATTACGGGGGACCACAGTAGTAAATAGGACCAAGTATTGTTAGTAAACATAGTTATATGTATAGGTTTTAATGTTACGGTAGGTCCTATGTACTATGGTCCACCGTAAATATACGTACGTACAAAACAGGACTGTTACTATACGTACTCGTATAATATGATATACCGTAATATGGACGAGCATAAGCTGCTGCAGAGGTGTTCAAGGTATGAACATGTCTCCATTAAGCGGCTCTGCGTGCTTGGTCCATGGTTGATAGTGCAGACAAGCTTCCAACACAAAATAGTTGACAGCACGCAATGGCACAACAACAGCTACTGCTGTAGTAGCATCATGATATCAATGTATAATGCATGTTTCCATCCCCATAAGTCCAACAACTTACACGTATTGATATAAACGAGGAATAAACTGCTGTAGGCTGTACGTAGAGGTGTTAAGGTACATACTTCGTACAAGTATACGTCTCCATTGAGAGGCTGTACTATTAATACTAGCAAAAAATACTGTTATTATTATCAAAAATAGTACGAGTACCGGTGGTGTTTGTGCATTTGGCCCAGCTTCAACAACCATGGTTGACAGTGCAGACAAGCTTCCACAGCTCCGGCAGATCATACAGATTATGCAGATCATGATCTGCCTATCTGTCTACACAGTAGTAGATCGTCTAGTTCCTCACCCGCCTGCATATTACGGGGGACCATAGTAAACAGGACCAAATATTGTTCGTAAAAATAGGGAAATACCTGGTATCAAGGGCGCACAAAAAAAAAAGTTATCGACACCACACAGAGGTTTTTGTGAGTGCCGTATGTCCTATATATATACTATGGTTCCCCGTAATCATATACCTGGTATACAAGATCGGCAATGGGTCTGCCTCGATTGATCTAGAGCATGAAGCGAGGATCGATAATTCGTCCGAAGGTGTACAAGCTTCGACAAAATAGTTGTCAGTTACGTAAATGTGACGTCATGCAGCTTTCCAGCCCTGAGCCTAACGACCCTGCTAGCCCCAAGCGGTCGGAGTTAGAATTCCGCTCTATGGTGCCATGGTTGGCGTTATAGAGTACCTGCTGGTATTTACGGGGGGAAACATAGTAATCAGGACCAAATGCTTAGCAAAAAAAAACGGGAATAGATAGGCTTTTGTCTATTATGTGATTCGGGTCCTGAATACTATATATATATATTTTTTTTTGTCCATCCCATTTATTATCTTCGCCCTTCCTTTCTCTCTCCTTCCTGGACGTAACTCAGATCCGGGGTCACAAAGTAGGCTCTTCTCCCTCCCCCCCCACTACGGTTCTTGCCTTGCATTTTTATCGCGAGAAGGTTTCAGCACTTTCTTCCCTCGTCGACTTGCGTCGGAGTC
>MEHQ01002630.1:0-47431 GCA_008828725.1 Saccharina japonica | reverse complement strand
AAACGAAGCGGGTAGGTCAACGTACGGCCGTATACTCCCCTCATACGGGATGTACATCCTACATGAGGACATATAAAATTTTTATAAGGATTACCCTGGGCTGGGTAATCGATCGATCTTTTACCCCTATAGCTCAGCGGTAATACCCTCACATTTGACGTCGTCGAGGACACGGGTTCGAATCTCACTTCGAACGTTTCTTTTTTCAGAAACGCTTGCGCGTGCGTCCCCAAATAACACGTCTCCCTGGCTCCCCAGGTACTGAAACGAAGCGGGTAGGTCAACGTACGGCCGTATACGGTACCGACGTCCCAAATATCCCGCCGTTCAGAGGGGGGGAGAGTGTTATAAGGATTACCCTGGGCTGGGTAATCGATCGATCTTTTACCCGTATAGCTCAGCAGGTAATACCCTCACAAAATCCGTAAGTACGCGCGATCGAAGTATTACACTCAGCTAGCAAAGATGAGCTTCGATGAAATCCTCGAGCTCACAGCTGTTGTTTTTTTTAATTATTTAATATATATATATAATCTGTAGGATCTGTATAATTTAGCTTATGTTGCCGGGTGGTTTCAATGCCGGGTGGGAAACGGAAGAAAAAAAAAAAAAAAAAAACTGTACCTAGTCTGTCGCTCCGATGGTCTAGTGGTACCCTCGAACGCTACTGAGAGTTGTTTCTGGGAGTTCGAAACCTCACGTAGGTCGGACGTTTGAAGTTTATTTGCAGACTAAAATGAAAAAACGGAAGAAAATGCCGAGAGCGCCTACTAGTATTATAGTAGCGTGGGTATATAGGCGCAATTCGATACGAGTCGACGAGGGAAGAAAGGGCTGGAGTTTTTTCGAGATAAAAATGCAAGGCAAGAACCGCAGTGGGGAGGAGGGAGAAGAGCCTTTAAGACCCCGGATCTGAGTTTACGACTATGAATAGGAAGGAGACAGAAAAGGAGGGCAACGATAATAAATTGGATGAAAAATAAAAAAATACAATAATAATCATAATTACTTCGCATGAACCTAAGGGCATGTTTCCTGGGCTAGATATGTACTACTCATGTACAGATCTTGCACAACAGATCCCAACGGCAGATTAGGTTAGGATCTACAGCACCGCTCTGGGCGTAAATATAAGGGCCGCTTGATATGCATGTTAATGTATAAGCGGTCCTTATAAGCGGTCCTTATAAGCGGTCCTTATAGTTACGCTCAAAATGGTAGATTATCTACAGTAAGATCGTGATCCGTCCGCCGTCTACAAGCAAAAAAAAAGTATGGTTATGAATAGGTCGTGTCTCGTTCGTACCTGGGATCGGCAGCTGTTCCGCTTGCAAACGAACATGACGCTCTTTTTTCGCTGGGCTGCTGGCTCCGCCGAGAACCAGCATCGCTGCTGCTGCTGCTGCTGTCGAGACCCGGCGATCGCTGATACACAATGGTGATGACAACGGGGACCATGGTGATTTCGACGATGACGAGGATGATGGTGACCATGATGATGGTGACCGTGATGATGATGATGATCATCATCATTATGATGATGATGGTGGTGGTGGTGGTGGGGGTGATGATGAAGGGAAACAGGCACAAAACCCACATCCCGTGAAAAAGAACAAGCGAAAAAAAAAAGGAACGACGAGACAAAAAGAGCAGAAGAAATAAGCAACCAAAAAGATAACAAAAAAACAAACAAAACAAAAACGTCACAAACGTCGAGCGCAAAAGACGAAAAGAACAAGCAACGACAACAAGCAACGACCACGACCGGAACGACCACGACGACTGCGTTTAGTAACGAAGGTCCGTTCGACGAGTGTGGAGGCGGTAGAGGCGGGTGGCAGTGGTTATATATGCAGCAGTAGTGGCGGTGGCCTCCAGGAGTACATTCGACTCGGGGGAGGGGGCAGCTTCGAAAAAATGGATGATCTACAGTAAAGGGGAAGTAAGACTGCTTTAAAATGGGGAAGTAATACAGCCCAACCTATCTTCCTCGTGGCATGTCTTACTGCCCCAAAACAAACACAGTAACCAACCAATTAATATGTGCTCTACCCTCCACCCCCTCCTCCCAATATGGAAACAACGTAATGAGCGCCCAAGTGTTGGAGGTGTCTCTATTAGGAGTAGAAACGGTGCTCCGTCTCGAAAGGGATGCGTGGTCAATGGTCAAATGACTAAGGCAAGCAACAAATGAGTACGCCCCCCCCCCCCCCCCCCCCTCCTCCCCCGCCGCTATCTTAGGAGATAGATGGTGGCCACAGGCGGCGAAACAGGAAGGGGGTAGGATTAGAAATGTCATTTGTGGAAACAACGCAATGAGCGCCTAATTTTTGGTGTTGGGGGTGTCTCTACCAGGAGTAGGAACGGTGCCTACTTATAAAAAAAAAACGAAAACAACTGTGAGATGGAGGATTTCGACGAAACTCGTCTTTGTATGTATGTATATATATATAACGCATCAAAACGTGTTTCTACAGTTTTCTTCTTTCGGGGGGAGGTGCTTAGGGCCCGTTTTAACGAGTATGAAATAAATTCAATTTGGAAAAAATAAAATTCAAATTCGCTTTTCATTGGTCAACAGACTCACCAGCACCAAATATCATGCCCCAAGATCCTAATCGTTGGTGCTGGTGCGTGTGTTGACCAATGAAAAGCGGACTCGAATATATATTTTTTCCAAATTCAATTTTTTTCTTCTTCGTTAAAACGGGCCCTTATGAGTCATCAATGTTGAATCTCATCATTTCTATTTTTTGTTGAGGATGGCAAACGACAATTACGAGAAAAACAGAGTTATTACTGTCTGTTCCGTCTCGAAAGGGATGCGTGGTCAATGAAATGACCAAGGCAAGCAACAAATGGATACCCCCCCCCCCGTCCAACACCTCACGGCACTTCGCGCTTGGTGCTAGCAACGTCTGCCTGATAGGTGAAAACCGGACATGCTCCGTCCCGGCATTGTACTCGTAGGGATGCGAGGGTCTATGGTCATACGACTACGGCCATGCATGGAAATGAAGTTCCCCCCCCCCTCCCCCCCGAGACAGCCCCTCGACATTAGGTAGTGCACTGCTAACTATGTGTGTTCTTCACATCCAACTGTTATTTCTGCGCGTCGACATCCAGCACACCCAGTGTCCGCGCAGATTCTTCAGCTCTATACGTCGTAGTCACAAAAACCAAGACAACAGAGACATATATATATATATACTTGCTTGCTGCATTGCAGTCCACCAGTAAACGGGGTAGGCGATGCAATGCCGTGTCATCGCACTGGACACGACAATCACGAGAGGTACAACATGCTACTGCTGTAGCAATCCAGATGCGTTGAAAGAGAAAGAAAAAAAAAACGAAAGAACCACACAAAAAGTTTTTTTTTTCTTTTTTAACTACCACGCAATGAATACCCTGGTAGACGTTAAGGGGGGGCCCTTCGGGCGAAAAAAATAAAAGAGCACTGCTGTAGTCTCTATCTAAAAAAAACTAATCTGTTTTTTTTTTTTGTCAGTTGCAATACCGGTACTATTTATGGTATAATTTCGACCTTTCATGACTGCCTGTCGAAAACGCCTTTTCTCCAGCTCTAATGCTCAGACCTACTCCCTGAAGGCAGCTTTAGGGACCGTACGTCATGGGAACCTTAACCTTTTTGCGTTCGGCAACGGATCGATTCGGCGCCTTTTTCACCACAAAAAGTGCCTCTTACTCAAAAACGACTCCCCATACCTCTGGTACCCATATAGACGAATTAAAAAAAAAAATGGGCGTTTCTCAGCCTGCTGATACAGCAGCTTTAACTCAGACGTTGGACGAGAACGCGGAGCACTAGTAGGCGAACCTATCTGGGCCTCTAGTTCGACCGTCCGTGGTGTCCTACGCGGCCGTAGCAGAGTGTAGATACCAAACAGGAGCTCCGGAATGATCTAAATTCCCTGAAGCTGAGCAATCTCGTTTCGTGGTGCAAACCCAGCAATACCTGCCCTCCCTTGCGGGTCCAAGCGCCCCAACACCTCCTCGAGGCCACAACGGACGAGCTATACGTTGGTTGGGAGCGGGTCCGAGCATTAGAACTGGAGCTATGTCGTGTGTTCGGTAATGGAGTAATGATACGGTGTTAATTGCACCAGAAATAGTATTTTGCTGCTGTAAAACAAAAAGCCGAAACATTTTTTTTCAGAAGACTCAAGTACGGCGGTGGGTACCCATTCAGAACTGAAAAAAATGTCCAACACTAATTCCAAGTAGTTTGTCCCCCAATTCGTGGGACCAGTTCTTAAGGGGGTGCGTTATAAGATAATAGTACAAGTTAAAATGTAGGCCAAATCGGCTGGATCCGCCTACACTAAACCTATGTATTTCCCACTGCTGTGAATATGAGAGAAGGCTAGGCAACCCGCTTAGAACCGCACCTATGTTTTTGGGGACAAACTACTTGGATTTAGAATGGTACACTACTTCCAGTAGTAAAATGTTGTTTTCGGCCTGTACCCTGTACCCTGTACCACACCTCTCTGAAATAGGGGTACCCACAAAATAATGAACTTTTTTTTTTTTCTTTCCGAAAGGGCCCCTTAATTCCAAGTAATTCGTCTCCGAAACAGGGAGTACAGTGTGCAGGTAAAAAAAGGGTTGAAGTTTGTTGTTATTAATGATTATCACATTATCATTATTTACCTTGTAGCTACCAGGTAATTGCGTACGTACGCTGTAACGTAAAATCTAGCTTTTTTTTCATTTTCCAGACGATGGGGGATAGAGCTCGAAGCTATTTATACGAGTAGGGTTAGCAAGTGTAATTCAACCATGTCGTCCAAGCCGGGCCAAGGTCTAGATACAGCAAGCATACAGCAGCAGCAGCAGCAGCAGCCCTCGTTTTGTGGCGGCGGGGGGCGGCCGCAGCGGGTCTGAGCTCGAGCAAGTAGCTATAGATCTGTCGAGCCACACAACACCATGGGGCACGTAGTTGTTGTCATTTTTGTTTTTGCTTTGTTGTTGCTTATCACGGGGGACCATACCGGTAGTAGTAAATAGGATACAATATTGTTAGCACAAACAGGTACGACGTAAACTGTACCTGGTATAGGTTTTTGTCTATTGTACCGTAGGTCCTACTTGCTATTTTTTTTTTTTTTTTGTCCATCCCATTTATTATCTTCGCACTTCCGTCTTTCTCCCTCCCTAGTCATAACTCAGATCCGGGGTCATAAGGTAGGCTCCTCTCTCTCCTCCCCCCACTTCGGTTTGTGCCTTGTATTTTTATCGCGAGAAGGCTTTTCAGCTCTTCTTTCTTCCCTCGTCGACTTGCATCGAATTGTGCCTACCCACGCTACTATTAATAGGCGCTCTCAGCAGTTGTTGTTGATTCCGTTTTTTATTCATTTTTGCAAATAAAACTCAAAAGCCCGACCTACGTGGGGTTTGAACTCCGTAAATCAACTCTTGGATAGAAACATTCGAGGCTAGTATACCACTAGACCATCGGGACGATCGACTTCTCTGTACAGAAATATAAGAACCAATTTCACACTAATATTCAATCAAAAAGGTGTTTATATTTCGGGACATAGCTTGCAAAGATGAGGAGAATCGAACCCTCGACATCCGGCCCAAAAGGCTTCGTGGCTACCAGTTAGACCACCGGGGCGACCGGCTATTACTATGGTCCACGGTAACAGGTTGCTGCTTATCACGGGGGGGGGGGCATTGATAAATAGGACCAAATATTGTTAGTAAAAAATAGGTTAAATGTATAGGTTTTGGTGTGCACCGTAGGTCCTATTTACTAGTGTTTACTATGGTCCACCGTAAATAGGGTAGTTGTTGCTGTTTTGTTGTTGCTGTTGCGGTTGTCATCGGTTACGCATTCTAGTCGGGGCAGGTGTTGGTGTTTGTTGTGCCGCTTCGTAAGAGCGTTTAGTTCGCGCGGCGGTGTCATCCGTCTTTTCAGCGCTCGATCCTTCCAGAACGGGAAAAGGTTGATCCTTTCAGAACGACAAAACGTATCCCACACTAATTCCAAGTACTTTGTCCCCCAAAACGGGGGACCGGTTCTTAAGGGGTCAAGGTTGCCAACTCGAAGCAAAGGCGAACGATTTGGTCGAGAGCCTTGCACGAAAGTCTGATTGTTCGACTTTAATTAGTAAGCACCCTTCCTTGCCGTTGTTGAAAAAATGAGCACTTTAATTAGTAAGCACCTTTCCTTGCCGTTGTTCAGAAAATGAGCGCTGAAAAAACGATCGCAATATACATACTGTAGGTCGCAACGCAACCCCCTGCGAGGAACTCTCAACGTTCTTTAACTTTCGGGTAGTTGCTGCTGTTGCCGTCGTCGATCCCACGCTAAGAAAACTATTCCTACGTACGAGTGTTATAGCCCTCTGGTATGCTGCAGGCAATGCCTCCCTGGTTCCAGGTAAGACACAGGAAGTAGCATGCCAAAGGGTACAGCAGAAGTAAACTTCAAGTTCGCATGCAGACCAGATCATACAACACCATAGCACACAACAACAATGGGTGCATGATACACTCAGCTACCTAAAACCTGGAGATCTGGAGATATTATACACTACCCTGGTATTAATCTATTAATGCGAACATACGTCGTATATCTTCTCGGTTCTGACTGTACCGCATACCGCATATGGCCACGGGTCCAGACTGCCGGGGTGTTTACTACCACTCTGTCCCGAAATAAAGGCACATTTTATATATTAATATTCAATAAAAACGTGCTTATATTTCAGGATAGAGTGGTGCCTTGGAGTAGACATTTCATTTATTTTTTTCCATCCCATTTATTATCTTCGCACGTCTGTCTTTCTCCCGCCCTAGTCACCTGTGTTGCAGTGCCCACCGAAAAAACACGATTTTATCAAATCTCTTGACAAAGAGATACTGGAACCACGTCTACCCCAGTTGTTTTTCCTGTAGGACTTTTCGTAATGCTGCCCTAGCTCCGGACTTTCCCATTAATACAAAACTTGGCAAGGCAGATATACGCTCCTTGGTACACTCCCGTCAGTGTGCCAAAGCGGCAGCAGATTCCGTGGCCTCCTTCGATGCGGACCTCGTCGTTAAAGTTTGAAAATGTGGTTCCAGTCGCTTGAATATGCGGTTTCTAATACTGTATTCAAGTATTTTTTTCCTGCTGTAAAACGAGCACGAGGTACTTTTCGAAAAAAAAAAATTGCTGTAGAACGAGCACGAGCTCGTTCTACGGCAGGGAAAAAAAATACTTGGCTACAGTACTGGAATCCACAAATTCAAGCGCCTGGAACCACATTTTCAATTTTCAGCGACGAGGTCCGCATCGAAGGAGGGCGCGGAAACTGCTGTCGCTTTGGCACACTCACGGGAGTGCACCAAGGAGCTCATATCTGCCTTGCCAAATATTGGATTAATGGGAAAGTTCGGAGCTAGAGCAGAACTACGGAATGTCCTACGGAAAAAAAAACTGGGCAGGTGTGGTTCCAGTGTCTCTGCGTCAAGAGTTTTTTTTTGGTTTTGTGGGCACTGCAACACAGACAGTGTATAGTCCCGTAACTCAGATCCGGGGTCACAAAGTAGGCTCCTCTCCCTCCTCCCCCACTACGGTTCTTGCCTTGGTTTTTATCGCGCAGAGGGTTCAGCCTTCCCAACGCTCGTCGATTTTCATCGAATTTTGCCTACTCACGCTCTCGCGCTTTCCGCTAGTCAAGATATATACGATTTATATATATTTTTTTTTTTTGCGAGAAAAAGTCCCTACGAGCATGCACTCGGGGGGGCTCGAACTCGCGACCTTGACTCTAACAAGCTTCGTGGTTACCTGCTAGCCCACCGGGGCGACCGGGTTCAATAGTACACGACAACCGCTCAAGAATTTGCTATTTTTGGCCCGCCAGGTTCGAGTTCTGATGCAAGGCAGGGTAGGGCGTGTCCTACTCTATTTGGCAGTACAAATAGGGCCAACTTCCTATTTCCGTCCAAAACATCGAGACTGAAATTTTCAGCAACTCCCCATTCTCAAGTGCTGTCGCGTACTGCTGTTGTACGCCAACTAACTGCAGCCTGCTGTGCTTTCGCCAAAGTATTGGGTACCAGGTACCGGCATGATACAGCAGCAGCAGCAGCAGCCAGTATCAATAGAACGAACGCGACAGCCATCGAAAAAAGTGGGAGTCAATATATAGGATAAAAGTCTTCGGTCGACTTATGTATATATAGCACGAAACCTGTACCACATATCCCACACAGACACACGCTCCCTGAATTCCACAGCAGTCTCAGATTGTATACCCCTCATACGGAATGTACATCCTGCATGGGGACATATAAAACCCGCAAGTACGCGCGATCGAAGTATCACACTCAGCTACGAAAAGATGAGCTTCGACGAAATCCTCGATCTCACAGCTGTTTTTTTTTTTTTTCCTTCAAACATCATATGTATTGTACTTATAATACGAATGCACGCCATTTGTGTTATAACCCTCTTAACCCCTTAAGAACTGGTCCCACGTTTTTGGGGACAAACTACTTGGAATTAGTGTGAGATTTTTTTTCAGTTCTGAAAGGGTTAACCCCTTAAGAACTGGTCCCACGAATTTGGGGACAAACCACTTGGAATTAGTGTGGGACATTTTTTTCAGTTCTGAATGGGTAACCTACCCCCTTAAAACTGAACTGGTCCCACGAATTTGGGGACAAACTACTTGGAATTAGTGTGGGACATTTTTTTCAGTTTTAAATGGGTAACCTACCCCCTTAAGAAATGAAATGGTCCCACGAATTTGGGGACAAACTACTTGGAATTAGTGTGGGACATTTTTTTCAGTTCTGAATGGGTAACCTACCCCATTAAGAACTGGTCCCACGAATTTGGGGACAAACTACTTGGAATTAATGTGGCACATTTTTTTCAGTCCTGAATGGGTTCATCACACTCAGCTAGCAAATATGAGCTTCAACGAAATCCTCGATCTCAAAGCTGTTTTTTTTTTTTTTTTGTTTTTAACATCATACTTCGTATTGCACGTATAATACGAATGCAAGCCATTTTGTGTTAACCCTCTTAACCCCTTAACCCTTATAGGACTGGAGTCCCGTTTTGGGGACAAATTACTTAGAATTAGAGTGGTTTGTCCCCAAAACGGGACTGCAGTTCTGTAAGGGTTAAGAACTGGTCCCACGAACTTGGAATTAATGTGGGACATTTTTTTCATTTTTGAATGGGTTTTTTAGAGTGGTTTGTCCCCAAAACGGGACTGCAATTCTATAAGGGTTAAGAACTGGTCCCACGAATTTGGAATAAATGTGGGACATTTTTTTTCCATTTTTGAATGGGATAAGAACCCGTCCCCCGTTTTTGGAGACAAACTACTTGGAATGAGTCGGGGGGTAAGTTTTGCGGTAACCACTCTGACCGGAAGTATAATCCCCGTTTAAAGTCTGGTACTACCAGCTACTGGATACTGCTACTGTATGGGTATAAAAGTGGTTGTGGGATATTCCAGCTCAGCAGTTCGATGCGAATCTACGAGGGAAGCAAGGACCGAAGTCTTCTCGCGATAAAAATGCTAGGCACAACGAATGTCGTGGCTGTGCTTAGACCATAGCGCGGGGCGGCGCTTTGGGAGTCGCGCGAAATATCTCAAACATTCAAACATTCCCGTGGTGTTGATGGTGGTGTTGGTAGTGTTGGTGGCGGTAGTGTTGGTTTGCCCACTACTGCCTGCGACGGCCGTTTTTTTTAGCGAGAATTCAAGATTTCCGAGCAGGCCGAAGGGCCTGCACACGGAGAACCTGTGGGCACAATGCCACACTCTGGCAGTGCATATCGCTGTAAGACCGTACCGGCCGTCTAATAAGAAACCGAAGTACTGGCACAGGCAAGGGTTAATACATGGTTAAGTAGGTGCGCTTCACACTAAACTATAACTATAACCGCTCCGGAACATCTTCCTATTTCAGGCTGGCGCGGCCTATGTGCAGGAGCAACCTGCAAAAAGTTTTGTGCAGGCTGTGTGTGGTCGATTTCTACCTTGCCCGTCGACCCAGACCGAGCAAGCCCCAGACATAACCCTAACCCTAATCCCAACCCTTCGGGGGGCACGAGGTCGGCAGGGGCAGCCACGCCGCTCCGCTGCGTGTTTTTATGGCGTTTTTCCAAAAACAAAACATGCGGCCCAAAAGGCCAGCCTTACCCATAAAAATCGGCATCCTGCACAAAACTTTTTGCAGGTTGCTCCTGCACATAGGCCGCGTTTTTCAGGCTGCGTTTCTTGTGTGTGTTTTTTTTCTCCTGAGAGAGCCGGCGTACGTTTAGTCTACTACAGAGAGTAGGTATACCGGTAAGTAAAATAGTACGCGACTGCGCTCCAATAGAAATAGTGAGTTAAGAAACTGTGCCTCGATAATTGCACCAAGCATGAGAGAACCATTTTCTTACTATTAATACTGAATTAGTTCAGGCCATACAACAGCCTGCCTCACATTATTGCCTTTCCGGCCGAGAAAATAGTAACCGTTTGGACTATGATGTGAATACGAAAGGGATACTATATCCCCGACCAGAGTAGTTAGAATAGAAATGGAGTCTCGTCAGAAAATAAGCATCCGAAAATAAGAACAGCGCTTGCTTTATAGGGCAAAATACACGGGACATACCATACATATGTGGGATAATTGTTGCCGTGGCCAAAGGGTTACCGGTAATATATACGTGGTGAAATTGCCGCACCTGGTGCTACACAGCAACACTAGAGCACCAGGTACACATACTGCTGTATTTCTCGTCCCGTGGAAGATATCTAGTAACTGGGGTGTGGTGGTTGTGGTGCCCGGTGCTCGAGGCTGTGCGGGTTGTGGCTTGTGGCTGCGCCGTAGGGGAGGTCGGGGGGGGGGTGTCGGGAGTATAATATATACTACAGTTGTGTCGAAGGAGCGGCATCGGAGATCAGAGAGGTGAGACGGTTGATTTTCTCGTCCGCTCATCTCTCGGCAAGCTACATACAGCAGCAGCAGCAGCAGCAGCAGCAGTAGTATCGATACTGATATAGATGCCTGGTATATTAAAAAAAAAAAAAAAAAAACAACAAACAGCTGTGAGCTCGAGGATTTCGTCGAAGCTCATCTTTGCTAGCTGAGTGTAATACTTCGATCGATGCCTGGTATATATAGTAACAATAATAGTGCACCAAAACAAAATAATGCGAACTATAATTACCAGGTATGTATCATATGTACGTACATTTATTATCGAATAACACCAACTGTCGAGAGCGCCTACCAAGTTTTGTGACCACAGAACTGGTATCTCTCTATTAATAGGATGGAGAATCGGCACAGACACTGACTGGGTGTGCTGGATGTCGGCGGGTAGAAAGGACGGTTTCATGTAAAGAACACACACCAAGCAGGCGCTCTCGACAATTGGTGTGTTTTTTTAAATACATAAATGTACCGTCTGTGGCGTGGGTAGGCACGATTGGACGCGAGTCGACTTGGGCAGAAAGTGGTGAAACATCTCGCGATAAAAATCAAGGCACGTATGATATATATATATATATACCGTAGTGGGGAGAGAGGAGAAGAACCTCTACTATGAGACCCCGGGTCTGAGTTGCGACTATTGGTAAGGGCGAGAGAGAACAGAAGGGCGAAGATCATGAATGGGATGAAAAACCGAAAAACGAAAAACAAAACAAAACACATACATACAATAGTAAAACTCGTACCAGGTACAGCATTACGTACGCGAGAGCGTTTCTTAATTAAGAATCTGAGCGTGAAGACATTTAGGCTCGACATCCGCACGAAACATAAGACAAGAATCCAAATATGTTATACTGAATTTAGTGTAGGACACGCCCTCTATTACGAAGGAATAAGTTGTCCGGACATCACACTCGTACGGAGAGCTGTGCTCGCTTCAAAGCATTGGAATTAGAGTACCGTAATAGGCAAGTCAGTCTACTATCGCGATGAGAAACTGCCCACGGGTACGTAGTAGGCAAGAAAAAGAGCCTGACCCAACCTAAGAAATGATATCAACCGGGTTCGGCCTTAGCCCCTTAAGAACTGGTGCCCACGAATTTGGGGACAAACTACTTGGAATTAGTGTGGGGCATTTTTTTCAGTTCTGAATGGGTTAAGGGCTGCACTCCCTGTGTGGGGACACACACTATTTAATACCAGAGTTAGATTTCTGCACAGTCCGTGCACTCTGTGACGCGGGACCATACTCGTACTCATAGTAAATATATAGGACCAAATGTTATTATTAATACTGTAGTAAAAATAAGTATATATACGCGTAGTTTTTTTTGTGTTTACCGTAGGTCGTACTGGTATATATTTACTATGGCCCCCCTTAATACAAAAAGGTGAACGTAACGCACTTACGTATATATATACATACATACCAGTACCAGGTATATAAGATAGTATACCTGGTACGTTTATTTCAGACTGTTTCATTTTAATTTTAATTTTAATTGAATTTAAATGATTTCTCCCCCCACAAATAGACACACACTTCCTGAATTCTACAGCCTCAGATTGTGTCCCCCTCATACGGGATGTACATCCTACATGAGGACATATAAAACCCGTAAGTACGCGCGATCGAAGTATTACGCTCAGCTAGCAAAGATGAGCTTCGACGAAATCCTCGAGCTCACTGCTGTTGTTTTTTTAATTTTTTAAATAAGAGCTGTCTTCATCGTGGCCAAAGGGCGGCTGTATATACAAAACTCAGTATGAATGATACAGGGACCTTAGCAAAGCTGTACATACGTACAGGAGACAGCACTTTCACCCCTTGGCAGACAGCAACTCTGCCCTTGCTATGCCTTGACTGGCACCAAAACTGCTACTAATCATATTACGAGTATTGGGAGGGTTTAGGGTGGGACCCTCGGCTCTATGTACAAGTACACCCTTTGACAGCGCACGCTTTGCCTTGCTTGCCATGTCTCCTACCATTGGGGGGTATTCGCCAGCATGTTCTGTTGAGCAATAGCGCGTGTGTCTTCACGTTAAACCCGTTCTTTCTACCCAACTACAGCAGTGCACCCAGTGCCTGTCCTTATTAAGGAACAGAAATGCTGGCTCACAGGCCGGATTGCTTTTCTGTAAAAGGGCGCAGTTGAAATGGTATCATAAGAAACAGGAATGTTGGATCACCAGGCCGGATTTCTTATCTGGGAAACGGCGCTTTTTCTACAAACGGTGCATTTTCTACATTGACTTTCAAGTAAAACGGCGCCCGAATTTAATATTGGCCTGGAAATATCAGCCCGGCTTTCTCGTTTTCCTTATTGATCGTAGTATCATATCACACCACTCTGGTCGTCAATATAAGGCCCGCTTGGTATTAAGATCAGAGCCAAAACATGGAGTGTATTCCCGGTCAGATTGATACTCAGCAGTACCATAACATACTGGTATCATATCATACAGGGAACCTGTACTGCCTTTACGTATAATAGCTGTACACTATATGGGTTATTTTGGAGGGTCATAGCCCATAGGTATTAATATGTACCGGCTCTCTAATAAGAAACCAGTATACTGGCCCAGCAGGCTAGATTTTATACTAGCCTGTATCCAAGGTAGGGTGTGTCTCACGTCCCTCACTAAAATCAATGTAGGTAACGTTTAGCAGATATTTAACCGCTTCCGAATGTCTTATATACGTAAGTCCTCGGAAATGTCAGGCTGGGTTTCTGTTTCTCGTGGGGGTCTCATTCTTATGAGAGGACCGCCAGTGGTG
This sequence comes from Saccharina japonica, assembly GCA_008828725.1. Classification (NCBI taxonomy): domain Eukaryota; class Phaeophyceae; order Laminariales; family Laminariaceae; genus Saccharina; species Saccharina japonica. The sequence goes on along the minus strand of MEHQ01002630.1, from coordinate 33,672 downwards.
GTATGGGGTATGGTATGTATGTATGTACCACGTATACGCATTATGTGCGTCGTAGCCTTGTTGCTCGACCAGCTTGCGTCAGCAAGCGCACAAAAAGAGAGATCCAACGGCAGAGAGTGCGGTGTCTGAAACACCACAAAACACAGCTCGAAATCTATTGCAGTATATAGTATCATACGTACGACGTATGCGTATATACAACACAACAAAAATAACTCGAAAAAAAGAAAACACGACAACATCAACGACGACGAGAGAGGCAAAACAAAGTTGGAGGTACCGCTCTGATGACCGTTAATGTAAAGCTCCGTTTATATGCATACCAGAGATGAAACGTTTCTTACATTTCCGACCAGAGTGTATGGTATCTGTTATGATACCAGGTACGTACTCGTATGTACGACATGTACGAAGTATGTTCTACTCGTTTACCCACGGAACTGGTACTCGTACCTCTCTATGATAGGATGAAGAATCGGCACGGACGCTGGGTGTGCTGGATGTCGACGGGTAGAAAGGAACACACACACTCGTTTACCACCTATGGTGAACCTGGTGTAATATGAATGTATCCGGGGTGCAAACGTTATCCGGCTTTACGTCGTTTCCAACACTATATCCTAGATGTTAATTTTGCGTCGCTGGAGAAGCGGCTTTTTCGTTGACAGCAGCTGATGCTAAAACGTAACGACAACACCAGCAGTAATAGTATCATAGCAGCAACCGCAGCAGCAGCAAATACAGACAGACACACACAGCAAAACACATCAAAAAGTTTACCGACAGACCTGATGGTGCCGCGAGAGCCTTGGCGTTGAGTGGGCCCCTCAAGGCCGACCTCCCCAACATGCCCCCCGCCGCTCGAAGGACAACAACGGGCTGCATGCTTCGCTCGTGCTTGAGGTCGCTCGCTCGCTCGCTCACTCACTCACCCACTACTATGTAGAACGACAGCAATGAGCAAGAGAGAGGGAGCCAGAGGGAGAGATAGCGAGCGATAGAGAGAGAGATGAAGTTGGTCGGACTCGTGGGATGCTTAGGTCTGCCTCTTGTGTGTGGTAGTGGTGGTGTGTGGTGGTGCTGCTGTTGTGCTGCTGTGCTGTGGCACTCGCTGCTGGAGAGGTTGTTGATATGCTTTGGGTGTTGTTTTTGTTGGTATTTACAGATATCGTACGCACTACGCACGAGTATGCCTATAACACTACGTGACGTACCGTTTGCGTGTGTGTGGTGTTCTGAGTGGGCAACCGCACTCGGCCCCAAGCCAGCTCATCGTTATCGTTTAATTTACAAAGTTTCGCTTCCCCAACTCTTCCAACTTCCACCGCAGCAGCAGAGCAGCAGGAGGAGCAGTGCTTCACACAACGGTTGACGTTGTTGGTGATGACGATGAGGCTGCTTGCTGCTGATTGCTGATGATGTGATGCATGATGATGGATCGATCGATCATGGAAGCAAATAGAAAAAACAGCAACGTAAATAGCAGCCATCCATAGAAGATGCTGGAATATACTGCATGCAAAACCCAGGCCAATCTCTTATCTCATATATACAGCAGAGTTGACTTACTGCTGCTGCTGCTGTTGGGCTGTTGTTGTTGCTGTTGTTGTGGTGATATCATGCCAAAAGCAACAACGCGGACAGACTCCAGAGGGCACAGCAGCAGCTCGGAAACGAGGATGGAGCACAAAAGCCAGCAACTACGCTTCAAAGCTGCTTCTGTCCCAGCTTGGGATACCCCACTCACCGGCAAGGAGAGACTAAATGCGCTGCTGCTTGTCACAGCAGTAGTAGAATTGGTAGCACCGGTAGTCGCTGTGGTCTGTGGCGTGTGTGTCTGGTGTGCTGGTGTGGTGTGGTCCTGAGCTAGGGAGGAGATCGGGGGACGACTTTTGCCTTTTGCGGGAAATCGGGCGAAAAGGTCATGCCGCATTTCGTTTTCAGTTTAAAGTTTAAAATGGACACGATTTTCGTATACTCGGCCGATTCTCGTACTTTCATCGCATTTCTGAACATTTTTATGCGCGATTTGATAAATATCGGCATTAAAATCAGTTTTACTTGCTCTTTGAGTTCAACTTCTGTTGTTGCTGCTGCAGTTTCAACTTTTCGCTACTAAATTGTGTGGTTAAATTGCGTTCTGCCATAAAAAACAACGAGGAGGCTACTCGTAGAGGCTCATATTCATACTTCTTTGAAGTGACGGGGTGACGGTCCCGCGTGGCCACTCTGAACATTTTTTACTTTTTAGTTTTCCCTCCAGACCCCGCTGAAACACCCCTCTTGCCTTTGATGGAACACCCTTTTTTTTCTTGCCGTTTGTCATTTTTCGTCGAAACAAGGCATCGATCGCAAAGGTGGAGAGGTACGCACCGGTAGAGTCCCGAGGCAATTCAGACCAGCACGCAGACCGAACATTCGAAAGCACCGCGCTGCTGTGGGCTGTACTGGGGAGTTAGCTGCTGCTTGAATTTCCACCGGCAGAAGTTGTGTCCTTTGCATTTGGCGCACGTCGTCAAATTTGCAACAACAGCAGGCAAGCAACGAGTGCAGCGGGGAGAGGCTTCCACGCGCTATCGCTATCAGGGCACAGAGAGAGGGAGAGGAAGAGAAATAGAGAGGGAGCCTGCAAAAGAACGAGTGGAAGCCTTCGGTCCCGGAAAGGAAGGGGGAAAGGGCGCGGGAGGGGTTAGTGGAGAGGAGAGTGGAGGGAGCAGTCTCAATCTACAGGAGCAGCAGCAGTAGTCATGTCTTTCCAAGACTCCGGCATCTTCATCGCGAGCTCCCTCATAGCCGACACCCCCGAGAAGGAGAATGCTGAACCTGGAGACACCCCGGCAGCAAAACATCGTTCCGGGGATGGAGGAGGATCCAGGTGGGGTGTGTTCGAGTGAGCCAGGCGTGGGAAATTGTTTTGGAGCCCGGGCGCTGGTTGAGCCTGGCTGGCAGCAACTCGTAGCAGTCTCCATCTGATTTGCACCATACAAGTACGAGTACAAACCTTTTTATTGTCCTGCACGTTCAAACCACGGGTTCCACGGGTATGATACACAAACAGCAGGCATACCTCGTATTAATAGTACGAGTACGTCGTACAGGTTCGTAGATCCGAGCATCTCAGAGTCAACACACAAGACCAAAACACTTCCCAATACATCGCCATTACGCATCGATTACGAAGTACTTGTACATGACTGGTACAGCCATGGATGCCAGAAGACATTATACAATAGCCAAGAGGTACCCCCTGTATACGGCACCCGCCCTTGACAATCGTCATGTATATTCATACTTGCAGCAAAAACTCCTGAGCTGGTGCTGCTTCGATGTCGTGTACCAGTACGTACAGACAGCAGTACCTCGTGCATGCCTCTCACAGCTGCGCTACGAGTGCTGCTGTGTTGTGGCCAACGACAGCAATACGAGTACAGCAGCAGTAGTGTGGTGGCACCAAACACGCACCTTCTTCTCGTATGTCTACTCGCTGGTAGACTAGTGGTGTACCTCCTGCCCACTCCCAATACGGTCGAAGTTGACAGCAGCAGTAGCCGACGGCGTCCAGCCCGCCGCCGTTGCGGCTCGTCCCAACGTCCACACCGAGTCCTACTACTATTAATAGGACGTACGTACGAGTACTGCCTGTGGTATTCCGAAGTGAGAGACACACGTGCTTTCAGTGGTGACGAACCACTACTCGTATACCTGGTATACGAGTACTGCTACTGCTGCTGTACGTGCTGCTGCTGTACGTTTACACCTTCACCAGGTATGGTATGATAGCAGGTATCTCCCAGGGATATCGGTTTGCGATTACGAGACGGGGACGCGTACAGCAGTACCAGGTACTGGTTGTGGTACATACGGACCTGGTGCCTGTTACGACGAATGACGGCCGGCGGCGTTGTGCTGGCGTGAATATGCATACCGTTTGAACCGGTGCTCGTGTACGTATTGCCTACCTGGTATGTTATACAGCGGGTACCCCGATTCATGAGCGCCCAAGACAAGAGCATTCGGTATGTCCCGCCTTGCACTAAATACCAGATATTGCTCACTGCAGACAAGAGCAATGTGTAGATAAGAGCATTTTTTTTGGCTCTATCACGGGGCGCTCTGAAATCGGGGTACCCACTGCTGTATACCTGTTTGCTTGCTACGTGTACGTATACGGGTAGGTTATACCGGGTGAAGGTTGAAGGTTGTTCGGAGGAAGGAGGTGTCTGTAGAAGGCATCGCACAACAGCAAGCACACGAGAGACCAGCAGAGCACGGCACGTAGAAATTAGCCCAACGTGCCGTTCCCATCTGAGACACTGGGTGCCAACAGCCTCGCCTGCGGCTGGCTCGCCGCGTAGCGCTGTGTTCATGTACCCGCTATACTACCTGTCTGCGCTGATGCGATAGCAATCAACTGCTACTGCTGCTTCTGCTGCTGCTTCTGCTGCTGCTGCTGCTGCTGCTGCTGCTGCTGCTGCTGCTGCTGTGAAAACATATATTTGGCGGCTTACGTGTGATGTCATTCCGCTGTGTTTTTTTCGGAGATCATCGCGGTCGTATTATGTGTGTGTGTGTGTGTGTGTGTTCTTCACATTAAACCTTCCTTTCTACCCGTCGACATCCAGCACACCCAGTGTCCGTGCCGATTCATCATCCTAAAAAGGTACCAGTTCTGTGGTCACAAAACTACGACACAGAGATACTACACTCAGTGCAGTAAGCAGAGCAGACAATGCAATGCCATATACGACAGGCAAGACCTACCCTGCTAGCAATCCAGGTGCATGCAAGAGAAAAAAAAGAGAAAAGAAAGAAAAAAGCGAAAAGGAAAAATAATAGAAAGTAAACATACTGAAGCAAATCAACAATCAAGCAACCAAACAAAAGCATGACAAAATGAAAAAAAACAAAAAAACAAAAAAAAACACGTAGATCCACCTGACAGCGATTTCCCAAGGGGTCCCAACGGGGTTCCCAACGGGGGTCCCAAAGGGGGTCCCTGTTAAAGATATTAGGCGCGAACACCTACATCTCTGATCAATGTTCATCGCCACTGTTGTTGCCTGGGGCAGCAGTAGTTAGCACCAGTACTGCTGTAGCAAAGGAGAGCAGTAGGTAGCTGTAGCCGGGGGAAGCAGTACGCAGCACTACTGTAATACTGCTGCAAACAGGGAGCAGCAGTCATAATACGTAACCAAGTACCACTCGGTAGATTCGGGATCACGCTAACTCTTTACTCCCGCTGTAGTTTTTCCATCTTCCTTTTGATTGTTGTTACTTCTTTCTTATTTTACACCGCAACGGTATTAAATAAAATTATTATAAATACGTCAGCTGTGAGTTCAACCGATTGAATAGTAGATACTCAACTTTGCGAGCTGCGTAGAATTTTTGTTCTATGTGTTATTTGTGGTATTGGTGTAGGCTTCGTGATGTACTAGGAACCTAGTAGTTACTACTCGATTTTATAATAAGCCGTTCGCGCGTGTTATGTGTGTATTCCTCGTTAAGGATATAGGTAGTTCAGTGACTCCCCTGGATACTACCCGGGTCAGCAGGACAATGTAACAAGGGTATCTCATGATCATCCTGCGCACTGATACTATATAACCCGAATAGAGGAGACAAATATGATATTTGGTAAAGTAATCGAGTACATCTATATCACAAAATGTGTTGTTAGACGAGGGTGGGGACGGGGGAACAGGGGGACGGGGGATAGGGGGATAGGGGGGTAGGGGGGTAGGGGGGGGGGGGGTCCATATGTATGGTCGTGTTAGTGTAATCACAGGTCCTTACGTCCTTACAACATTGTGGGTGGGGAGCGTAATGTTTTTGTACTGCGGGTATTTTTTTGAATTTGCCTCCCACTGTGATGAGCTTAGGCCGTTTCCTATGCGGTTCGATTTCGAGCTTCAGATTTGTATTTTTCGATCTCAAAAACGAAAGCACCGTCCTATGCAGTCCGATTATGCAAAATCTGACCGGAATTTTTTCGAGTTGAGAATCCGATGACCCAAGTCGTCGGATTTTGGCCCAAAATCCGACTACTTGGGTCATCAGATTTTCAAATCGAAAAATGGCATGGTCTCTAAATTCAAGATGTTATCCACGCAGCAAACAGCAGCAGCAGCAGCAGCAGAACGATCGATGAGTTGGAAAGTGACACAGCGACGTTGCTTCGCGCCCGACGCGCAGCCGGCGATCGGTGCGTATCTCCCTCGCCAGACTACAGTCGGCTGGCGCGGGCTCGGGCATAGATACGAAGGGAAGCGCACTCGGCGCGCGCCTCTCCGTACTCGTACTCGTAGACTTTACAGCAGCAGCAGCAGCAGCAGTCAGTCAGTCAACGTGCTGGGCTCGGATGCTTCGTTGTGTCAAAATACAAAATACCAAGACAGGTCGACTCGAGCGCACTCGGCGCGTCGCCGCCAGACCAGGGGCACCAGCGTGGCTTCGGACGCTTGGGTCCTACGCCCAGTACAGCGCACAGACGCGTCTCTTCGCGGCGCCAGACCACAACAGCAGTTGGTCTCGCCGTTTGCTCAAATATCTGCACCTACAATAAATCCGTGTTTTCTCGCATAGGAAGGGTGTTTAGATTTTCGAACTACGTCCCTGAAAAATCGATCGGACCATAATCTGAAGCTCAAAAATCGAACCGCATAGGAAACGGCCTTAGACTCTCTTCTTTTACCGCAACAGTATATTACGGATTTGTTTTCGAATTCGCCTCCCACTGTGATTAGCTTGGACTCTCTTCATTTACCGCAACAGTCTGTTGCGGGTTTGTTTCCGAATTCGCCTCCCACTGTGATAAGCGTGGACTCTCTTCTTTACCGCAACAGTACATCACGGTTTTTTTCTCGAATTCGCCTTCAGCTGTGATTAACTTTGACTCTCTTCGTTTACCGCAACAGTATATTGCGGGTTTATTTTCAAATTCGCCTTCAACTGGTGATTAGCTTAGACTTATCTAGGTATTTTCCTTTGCTACAGTTGGTGTTGGCGTTAGCCGCAATTACGCCTTTTGCGGTCTGTCGCTGCAGTTGTTAGTAGCGGACGTTTGGATGTAGTGCAATTTCTATCGCCCCGAGCCACCTGTTGTTACCAGATGTTTTATCACTCGACCCGATAGGATCGCAAACGCAACCTATAAACCCCCCTCGTTCGCTCCTACAAGTATTAGCAAATAAAAGGACCAACAGAGCTACGACAGGCAGTGCCATCTACAGGAACAAGAACTGTGCATACACATATCGGCGCCAACAGTACAGTAGCAGTATGATAGCAGCAGAAGCGACATCAACGACAGCGGTATTTCTATGTGCGTATATAGTAGCAACAGCCGTAACGAAAGCACAGCAGCTACAACAGCACATACGATATGTACCTAGCGGTAGCAAGTGCGTCGGCGCTTTTTATTTGCGTGTTACGTATTGTCTTGGTTCTGCTTCTGTGGGCCCTCAAGAAAAGTCGCTATTTTTATTTGCGCCTCGAATTTATACACAACCCTGAACGCTCGATGCAATAAATATGTACTCTGGTGTTGCTCTTCGCCTTTTCCTCTTGTTCGTTCGTGCGTGTGTATTTTGTTTAGAATTGGTTATTTTACGTTCGTAAGAGATTCGCGAGGAATTCGCTGCTTTTGCTTTCGCCTCGAATACGAAGCCCTTAATGTTTGGTGCTATATACGTACGCTGGTGCTTGTTTGCTTTTTTCTTGGTGCGTGTGTGTTTTTGATTTTCGTTTTGCTTTGGTTCTACTAAGGGCATGTCCAAACAGAAACGAAAACGAAAACGAAATGAAAATAAACAGGGCGCTGATTGGTCCATGGCACAAACGTGTTCCCCTTCTTTTTCTTTGTTCTTAGAAAATCAACGATTCCCAACCTATTGCGAAAAACAAAAAGTTGACAGCTGAAAAACGAAAAGGAAAACGAAAGCACGAACATCAACAATTCAGCGTGTCCTACTGGTCAGCGCAGTGACGTCAAAATATCACATCAGGACTGCCGCATGCAGCACGCAACCCACAGCTAACACGGCAACACAGCCGCATAGGCCCTACGTAAATAGCCAGCAGGTCAACCACACTACCAGCTCCGACGCTCTAGGGCCTTTGTTTCCCGGCGTTCGAGCCAAAGCGAAGATAATTTGAGTAGAGTTGAGCATGATGCCCTCGATAATGAGGTTGGAAGTTCGTTCTCGGTCGTATAATTTGAGTTTTGATCCCGGGGCGTCAACGTTGGCCACGCGACCACGCCCATGGAAGGGCCAACGACTTCCCGGCATCCAATTGTCGTCGCATCTGCCTGCTTTTCTGGTGGGCCTGTGTTGCCAAGCGCTAGATTGTCGGCATGTGTACATAGTTTTGACAAGCCCATTCGTTGTGCTCTCAGTTTGTTTTTCGCCTGGAGCTTGCCGTTCACAATTCGTTTCTGTTTTTGACACATCGGCTAAAATGATATCGAAAAGGACATGCTTTCGTTTTTCGATTTTGATTTTCGTTTCTGTTTGGACATACCCTAAAGGTCCGCTAGGAAGTCTCTGCTTGGGAGGAGGCGTTCTTCGGTGGGAAGGAGGCTTTCGGGCTTTGGCGGTTTCAACCCCAACGCCGATCAGGTGAGAGGAGGGGTCTCCTGGAGAGGCAAAACATTTTTTTTCAACGCTCAGTACTCTGTTTATCAACATGAGTTAAACTAAAGTCGACATGTTGAGAAGAGGGTTTACTAGAGACCTAAACCATGCACAAAGGGGTGGGGTTGGGTTCATGTATGTTTTTTTTTTTTCGTCGAAAGGGGCTTGCAGCGTCGGGTGAACAGCTATAAATAGAGAAGTAACGCGTTTCCAAACAGTTGATTGATGCGCGGTATATACCATGTATGTATCGTCGAATGGAGATATAGTATTGTCGATCAGTTGAGCCCCAGACGGCCTACTATTTTTAGAGAGAAAACTTTGGTAACCTGCTGCATCTTGTGGGGGGGGGAAAGGTTCGTACGTAACCTCGCACGTTCTGTGAGAGATTGTTGTGCGGTGGGGGTCCCCCAATAAGGCGGTATCCCGATACAAGGCGGTCAAAATCGCTTGTCACGGCTGGGGAATTGCAGTCATAACCTGGAATAAATAAGGCGGCTTCCCTCTATAAGGCGGTGATATTGCTCTGGCACACCACCGCCTTATTGGGGGACCCCTGCTGTGACCTGATATGTCGGATTTGTGAAACATTTTTGGTTTTCTCCTGAATCCGCTTCGTTCCGTCTTCGGCAGAGCAAACTGGCGAGTATGTACAAGTCTACGATCAAGCTCAGCTCGGAGAACAAGATCACGAGAGACAAGTGCTGGGGTCTGCACCTCATCGACTACATGGACAAGTCAGTGCATATGTGCATATCATACGTAGCTTAACGGTTGCCTACCGTATACATATATATAGCATACATGGTAGCACACCCCCCTTTAAATAACACCCCCCCCCCCTGAACTTAGCAGGATGCAGCTCACCCTCCATGCGACTCGCCCAATACCTCACGGCGCTTCGCGCTTGGTGCAAGCAATGTCTGCCTGGTTGGTGAAAACCCAACGTGCTCCGTCCCGGCATTGTAGGGATGCGAGGGTCTATGGTCATATGACTCCGGCCGTGCACGACATGAGTACACCCCCCCCCCCCCCTAAACATCGCACCCGGTGATAATAATTTCGACGGTCGAAATGCTATCACCGGGGTGCGCTACGTAGCACGCGTGTTTCGTACCCCTTTAAATCGCACCCTCGTGTAGGCAACGAACTTATTTTACTTGTAATCAGAGTATAAAATAGTACGTACGTATGAACTGCTGTAGCTGTCGCTAGGAACTCACGCTAGCAATCAGGATATATGTAAATGTGGTCGACTTGTGGGCGTTGGGTGGAAAGCGTTACCGAGGCGAACGCTTCAGGAAGCCCCGATGGGGTGGGTCTCCTATGAAACACGGCGTTCGCTCGTACTATTTGTTTCATTGTTGAACGACCTATTTTGTCACACAAGGTACCTTAGGGCTGGGCACTGGCACAGTATGTACTGTCACTAGTATTCTACTGATTGACCCGGCCAGTGTATTCGCCGGTAGGTTTTTCTCATGTACGTCCAAGAAACACGCCAAATTATAGTACGGAAACCCAACAAATGCGTTTCCGGAAGAGAGACGAGAACAGATAGACAATTTACTGCTGCAATCCAGTATACTGCTTGATTTCGACGACAGTATACCATCGCTACTGACTGAGTCAGCCAGTGCCCATGACATATACTATCCCTACGGACTGGATCAGCCCCCATGACATACGGTGTGGCGCGCGGGCTGTTTGGAATATTCGATAATACCAATACCGCGTAGAGCCTACAGTGTCAGTCTCTCACCTCTCTTTGTTTTGCGAGGTTTTGTGAAGGCTGATGATTGTTCGGTATGTTTGGTTTTCAGGCATCTCCCTTTTGTCCCCTTATCCCCCTTTTCCACCTTACCCCCCCCGTCCCGGCATTGTAGGGATGCGAGGGTCTATGGTCATACGACTGCGGCCATGCATTAATATGAAGTACACCCCCCCTCCCCATCTTAGGTTACCCTCATTTCTCCCCCCCCCTGCTCCGCCTCGAAAGGGATGCGTGGTCGATGGTCACATGACGAAGGCAAGCAACAAATGCGTGCGCCCCCCCGCCTTCTGTTCCGGGTATCCCTCCCCCCATCCCGCCTTCTTTTTTTGTAACTCCCTTACCTTCCCCCCCTTTCCGTTTCACCCCCCCCCTCCGCCCCCCCCCCTCCGTCTCGAAAGGATGCGTCAATGCGTCAAAATGTCTAAAGGCACAGTAACATGGCAGTACGCCCCCCCCCCCCCCGCACGCAATGTCTGCTTGCCGATGAAAACGACACCCTTAATCCCGGCTTGTAAGGGATGGAGGTCTACGGTCATACGACGACGGCCATGCATGAATATTGAAGTACCCCCCCCTTCCCCCCTTGCATTCCCCCCTCTCCCTCTTTTCCTGACATCTAGCTTCCCTTACGAATCCGTGTGATCCCTGCCCACCTCGCAACGTGTTCGTTTTCCGGTTTAGGGTGATCATGGACGAGGGCACCCACATGGGCGGGTCCAAGGTCAACTTCCAGAAGGCCTCGTGTACGCTGGATGCATCGGTCAAGATTTACTCGCACAGGTGAGATTCTGGTGGTGGTGGTCGTGGTGGTCGTGATGTTGGTTGCTTGCTTGGGTTGTTGGTGTTGATATCGCAAGGCTGAAGACTTTTTGTTTTCGTCTGTTTTTCTTTTTTTTCTTTTGTGCTATGAATGCCACGACTGGGAAGTTTGAGCTCTGGATATTTGTTGCTGTTTGCTGTAGTTGTAGCTGTTAGCTGCCGTCGTTGCTATTTGTTGTTGCCGCGTGTAGCCTGGCGGAGGCAGCGCATTGTTTAGTTGCTATTGCGCCGATTCTCATCCATCGCGTTCCCAACCCCAGGGGCGGTGCTGCTGCTGCTGCTGCTGCTGCTGCTGCTGCTGCTGCTGCTGCTGCTGCATCTATTCCATCACCCATGTCTTCCTTTGTTGTCCGCTGTTTTCACGTACGACTACGAAGCCTGACGGTATTGTATCGCGTGTTCGCTGTTGCTCCGATTTTGCATCCGAACGCTTTCCCCACTGTCTGCCCTATCCTGCTGGGTGCTGCGGTCCCGTTTGCGCCGTGTTTTCTTCTCGTTTATCATACTTCGTATATCACGTACCTACAGCCGTACGTAGGCCATGCATGTGATTGTCCATTTAGATGCCTTTTCAGTTTTTTTTTTTTTTTTTCCCCTTCCTGAGGGGCAGTTTTTCCGAGCGAGAAATTCGTAAAGCTTTTTAACCCCTTCAAAACTGGTCCCACATACTTGATGACAAATTGGAATTAGTGTGGGATAATTTTTGCAGTTCTGAATGGGTTGAGTGGCCAGCCTCGGCAGCAGTTGGCGCAAAACGTTTCTGTACCTGTACCAGCATACAAGTAACGTTTGTATAGTAATATTCGATCAAATGTGGGTCACACGGTTGTTGCTACATGGTCAGTTGGCTATTTGTGACATGCAAGATCGTGCATGATTATCAGAGAATGTTCTCTCCATCAACGTGGATATTGGATCTTCGCACTAAAAGTGGTCGTACAACAGCAGTAAGTAGGTCTCCGTAGATCTCACGGTAGTTGAGGCGGGGAATCAATCACCCGCCCTTGGTCACTAAGTAATTGCTTGCGACAGCAGCTGTCGTGACTCTTGATATGAGATGAGCTTGTGTTTCGCCTGGTGTAACTTACGCTGGCCTTGCCGTGCCGAGCACCACCGATACGTGGCGTGTCCTACAGGCTACAAAGCCGCGGCAGCATTTCGCTCAACCCCGGTCGTATATATGTACCAACATGTAAATACCGTTTGTGTAGTGATATTCAATCAAAACGTTGCTTTCTTTTGGGACATATGGTTATGCCTCTTCCCCCAACCGGTGCGTTGTGTGCCGCTCTGTACCAATATATAAGGACCGTTTGTATATTAATATTCAATTAAAAACTGATTATATTTTGGGACATAATGTATCCACTTCAGAACTGGTCCCACGAATTAGGCGACAAACTACTTGGAATTAGTGTGGGACATTTTTCAGTTCTGAATGGGTTACGCTTCTCCCGCCAGCCTTTGTTTTGTGTGTATGTATATCTCGTTGGCCGCGATTCTCATCCGTCGTTTTTTGTGCTGCTGCTTTGTCTGTCCTTTCCCGGCGGTTGATGCGTCGCGCGTGTGTGCGCCGCTGTTTTTGTTGTTGCGCCGAGCAGGGTGGACGCGACTCACATGAGCAGCTACTCTCTCCTGGAAAACCTGAACCGCACGGACGGGGATAAGGCGTCTGGCAAAGGGGGGTGAGCGACTGACTGCCTGCTGTATACGTGGGGCTGTGAGGTGTTGGCTTACTATAAGCCGCCGACTATTACGGGGGACCATAGTAAATACTAGTAAATAGGATCTACGGTATACCGAGTGTATGCGCGGATCTGAATCCCAGATACCCCACCCCCTCCCCCCCTGTATTGGAGGGAAGAAGCCGGACCGTTGTGATCCCAGAAAACAATAAGNCCCCTATATTGGAGGGAAGAACCGGGCCGTTGTGATCCCAGAAAACATTAAGACAACTTTTTTTTTAATTACCCCCCCCACCAGCGAAAAAAAAATAGGGGGGGTCTCTAAAACCAAGTTAAAAAAAGGAACAAAAAACGGGGAAAAAAAATGGTTTTCGCTCATTTCGTCCTGTATTCACAGCGATCCGGTTTGTTTTTCATTCTGACCTTCCTACGGGTGTGGTGTCGTTTTCCCTTTTTTTTTCATGCCCCTGCGGTATACACAAACACCTACACATTTAGCGATTTTTACTAACAATATTTGGTCCTATTTACTATGGTCCCCGGTAATGGTTACTGGATGGCTCGACTAATAAGCCGCCAAATACTTTTTTTTGTTTTGGTGACTTTAAAAGTCGCCAATTCGTGATTAGTTGGCTGATTTTGAGTCGCCAGGGTTCGTTGCGTGCGGTATTATACTTTGGACGAAACCCAACTGCACAGCAGGTATGCAAACAGTATATGCTGCTGCTGCGCTCACTCTCACCCTCCTCCCGCTTAGCGCCCAGACCAAAGCACTCATCACTGGCATGAGGTTGGGGTTAGCGTTCGGGTCGGGTGGGTCCGCTTTAGGTGCACTGCCTCCACCAACCCCTGGCCCCTCTGACCAAATCCGCCAAATTCGATGGTTTCCACCACATGGCCACAGCAAATAAACAAAGTACGGTAAACGCAGCATATGTACGTACCAAAAGGTTTTGTAGAGTACAATTGGCATTCATCATATCATATACCCGGTGCATGGCGAACCGGGGCCGCCGGTACTGAGGGGGCGAGTTTTTCGTTTTTTGTGTGTCTGGCTTCGCAGTTTGGTAGGTCGAATTACGTGTCTTCTTGATATAGACTATATATTAGAAGATAGTTTAATTCGTCAAGCAACTACTACTACTGTAACTAAGCCCATCAAAAATCAAAACAAAGCATTTTGAACTTTTCGTAAGGTTTGTCCTGGTTTATTTATCAACCCCATGAAATCCCGTCTCTCTTTTTACAGCCCTACTGATTGGCGGCTTATATATGGTATATCCATAATCGTAGACGCCTCGTAGATATACAGGAAACCTGTTTTTTTTGGGGGGGGGCAATCAAGGCCTACCATGTCGTAAGTTGGCCTTCTTGTTTTTTATCTGTCGGGGGTGCGGTCGGTGAGGGGTCAAACCGGGGTCTTTGATTACTTGCACCCTTGGTTATAATCTCCTTCCGACCAATTGCTTGGGAGTGAAACAGTTAGGGCCCATCTTAACGAAGGAAACCAAAATTCAATTTGGAAAATAAAAAAAAAACGCCTTTCATTGGTCAACACACGCACCAGCACGAAATATTTACGATTTTGGGGTATAATATTTGGTGGTGGTGCGGGTTCTGACTAATGAAAAGCGGATTAGATTTTTTTTTTCTTCCTAGTTGATTTTTTTTTGTTTCTTCGTTAAGATGGGCCCTTACCCGGTACGTGGGTGTTTTTTTTTTCTAGGGGAATACGGTAGTGAAACTGTTACCAGGTATGTACTACTATTTGTAGCCTTTTTTTAAAATGATTTTTCACCTTCCCTTTCGTTTTTACGAGCTCTGCATACTATTTAAAGCGGGGTGCGCAAGGTTGTTTGTTCGATGTTTGTTGTTGTTGTTGTTGTTGTTGTTTTTTTGGGTGTTTTCTGTTGTTGTTATGTATGTGCCGCTTTTACAGCTGTCGTGTTTGTTGTTGTTGTTGTTGTTGTTTCATTGTCGTCGCGGTACGCGTTTGACGACTCCTACCTGACATTGCGCCGCAGTGTGAATACGTTATTTCCTCATCACTTTTTTTCGTGTGACCATTCCCTCCCCCCTCGTTCCCCTTTACTGCTCGCCCTCTCTCCCTCCCTGACATTGCTTCTTTGCGAAATCTTGCTTCTTTTCGCTGGGTTTTATATGGTGTTGGTGGCGTGCTTCCTAGCGGGGCAATGGTTGGGAGCACGGAGAGATCGACGAAACTTGGTGTTCATGAAACCCTCAAGAAGGCGGATCAACTTAACCAAAGGTACGTATATATGTAGGAAGGCTGGTACATAACTGATAGTATCATATATACATAATCCTCGAGCTCACAGCTGTTGTTTTTTTAATTTTTTAATATACATATATTCGTAGCTGGTACGTTTTTGCATGAGTGGGTACTATTTTCTTGTTGCTTGTCGATACGATGATATTTATTTGCATCAATTGTCAATCCATTCTACTGGTAAAGAGATGGTTGTCGTGATATAGGTCGGATCAGGTCAGGTCGGGTAAGGTTTGACAAAAAAAAAAACGGAAAAAAAAAAACATACTCGTAGTACGCGACAGACGTTTACCCCTTAAGGACTGGTCCCACAGATTTGAGGACAAACTACTTGGAATTAGTGTTGGATACGTTTTTTTAGCTCTGAATGGGGTAAGAACCTCTCATTTTTGGCCACACTGGAATTCTTATGTAAGACTGGGTGTGTTCCACACTCTTTTTTAGTACATAGAGATCGCGTTCGCATGTTTCCCCCCCCAAAATCTCAGTCTCAAATTCCTAATTTTTCAGATTCTTCACATCTATCTGTCGCGTACGACTAGCTGTACGTTTGTGTTTGCGGTTACCTTTGTGTGTAATATCAGTGGACTATTTTTTCACAGGCTACATACTCGTACTTGCTGCATTGTGTGTTTTCGTTTTTCCTTTTTTGTTTGGAATACCAGTACATAGACTGTCAATGGGCTTCTGCTGTAGGTTGTGTCTACAGTACGTTTTCAAAATTATCTCTGCGATACCAGTAGTAAACTATTAATCCATGTCCCGTTTTTTTGTTCTTATTCTTTTTTTGTTTCCGATCTTGTCCCCTTGCTTTTATGTTTTCGGTTCGACAGCGAGACGGAGCGAGCGTTCAAGATGGATCCGATGTTCCACAAGATGAGCAAGATATTCGACGAGGCTGGTTCCAGGTATTTATCTCTTCCTGTTGTTGGCATTTTGTCTTCACGGGCTGTGCTTCTAGATATATAGGCCATGGGATGGGGGGAGGGGGGGGGCAGGGGGCGGGAATCCGTCGTGTTGAAAGAGGTTGATGGGGATGAAACTGGGAGTGGTGGTAGTAAGGCTTACACCCATTCTGCTCTTTCCCCCCCGGAAGGTATGTTTTTTTTTATTTTGTCTTGTGTGTTTTTTGCTTTGAGTGTTTTCGCCCAGTTATGCTCGGGCTAGACTCTTCAAAGGGGAAACATTGACGGTAGATGGTGACGATGACAACGACGGCCAGCCACTGCGCGACTAGGGGGGGGGTACTACAGCAGTAGTCGGTGTCTGGATTTTTCAACGTGAAGAGCCGTACGGTACACCGATGTGGCATGATCCTACGCCCGGTAAACTGCTGCTGGGTGCTCACTCTGCTCGGAGACGGTTTGATGAACACCTAAGGCATCATTGTTCTGGTCGATATTCCTTATACCCCTCAATTATCTTAATAGGGGTCCCGAAGGGGCTCATAAAAAAACATCTACACTTCTCGTACAGCAGTAGACCATGTCGGCTTTGATTAACGGCTTAATTTTTCCCCCTTTGGTTTTCCATTTCCCCCCTGTACCCGCTATCCGTCTCGAAAGGGATGCGTGGTCAATGGTCAAATGACTACGAGTAAGGCAAGCAATAAATGAGTACCCCCCTCTATACTATGGCCGTGCACGACATGAGTACACCCCCCCCCCCCCCCCCCCTTTGTACCCGCTATCAAATTAGCTCATTGAAGCTTTCATCCCTATGCAAGTCCGCCTCACACGCGGTTCTTAGTAGGATGCAGCTCACCCTTCATGCGACGTGCCCAACACCTCACGTTTCGCTTCGCGCTTGGTGCTAGCAATGTCTGCCTGGTTGGTCCGGTGAAAACCCGGCATGCTCCGTCTCGGCATTGTAGGGATACGACGGTCTATGGTCATACGACTACAGCCATGCATGAAAATGAAGTACACCCCCCCCCCCCCCTTGTACCTGCCGCCTGTTTAATATTTCGTGGAAACCCTTCTCACGGGATATGGGGTTGGGGCTGTGTGTGTGTTTTTTTGTTTTTCGTTTGTTTTGGTTTTCCGCAGGGGCATGCTTTTGAACAACCTTAGCGTGCGAGATGGCTGCAAGGTTTCCTTTGATTCGGAGGCCGCTACCGCACCTCCATCGTCCGAGTCGAGCGGAGAAAAGGTCTTCGTCACCGAAGGGGAAGAAAAAGAAGGCGGTGTCAAAACAGGGGAGGGGGGTCGTGGCGACGATGGTTCTGAAGGAGAGCAGACCGGAAATGTTGAGGCGGGGGAGGGAGAGGAGGTGGGTGGAGGAGGCGACGGTTCTGAAGGAGAGCAGACCGGAAATGTTGAGGCGGGGGAGGGAGAGGAGGTGGGTGGAGGAGGTGGGAAGAAGGGAGTCGCCGGGGAAGGGGGAGGAGGAGGAGACGACAACGTGGAAGGCGTTGTGGCGGGGGGTGACGGGGAAGGAGAGGCGGAGGCAGCGGCGGCGGCGGCGGTATGCGGAGGAATGGTGGACGTTTCGCAGCTGCGGTCGACGCTGTTCGGTTTGTGCACGGACCTGTCGGTGAGAGGCGTTTGGGGTGTTCGGGGTGCGGAATCATTGCTTCTCGGGAATTAGTAGAGCATGGGAATTTTCCGCGAACGTTCCTCCGATTTGTTTAGGATGTTTAAGTATTGTACATACTCGTACAACTATTCATACTTCGTGTATGTATCAGGGGTGCATGTAAAAACGCCAAAACGATAGCCCCCCACTACTTACTCGTACCCAGACAATAGGTGGGGAGGGTATACGAAAACCAAGTGAACAAAAACTGTAAAAAAAATGAATCATTTTTCGTGAATTCGTCCAGAAATTCTACCTCCACTGGGTTGGTTTTCATTTTTTTTTTTTTTTCAGTTTTTGTCCAAGGAAGGACCGACCGACCGACCGACCGACAGACCGACCGATCGACCGACGGTTTTTTCAGGAGTTTGGTGTTGTTTTTGGGCTACCAGGTAGCGACAAAGCAATGACAAATGTTGGCTTATAAAAAAATAAAAAAAATAAAATTGTGGTGTGAGCGCACCGTGCGATTTGTACGATGCTATTATATGTATCATGCGGCGGGTGGGTCGTTCAACTCCATGTATATGTTTGAAACGCTACCCCCGCAGAACGGACTAACTTCGTATGTTTCGACGCTGTAGCAATCACGTCTGTTTCCCCCCCCCTGCTTTTTGTGCTCTGCAGTCCCGAATGTGGTTAGTGTATACCACTCTGTCCCGAACTACAAGCACATTTTTTATTCATATTAATGTACAAAAGGTGCTTATATTTCGGGACTGAATGGTATACAGTATATATATGCATACCTGGTATATATGTATATATATGCATAGTAGTAAGTATATACATGCGCGTGCGTATACTGCTGTGATGCGTTGCTGATTGCGGTGGATGTTGCTTCCTTCTGTCTCCGGTTCTGATGTTGTGCCCGAGGCTAGTGGAGGTTCATCCTGCTTGTTTTCCAAAATCGACAATTGTTTTTTTTTTCTTACGTCGGAGTTGATCATACTGTCTGTTGCTCATGTTCCTGGTTAAAAATGATACTCTGAGTGCAAGCCGCATCGAGAGTATTCATACCCGAAATACTCCGAGTACGAGCAGTATCCCGGAGTACGTACGTAGAGCCCAAATACTGCGAGTACACTAAAGTACCTGAAGTATTTCATCTCGAATACTCCTTACTTTATTTACTCCAAGGTACTCGGAGCATCTGTGAAATGTTAATGTTGTTGCTCAAGTTGAAGTTGAACTTGGTGTTGGTTTTCCCTCACGACGTTGAAGGTGGTGCTGTTTTTTTATCTCGCGCTGAAAGTTAAAATGGTGCTGTTCATGTTGATGTTGACAAAAACAAATACCTGGTATAGTGTTGATGTTGATGATAATGTTAATGTGTCAATGTTGTTGCTCGTGTTGTTGTTGTTTTTGCTCATACGTATATTTTGGGTTGATGGCCTATCTATGATGCTGATAATCAGGGTTGAGTGCTCATGCTGAAGTTCTCTGATTGCTGATGCTGGTTGGGTTGATGCTGCTGATGCTGCCGGTTGGTAAATCCGCTGCAAGTTGCTGCGCAATTATTTTACGATGCAGATACATCATGCTGCTGATTACAAGCAGTGGGAACCTCGATTCAAGAGCGCCCCGTGACAATACGCCAAAACAAGCGCTCTCACTTAACTACACATCGCTCTTATCTGTAGTGGGAAATATATAGCTTTTAGTATAGGCGGAACATGCCGGTTTTGACCGCTCTTTAACCCAGTCAGAACTGAATAAAATGTCCCACACTAATTCCAAGTAGTCTGTCCCCAAAAACGTGGGACCAGTTCTTCACCCATTCAGAACTGCAAAAAACGTCCCACACGAATTCCAAGTAGTTTGTCCCTAAATTCGGAGGACCCGTTCTTAAGGGGTTAAGCGGTTAACCCATTCAGAACTGAAACAAAAATGCCTCACACTACGTAATTCCAAGCAGTTTGTCCCCAAAATATGTGGGACCAGTTCTTAAGGGCGTGATCGTGAATGCTCTTGTCTTAGGCGCTTTCTTAAATCGAAGTACCCACTGCAGCAGCTGTAGTTTGAGGTTTATGGCAAAATTGGCAATGGTGTCGTTTTACTACCGTATCGCGCGTGAGATAAAAAAATTCACACCCCCTGAAACGAATTTCAGGGCCGGTTTCCTCCAAAGCATTGGGGGGGGAAGGAAGCGCGCACCACGAGCATGTTAGCTTCGGAAATATTGATGTTTCGTCGAGCTGTTCCGGTAGGCGCGACGCTCGGTGTACACGCCCATATTTTTTGGGGGCTGGGCACTGGCTGACTCGGTCAATAGTCAAGTCAGTAGCGATTATACTGTCGTCAAAATCAATCAGTATGCTGGGTTGCAGCAGTATACTGCTGTCTCTTATCTCCACTATCTCCTCCCGAAACGTGTTTGGTGGGTTTCCATGCTATAATATGGCGTGTTTCTTGGGCGTACGTACTATATAAACTACTGGCGAATAATAGACTGGCCAGGTCAATCAGTACATTACTACTGCCAGTAGATTACTACTGCCAGTACATACTACTGTGTCAGTGCCCAGCCCTAATATGTTTACCTTCGTCCTTACCGTATAATATTAACAGTAGTTATCTTACCTGTTGCGCGGTATTGCTACAGACGCTGTTGCGGCTGAGGTTTTTGTGCTACTGCTGCAGCTACAGTGGGTGTACCCCGATTTAAGAGCACCCTGAGATAAGAGCATGCGGGATTGAACCCCTTAATAACTGGTCCGACGAATTTGGGGACAAACTACTTGGGATTAGTGTGGGACGTTTTTTTCAGTTCTGAATTGGTTAAGAGCGGTCAAAATCGGCACATATTTAGGGCCCGTTTTAACGAAGAAATAAAAAATCAATTTGGAAAAAAAAAAAAAAAAATCCGCTTCTCATTGGTCAGAACCCGCACCACCACCCAAGATTATACCCCAAGGTCCTAATCTTTGGTGCTGGTGCGTGTGTTGACCATAGAAAAGCGAATTTGAATTTTTATTTTTCCAAATTGAATTTATTTTATACTCGTCAATATGGGCCCTTATGTTATGTCCCGTCTTACATTTAACCAAAAGCTATATATTTCCCACTACTGATAAGATCACTACTGTGTGGTTAAGAGCGCTTGTTTTTGGCTTTGTCACGGGCCCGCTCTTAAATCGGGGTACCCACTGTAGGACGGATGCTGCTGATATGTGGTCGCTTCTGACAATGTTTTTGTTTGTGTGTTTTGTGCTGCTGCTGTTGCCTGCTGATGCATTCGTTTTGCCATTTCTGCCGATGCTATTATACGTACGTACTGATGGTGCGGATGCTACTTTTTTGTTGGTGCCTGGGTGTTTGTCTCCTGCTGACATGGTTGCCCTCTCTACTGCCGGTGGTGATTGCGTACGATTGCTGTTGCGTTCTTCTGGTACTGACGCCTTTTTTGTTTTTTCACCTGCGTTTTGTGTTTTTCCGCCTGTTCTCTTCGCCGACACAGACGCTGACGCTTTGCCCTCAGCTGCAGGAATTCCGCGATCAGATCGACGAGGTACAGGACACATCGACACCCCCTCCCCCCGGTAAGCGCGAATGCTAACTTCCAACAGGAACTCCCTACGCAGAAACGACGCGTGCTTGCTTGCCTTCTGGAGGTGTGCTTGCCTTCTAGAGGTGGGCTTGCCTTCTATGGGTGGCTACTAATTTTAAGGAGGCTCCCCACTTGATTACAGTATGGGATCTCTTTTTCTCTCTCGCCCTAAACTGCCAACAATAACGAAAACAGAATGAATAATCCCGTGTCCTGCTGTAGGTATGTAACGGATATTATTCATAGTGTAAAACACGAATGGCATCCCAACGATACGGCGCGCCTTTTAAGGCACACGCCTCACAAGGCATGCCTTCTAAGACACACGCCTTATAAGGCATGCCTTCTAAGGCACACGCCTTATTGGGTAGCTGCTCAGTTTTAAGAGCCCCGTCAGGCGGAATTGATTCTGCCAGAAAAAAAGTGCTTTCTGCGAAGTATACCTCTATCGTAACACGGATCTGGACATGCAAAATATAGTCCGTCGCGCCTTTTTCCGGGAAAATGTCCAAACACGAACTGTTTCTTTTTATTTCGTCCATATTTGTCACCATTCTGGTTTGTTTCTCGTTCTGACCTTGGCGAGGGGTCGTCTGCAAATCGTAGTCAGTCATTTTCTGTGCTTCTCGTGTACAGCACGCGACAGTTGTTAATAACCTCTTTTTTTCTTGGCCAGGCTGGAATTTTTCTGTAAGACTGGGTGTGTTCCACACTATTTTCAATACAACGAGGTCGCATTCTTACATCTCAGTCTTGAAGTTTTTAATTATCAGATTCTTAACATCTGTCGCGGTGCTGTTCTCCTGGGCCAACCAAGCAATAAAGCCGTAGCGGTCCCTCTATAGTGCCGGTTGAAGTATGCCGGCTGCACTTGGCGCAAATAGGATTAACCAGTGTGTAGTGTAGTGTGCGGGATTAGGCGGGATCAGTGCCGGTTGCCGCTATCTCGTATACTCGCAGTGCCGATATTGTTGGCTGGCGTATTAATATTAAGAAACCCAGGGTATGCATTTATAATAAGAAACCCACGCTCAGATTTCAAAGGAAAATAAGAAATTCGGGAGTCGTCGTCTTGAAATTCGTGTAGGAAGCACCCTCTCTCTGAAACTAAGAAATCCAGCCTGGACCAGATTTCGTGTGTCTTATTAAGTGTCCTGTACTGTATAGAGAGACCACTACGGTATGTCAACCAACCAACAAACGAACTGACGCCAACCACCCGACACAGGCATATTGCACCTGACATCCACAATACACCTTGTGCTCGTGCATACTCATCACATTCCTTGATTCTATGTCTGACTTTTTATACAGGTGCGTATCGCGGTGGACGTGACGACGACTCAGACTCGGACGGGGGAGGGGGGGGAGGATTTGATGACCACCCCGGAGATGACGATGCCTCCTTTGGTGGCGGGGACAGCGGTGGCGGAGGCATGTTGGAAGAAGGGGTTGGGGATGATGGGGACGTCGGCGGGTTTCGCGAAGTTGCCGATGGCTCTGCGCCTGTCGACGACGTGTGAGTTTTCCGTTCAGTTTTTTTGTTCGTGTCTCTTGTTTTTTTTTCATGCTTCCTGGGTAGGATCTGTAGTGTACAGACCCTGTACAGCACATCAGAACGGCAGGTGAGGGTCTAGATGATCTAGATGATCTAGATGATATATCTGTAGATAGATAGATCGTACAGTCTCCGAGGTGTGTATTGTTGGCATGTGGGGCGTAATTTCAAAACGATCTTTTCTTTTATTGAACCAACAAATCTCGCCGGGCCTCGTTTGGCTTTCGAGTCGTCCCTCCTCCTCCTGATTCTCCCCCGTGATTCAATATTCTCTCTACACCCCAACCCCCCCCCCCCCCCCCCCCCCCCCGTGCCCAACGCAAAAACGCCAACATGGAACCCCCAGCGACCCTTTCAAGGCTGACACTGGCGGCTGCTGGGAGCCTCCCCGGGCATCGTTTGGGGCCGCCAGTGCTTCGTTTCTCGGTGGGATGCAGGGAGTTGATAGTGCTTTTGGAGGCGGCGGGGACGTGGGGCTGGCGATGGGACCGGCTATTCTTCAGGATAGGCTTTGCAGTGATCTCAAGGTGGGGGGTTTAGTTGGTGTGGAGGTTGATTTGTTTTGTGACTCGTGCTGTGACCTCGAGCTGTGGGTTGTTCAATTTAGATGGTTGATTGATTTGCGCAGTATATATAAGGAAGGGTCTCGAGTTGTTGATTGGTTTCATTTTTTGTGCACGGACCTCACCTTTAGGGTTACTTGGTTCCTGGCTGCTTTATTGTGCAATGACCTCAAGTTGGGATTATTTCTCAGACATTATCCGTTACCCCGCTGGTACCCGTGGTAAATTTGTCCCAAAAAATAAAAGGCGTTCGTACTGCGTTCTTAACCTTCATGTTCTTATTCTTCATTTTGCTACGCATTATATGTACCTGTTCTTGTTCTTATCCTTTCTTTTTGTTATTTCTCTCGTTCTTTGTTCTCATCATTTCATTTTTGTTTATTTTCGTCCGCTTTTTTTTTCTTCATTTTCTCATGCCCCCTTTGAAGGTGGTTAATGACGACTACGCCTTCTATGAGACCGGCGCTCTAGCTTCGGCGGCTGCCAGCGGGAACAGCTGGGCCGGCGCATCTCACTGGAAATTCGTCGGCGTCAAGAAAAAGGTGTGAGCACTAGGAAGGATTTCTCTTTTTGTGGGGGGGGGGGGGTGCGCATTGTCATGCATGGCCCTATTTGTATGAGGGGGGGTGGGGTAGGGGAAGGTGTACGAGCTTATGTCATGCATGACCGTAGTCGCGTGCATGACCATAGTAGACCCTCGTAGCATCCCTACGATGCCGGGACGGAGCACGTTCGGTGTTCACCAACCGGGCAGACGTTGCTTGCACCAAGCTTTGCGAAGCGAAACGTGAGGTGTTGGGCGAGTCGCATGAAGGGTGAAAACCGCATCCTATAATACTATGAACCGCTTGTGAGGCGGATTTTCGTATGGACGACGTCCTCCGATGAATTGATTTGAATTATGGTGTGGACAAACCTGGGGCTGGGGTTGGGGTAGGAAGGGTAGCGGGAAGGATTTATCAATTTGGAGGGCGGGGGGGTGTACGCATCGTCATGCTTGACCGTTGTCATATGACTCAGGAGAGAGGGGGGTGCGGGGAATGGGAAGGGTTTCCAAATATAGAGGGAGGGGGGGGTGTACGCATTGTCGTGCATGGCCGCAGTCGTGTGACCCTAGAGGGGGGGTTAGTCTTTTGTTGCTTGCCTTGGTCATTTGACCATTGACTCTGCAGCCCTTTCGAGACGGGTAACGGGAAGAGTTTCCTAGTATGGAGGGATGGGGGGGTGTAGGCATTGTCATGCATGGCCGTAGTCGTGTGACCCTAGGAGAGGGGGTTGGGCAGGGTTTACTATTTTGGAGGCGGGGTGGGCGAAGTTCGTAGGCATTAAAAAAAAACGTTTTTTTTTTTTTTTTTTCGCGGGTGGGGTGTACGCGTTGTGTTGCACAGACCGTAGATTACAGGGAGTGTATTCACACATTTTTTTTCGGCACGGGTTTCCAACGATGGCGGTGGTACGTAGGTGGCACATTGTACCATTATTTGTGAGGGTACCAGGCCCTTTCCCTAGGTCGTATCATACCGCCTCATTTTCACTAGAATCCTTCGAGGCCATCCAGCCCCCTCGGCAGGGTCAAAACTGATACGGTATAATTTTGGTTGGCTGACCCCCCGTGCCGAAAAAAAATGTGTGAATACACTCCCTGTAATCTACGGTCTGTGCAACACAACGCGTACACCCCACCCGCGAAAAAAAAAAAAAAANGGTTTCCAACGATGGCGGTGGTACGTAGGTGGCACATTGTACCATTATTTGTGAGGGTACCAGGCCCTTTCCCTAGGTCGTATCATACCGCCTCATTTTCACTAGAATCCTTCGAGGCCATCCAGCCCCCTCGGCAGGGTCAAAACTGATACGGTATAATTTTGGTTGGCTGACCCCCCTCCTAGAGAGTGTGGTAACGCCACACACAAGCC
Organism: Saccharina japonica; assembly: GCA_008828725.1. Lineage (NCBI taxonomy): Eukaryota > Phaeophyceae > Laminariales > Laminariaceae > Saccharina > Saccharina japonica. Next base: position 8,304 of record MEHQ01002630.1, on the reverse strand, counting down.
ACATAAACCTGAAAAAAATGATGGCTACCTCTTACGAGACTACTATCATTAGTAGCGTCTCACATTTTTTTTGTTTTCGTTTTGTTTTGTACTTTCTAACTGTGTTACTGCTCTCTCTGTCTGCCTCGCTCTCTTTCTTTCTTTTTCCCCCCTCGTTCTCTGTCTGTTCGTCTGTTTCTCTGTCTCTGTCTCTCTCCTTCTTGTTCTCTCGTTCTCTGTCTCTCTCTCTCTCTCTCTCTCTGCCCCCCCCCCCCTCTCTCTCTCTCTGTGTTTCTCTGTTTCCCCGTTTCTCGCTCTCGCTCTCTGCTATCTCTCTCTCTCTCCCCCCCCCCTCTCTCCCCCTCTCTCTCTTCTCTTTTTCGTGGCGATTTTTTCACGGTCGGCGGTGGCGTTGGTTGTGGTAGCCGGTTCGCGCTAAACGCGGTCAAAGCAGCGAGGGAGTTGAGGGAGATGTGAAGGCGGAGGATGGGGTAGAGGGCGAGGGGAACGGGGCCGGCAAGGCAAGGGGGAAGCGGAAGCTACCGACGATCGACTTCGACGGTCCGGTAAGCTTAACCTTGTGTTCATATTTTTCTTAATATTGCGTTTACCTTCCGGGAACGTGCAGCATGACCTCTAGCGTTGATCACTAAACAGCACAATTCCCAGAAGAACAGAAAGAAAGGTAAAACAAAAACAGTGGCAAACGAAACAAACAAAAGGTAAAAAAAAAACAAGGGCAAACGAAACAAAAAGGGAACCCTATACTCGAATGTTTAGTGTATTGTTGGGATCCCATGCCCTGTATTCTATAATACTTTGTAGACTGTATGTATACTGCGCAATACGAAGTGTACCCGTATCTTAGAGGTCCCTACGCTACGAGTAGAGGCAAGAGGTAGCATTTTGTTTTTGCCACGAGAGGGAAATATTTGTTGACTGACTAGTATAATAGTGTGCTCCTTACCTGTGAGACCCCCCGAGTTAGCGACCTAAAAAACGATCACGTTTGATGCTATCAATCGTCTACAAGCAGCATATGATACGTGTATACAGCAGTGCAGGCACATCAACTTGGTGTTCGCGTAGACCTGCCCGCGCAGGCGAACTTCCTTAGATGTGCCCGCACTGAAAATAGAGCCTTTTCGCACGCACAACGACCAGGTGGCACACCAACAAGGCATGCTGGTCGTTAGGATTGGGGTTAGAGTCCCGGGTCGAGGTAGTGGCCGCCGTTAGCCGAAGCCAAAAATAAGCTCACCGTCGGGAACGAATGCCTGACAGCTTCGTGACACAACCCTACCTCAGTAGAAACAGCATAATTTTATGCTGGCACGTCTGGGAAGTTCGCCTGAGCGGGCAGATTTTACGCCTGCTGATCAACTTGCGGCCGTGCCCTACGGCTCCTTGAATGGTAACCTTGACGCCAACCATTGTATCATTACAGTGACCCGTTTCTGCAATCGACACCTTTTTCCAAGAGGGTTAACCCAATATCTTTATTGATCGGGTTGCGCCCAGAAAGTTCTTGGAATTACGTTTCGGGGGAGATAAGAGAAGCTTCTCGTGTGATACTCTGAGAAAATAATAAGGCGCCGCCCCTATAAGGCGGTATTTCTCTCGTGACATTCTGACGATATTTGGTTTCGCAGCATACTATTAACAATCGTCAGTCACAAAAAAAGGTCAAGTAACAACAATTGCATGGGCAGCCTTTCTCTTTGTCCTGTCTGTCTGTCTGTCTGTCTATCTGTCTGTGTGTCTATATGTCGGGCCGACTGTATGTCTATCTGCCTATCTGGCTGCCGGCCTGCCGACCTGTCTGTCTGTCTGTCTGCCTGCCTCCTTATCTTCTCTTGTTTTCCCTTTCCCCTGTCAACTATCCCCTGTTTATCGCTGCTGAATGATACTCAATGAAGCCGGTGCCGGAGAGTGCATTGGAAACCCCCAAGGGGCGTGCTAGACGGAGGGGGGGCAAGAAGCCGAGAGACCCGACTCTTCTGTCTGAAGACTACATCAAGAGGTGAGCCTGTCGATTTACTTGTTTTGTTTATTGATATTCATAGACGTATATTATATGCGGTAGAATATCGATTTCGACGTGCCACGTGATACCGTTGTATCACCGATTTCCGCCGGTATATTAAGATAATGCGATATCGATATGTGATGTTGGTATCTATCAATGAGTTTCGACGAAATCTTCCGCCTCACAGCTTTTGTTTTTTTGTGTATTGTAAATATTCGAAAAAGAACGACACGACGAGCTGGCAAGGATACAGGACAATTTCACCTTCGAGGGACACTAGACCAACATTTAATATGTTCTGGTCGTCGTATAGGTAGTATACATGTACTCGTTAGGTAGGTTGTTCGTGGTATGGGGGGGTATAATTAATTAATTTTGCGAATGAGGGAGAAGAATATCGATGTATCGCATGTCGATGTGAACATATATTTTTTTTAAATAAAAAATAAAACAACAGCTGTAAAATCGAGGATTTCGTCGAAACTCATCTTTGCTAGCTGAGTGTGATACTTCGATCGCGCGCACTTATGGGTTTTATATGTCCTCATGCAGGATGTACATCCCGTATGAGGAGGACACAATCTGAGGCTGTAGAATTCAGGAAGCGTGTGTCTATTTGTGGGGGGCAAAATTAAATAAATATAATAAAAATAAAATATTCTGAAATAAACATATACTAAAGTGTTGCGACGAGTTGACGTGATAGATTGGGTCTACCAACATATATGTTATCACTGATATATCCCTGGTGTATACCCCCCTGCCATATGGTCATACGACTACGGCCGTGCGCGACATGAGTACACCCCCCCCCCCCTGCCTGGTTGGTGAAAACCCAACGTGCTAAGTCCAGGCATTGTAGGGATGCGAGGGTCTATGGTTATACGACTACGGTCATGGACGGCATGAGTACCCCCCCCCCCCCCCTCCGAATCAACACATGATGACGATGTATATATACGATGTTGATATATAGAATACCTGTGTACGTTATTCGATGGCTGGCACCCGCCGTTTACTTCGAAGTATGAGCCTTCTTTGGCTGTTGCGTTGCGTGTTTTGTTTTTCATGCTCCTTCGCGGCGTATATTCTCAGTATCGAAGGTATGCACGTACCAGTATAATGTTTTACGCAATACTACGAACTGGTATCGGTTTTGACTTGTACTGGTAGTTTATTACGGTTACTTGGACATATTGCACGAGCTCGTGTAATATACGAAAGTATCCCGAGTTTTTTTTTTATTTATTTTGACGGCGCGAAACAAAAAGACCATGACGCTCCCCAAAATCAACGCAAACAAACAGCTAAGTTGGCGACAGTAATGAAAACTGCTGCCCGTGTTCCTGGCGGCAACCATAATTCTGTAGACTATATTCTGGATCCGTCGATTTATTTATTAATAGTCGATATATACATTGGTGTAGCTTCGATAAACGATACCACTGTACGTGATGCGTGCTGTACGTAGGGTTTTTGGGTGTTTTGTTTATTGGTTTGATGTTCTTAAGTTTACGGTTGGCTTGTGTTCTTCTTGTGTGTATCCTGTCTTCTCCCCGCCCCTCTCTTTACTACTGTTGTTGTTGTTGTTGTTGTTGTTGTTTTCCCGTGTTCTTTTTTTTGCAGAGCGCTCAAGGCAGCGCTTGACGGCACGTCAAACTACGCGCTTCCTGAAAATGCACGATTCAAGGTATGGAAGAACCCCCCCCCACCCTTACCGTTTTTGTTGTTGTTGGATGTTGCCCTATATACATACGACTTGGAATTAAATGAAATAAAACAGCTGTGAGATCCAGGACTTTGTCGGAGCTCGTACATATTTGGAAGTTGTGTGTGATACCTCGATCGCGCGTACTTACGGGTTTTATATGCAAGGAGTGCTGTACCCTAAACAGGGTTGGAAAACAAATTCATCTAAAGTGCTGCGATAAAGGTATACTTCGTATATACGTCGTATACGTAAAAAAAAAAAAAAGAGGTGCAAAGTATTTTTTGAAGGACGGGCTGCTCTAATGAGGCATGTCCTGTCGCTCGATCAAAAGCGTACCTTTACTGGGGGCCATAAGAACTGGTGCCACGAATTTGGGGACGGACTACTTGGAACTAATGTGGGGCATTTTTTTAAGTAAGTTCTGAATGGATTAAGAACCGGCCCCCCGTTCCTGGGGACAGACTACTTGAACTTAGTGTGGGACATTTTTTTCAGTTCTGAATGGGTTAAACACAAAAACCTACGATACATTCTCCTATTTTTGCTAACAGAAATTGGTCCTAATTACTACTACTGTATGCCCCCCCCTGTGTTAGTATATTTTACGATACGAGCCCTTCGCTTGTTTTTGTCGGGCTTGCCTTGGAACGCTTCATACCTCAGGCGGATGATGACCCACCTATCTATCTACGACGGTGGACCATAGTAAATATGAATAGGAAATTAGCCAAAAATAGGTATACCTACGCACTTTGAGCCATTTGTAGGTACACTGGAGCGCAGGCCCAATATCAGTCGGGCCAGGAAGCCGTTTCCGGTGTACATTACGCAGTATACCTATAAATGGCTCAAAGTGCGTAGGTATACCTATTTTTGGCTAATGCCCATATAAATATAATATACCAGGTACGTACCACAACAGTAGGCCTAGTCTGGGTCTATCAGTCGGCAGCGGGCAGGGTCGTGCCGTTTCTCGTGTGCATCTGTCTGCTTTGCCAACGTAGCTACTCGTATGCACATCAGGCACGAGGTACTCGAGAGTGAACACCTCTTTCCTTCCTGCCCCTTGCCCCTCGCCGGGATAAACGCTTCCGTCGGTAGGAGCCCGTACGTCGGCAGAGCCCCATGACTACCAAAAGTTAATGCGGTTGGTTGACAACAAAAGTATTTTTTCTTTTCTTTTTTCTGTACTTTGCTATTATAGTATTATGCATATTTTATAGTACGGGTGTGCAGTTTTTATTTAGTTGTCTATGATACAGCTTGTGCAGTTTTTTATCCACTCTCTGCGTTTTTCACACCATTTTTTATATGTTCCCCCGCAATATTATACGTATAATACGTGACATATATTTTTTAGAGCAGTGGCCAAAATCGGGTATACCCGATGGGTTTGTGGCCAAAACAGGGTACCATTGTATTTTAGTGACCGCGACCACCCCAGGGCGCCAGCTCATTGGCCAGCGCCGGCCACCACCCGACGCTGGCCACAAACCCATCGGGTATACCCGATTTTGGCTACTCACCCCCCAAGAGGTACCCGATTATAACACCCACCTACCCGAAAATGGCCGGGCTGTTCGACCACAACGGCCCAACAGCCCACCACGCACCAGCCGACTGTCACGACCAAGTTCATCGAGTTTCATGCCCCCAGCCAGCCCTGTTACCGACGGAACCATTTGCTTGATAGATATCCACCCATCCGCTCGATAAGTATCCATGATTTGGTTGATTCGCGCAGCCTCTCCCTCCCAACCAAACTTAAGACCCTCAAAACACGGCATAGCAGTAGTAGTGGTTGGTTCGCAGTGCTCTCTTTCCCTCTCCGAACCAAACGCCACCTCATCACGGCACAGCAGCAGTAGTAGTAGTAGTAGTAGTAGTAGTAGTAGTAGTAGTAGTAGTGGTAGTGGTAGTGGTAGTAGTAGTAGTTAATTCGCTCCCTCTCCCACCCACACAGCACCGCTCCCTCTCTCCCTCATCTCCGAACCACAAGCTACTAGCCACCTTCAGCACAGCAGTAGCAGTAGCTGATTCACAGCGCTCTCTCTCCTTCTCCCAACCAGAAGCCACCTCTCATCACACCTCATCACAGCACAACAGTACGTGTACAGCAGTAGTACCAGCCATCTCACAAGAAACCGGAAATCGGGTTCAGGCTGACTTTCTTATTCTGGGCTCGCGCGAAAGCTCACCTTCTAATGCTGCGCTTTCTTATTTAGGTCCCCGAGCCTAAACCACCAAATCGCCAATCACCCAAATCATGGATATATATCAAGCAGATGGATTCGTCGGTCACAGGTTGGAACTCGGCTAGTTACGTCGTAATACGTCGTGATACGTGTGCTGGTGCTTGGTACGTCGTAATCGTCGGCTGGTGCGTGGTGGGCTGCTCGGCCGTTGTGGTCGAACAGCCCGGCCATTTTCGGGTAGGTGGGTGTAATAATCGGGTACCTCTTGGGGGGTGAGTAGCCAAAATCGGGTATACCCGATGGGTTTGTGGCCAGCGTCGGGTGGTGGCCCGCGCGGGCCAATGAGATGGCACCCTGGGGTCGTCGCGGTCACTAAAATACAATGGTACCCTGTTTCGGCCACAAACCCATCGGGTATACCCGATTTTGGCCACTGCTCTTTTAAATATGTATATACCTGAAGGATATTATGCTCGTAATATGTGTACCCTGGCTTTTACCTCACGTTCAATCTTAAATCGGATTTCGAGACGTACTCGTATTATATTTTAGACCGAACGAAAGCTTAACCCGGATACCTTTGGTGCCCATGTGACAACTGAACTCTCGTATACTGCTTTGTGTATATAGAAATATCTATAAATTCTTTTGGGATGGTCGATGTTAAAAAACATGCCAGATTACTTGCCCCGTGGTTCGTACGACTACTCATTTTTTCTGTATCATAGCTTTCAAGAGATGTTTCAAGTTCTTGGTGCTTATTACCCGGTGGCTACGTACGGGTACGGGTAAGCTGTTACGAGAAACGAACGCCTGCTCTGTTGTTGTGTTAACAAACTCCATTTCCAGCTTGTGACTGGCGACACCCTCGGGGTTTCAAGGTCAACCACAATGCCGAAGGGGAGCCTTGAACGTGCATATTTATACGTGATATATACGTGTAATATATATATGTAATATGAGGGGCATAGTGCTCGAAAGCAGGCCGGGAAAACATTGTTTACAGCAGTCTTAGTCTTACAAAGGTTAGGTTGATTGTCGATGTGGACGGGGGGACGTCGAGGCGTGGACGGGGCTAAACCTGAACCCAAGTTCAACTTGAAGCTTTTGTTTCACCATCACACCGATAAAAAAAATATATATATATATATATGACGAGTATTAAGTATTAAGGAGTATTTTCGACGAAATCTTCAATCTCTCACAGCTGTTGTCTTTAACTTTTCTAAATATATATATATATATTTGCGGCTGAATTATATCTCGGCTAAACCTCAACGCGGCTGAACCCCATCACGGCCGAACCTCGACGCGGCTGAACCCCAACACGGCTGAACCTCAACGCGGCTTGATCCTTTTTTTTTGTGGCTACGAACGAGGTCCTTTTCTACTGCTACAAAATGTTTCCAAAGTATATATGATCTCAGGTTATTTCGTACTCCCGAACAAAAGCATAGGGTGGATTTTGTTGTACGGTTCACTACAGACTGCACTGCGCAAAAGCATTCATCACACTCCAATTCCCAAGTTAAAAAAATCCCCAATGTTCCCCAACACGAGGGAGCAGCCTCCCAAGGGGTTTCCATTCACTTTGGGAGTACAAACTCACTTCAGTGACGGCAAAACCAAATCACCGCGCGTACCGTACAACACGGGAGAAAACATCCCGTCCTTAGATAACACTCCCCCCCCCCATAAATATATTACGTGTTTATAGGTTGGGTTGACGTCGTTTGGCGACGACGCTGTGAAACACGCCTCTCACTGCGTGAGGTAGACAACCAAGGTGCCGTTTTTTTTGTTTTGTTTTTTGTCGGTCACCAAGGCTGGCGGTCGAGGTAATCATAGATCATTTTTGCGGGGTGGAGAACCTTTGCTCCACACAAGGGGAATGGTCGTATCACGTAGTTTGATTTGGTAAGCCATCCATGAGGCAGTTACATGGTGCTCCGATTGCTGTCTCAGGAAGTGCCCACACCAGAAATTAAATTAACTCACTGACGCTGTCATCCATATGCAAGTCCGCTTCACAAGCGGTTCTTAGTAGGATGCAGCTCACCCTCCATGCGACTCGCCCAACACCTCACGGCGCTTTGCGCTCGGTGCTAGCAATGTCTGCCTGGTCGGCGAAAACCCGACATGCTCCGTCCCGGCATTGTAGGGATGCGAGGGTCTATGGTCATACCATACGACTACGGCCATCCATGGATAGGGAGTACACCCTCCCAACCCCTCTCCCCCCCGCCCCGGCATTATAGGGATGCGAGGGTCTATCGTCATACGACTACGGCCGTGCACGACATGAGTACACCCCCTACCCCGCTCCTGCTCCGTCCCGAAAGGGATGCGTAGTCAATGGTCAAACTACTAAGGCACGCAACGAACCAGTA
>MEHQ01004272.1:205211-251024 GCA_008828725.1 Saccharina japonica | reverse complement strand
CCTACTATGTACGTACGTACCACTCTGCACCGAAATACAAGCACCCTTTTTGATTGACAACTATTCATATACAAACGAAGCTCCTAGGCCTATTACAACCCGTTGCGACGTATTTATAATCATCTTATTTTAAAGGGCCCCTTCGGGCAAAAACATATAAGTGTAATGGTATGGGCTAGGAAGACCGGTAATTACCTCTGCATAGGTAATTGGTCCGTTTTCGTATACTTCTCTTCTACGCTTGACTCTACGGAAAGTGAGTAACACCAAGGATGCTTAATAGACAAACCTGCAAGGGGATACTCTGTGTCTCACCCAGTCTTATCACATAAGAGCAAATTAAAAACAAATCCGTTTTTTTTTCAGATGCGATACGTACTATTTCTGGTATAATTTCCACCATTTCATGACTCCCTACGTACGGAAAAAAAAAACATTTTCTCCCGTTTTAAGCCGGCGTCCCCGGCGGAATGACAGGTGAATCTCGTCCCTGTTAAGAGTCAAGGTTGTGAGTTCTAACCCCCCCGAATGCATGCTCGTAGGGACTTTTTCTCGCAAAAAATAGATTGATAACTCGTAGCGGAAAGCGCGAGAGCGTGAGTTAGCAAAATTCGATCGATGAAAAGCGACGAGCGTTGGGAAGGCTGAACCCTCTGCGCGAAAAAAAATCGAGGCAAGGACCGCAGTGCGGGAGGAGGGAAAGGAGCCTACTTTGTGACGCCGGATCTGAGTTATGACTAGGGAGGGAGAAAGACAGAAGAGCTAAGATAAGAAATGGGATGGGAAAAAAAACAAAATGCTCAGACTGCCTAGGTCATGTGGGAGGCGGTGGGAGCTGATGGTGGTGCTATACAAGAGACGCCACAACGAGCGAGTCGAGCGTGCGGTTCGTACAGAGAGTTGGCGTCATCAGTAGTCTATGTGGTAGCATGCTAAAATGGGCGGCGAATGACACTACAGTACGTACACAGACGCGCGCCACGTTGCTTGTCTGCTGTTTTTTTTTGTTATCTTGCTGGGTTTCATACGAAAGTGTGTGAAAACATTGAGCTTGTTCAACGTTGACCACTCATAAACACACCCCCCAGAAAAAAAAAAACACACACACACACACACAAGGGAAAACCAAAACAGGAAAATATATGCACGAAGTCTAACTCCCCTCTGTACCTACTTACAGTGGAACCCACCACCAAAAAACACCTACGTATTGGGGGGGGGCCTATAGTAAATAGGGCCAAACATTGTTAGTAAACATTTGGAAATATATTGGTTTTAGTGTGTACCGTACGTCCTATTTACTATGCCCCCTCGTATGAATAATGTGAGCAAGGCCTTGGAACCTTATTATGGCACCATGCTTGAACAACCTTGAGCATAGTAGTCTATCGTATAGGATTGAGTGTAACTGCTCGCCGCCGAGCCCGATTTCGTATTCGAATTTTCTTACCCCCATCCCAAAAATGGCCCTTGTATTATTGCTGTCATAGGTTATGTCGTATTCCGTGGGTTTTGTACTGTACTCCCGCCTTAACTTTCCATCGATGTATTGGTTCCTGCAGGAGGATGAGGAAGGCGTGATGGTGTTCGAGGGCAGCGGTAAGCTCACCGAGGACCATCCTGTGCGGTTCACGGCTAACTCTGTCATCGTGGCCAACGTGAAGGCCATCCACGACAAGGTACAGTCTCTCTCTCTATAGATGGTGTGTTTGTATTACCCCCGTTCCCAGGGGAAGGTGCCGGAATTCCATCAACTAAGTATCAATGCTATCATACGTACTACTAATAGTAGTGCTGTTGAATGTAAGATGGGCCTCGCGAACGGTGTTTTCAATATATTCGGTCTGCTTGTCTCGTGCTTCACATGGTGTTGTACCGCCGTAATCAGGCATTTGCTATTCCAGGGGGGGCTAGCGTAGTAAGATATATTGGAACCCTCGATGGACCCCAAAAACAACATGTGTCCTCCCTATAATGTGTACACACCATATTTTGGGGCTGATTACAGCAGTACTGCTGTGTTCCCTCGTAGTAATAGAAGGTTATTGTCGGCCCATCGGGTACCCAGTTTATCAAGTCTGGTTGCTCGGGGCACATGTTTGCCCATTTTTGTTTTCGCGTGTTCGCCGTTCTTATTCGTGCTCTTTATCACGCCTTCGTGTGGTAGACTGCCACTGGCACGTATCACGTACTTACTCGTTGTGCGGTGGAGAAGCGGTTGTGCTCCATCTTAATACAGCGTTCGTGAGGCAGTCTGCTAGAGAAAGCAACCGCCAACCCCCCCCCAAGTCCGCCTCACAAGCGGTTCTTAGTAGAAGGATGCAGCTCACCCTTCATGCGACTCGCCCAACACCTCACGGCGCTTCGCGCTTGGTGCTAGCAATGTCTGCCTGGTCGGTGAAAACCCGACATGCTCCGTCCCGGCATTGTAGGGATGCGAGGGTCTATGGTCATACGACTACGGCCATGCATGAAAATGAAGTACACCCCCCCCACTCCCCTGAACTCTGGACAAGACGCATCATATGGAAGCAGTAGCAGCTAAATTAAATGTGGTTTCTCACTTGAAGGGGTGGGGGGGGGGTGGGGCTTAGGACTCTCACCTGACCACGCTCTCGGCATTGAGAAACAATGCTGAGTTACGGTTATACATGCGGCCGATACACCATCCCACGAGGCCATATATATACATACTGTAAGCATCCAGCGAATAGCGTACCCACTGGGCGGAAACATTAAGACCGTTCAAACATTATCATGCAGACCAACCAATCCTTACTGCTTACGCCCATCGGATACAAAGACCTTTGTTTTTTTAGAGAGTTGCAATGGTTAGGGAGCCCCCCGCAAGCGAGATTTTGTTTCGGCTCAAAACAAAGTGCAACCCCTCTCTCCTCCCTTCCGAGTGACAGCCCTCCTCCACTACGACTACGGCCATGCCTGAACATCGAGTACACACCCCCCCTCTATTGGTCCCGGCATTGTAGGGATGCGACGGTCTATGGGCAAACGACTACGGCCATGCCTGACATGAGTACGCCCCCCCCCCGCGCCTATTCCATACACGACCCCCATCGTTACTTCCACCTCAGATCGAAATCGTAAAAAAAAATGTTCCCTCTCATATCGGCCGCGACCCTCTACTGCCACCGTACTACGTACCAAAAAGCTATAATTTCCCTTCTCCTTTCCCCACACCATGCTTGACCCCAATCTGCAGCAAGGTCTGGAGGCTGAGAAGGAGCAGGTTAAACTCAGGCCGGTAAATGCCGACCATCTGAAGGCTTACCACGAGGCGTCCAACACCGCCAGCAGCAGCAGCAGCAGCAGCAGCAGCGACAGCAGCAGCAGCAGCGGTAGCAGCAGTGGCAGCAGCAGTGGCAGCAGCGGCGGCCCTTCTGAGACTGACGCGGCAGCCGAGCAGCAGCAGGAGAACAAGTTGATCTTCGAGATGCGACCACCGATTGCCGGGGGCGGAGTTCCTACCAGGCCGTCGCCCTGGACGAGTGTCCTGACCGGCCGCAGGTTCGCCCACGCCACTCGAGTTGCCGAGCCACCCGCCACCGGGACACCCACCGCCGACACCGCCGACGCCTCCGGGGATGATGTGTGCGAGGTCCCCGTTGGCTACAACGCCGCCTTGTACGATGAAACCCCCCGGCCTGAAAAATGTTCTGCTCTGGAAAACGACTACAACTATGACGGCGATGGCAGCTACAACGGCGATGATGGTGATGACACCGGTACCAGCGACAACAACAACAACAGCAGCAGCAACAGCAACGGTACCGGCACCGACAACAACTATGGCGACGATGGTGATGACACCGGTACCAGCGACGACAACAGCAACAGCAACAGCAACAGCAACAACAACGGTACCGGCACCGACAACAATCACGGCAACTACAACAGCAACGACGACGATGACAACAGCGGCAGCGGTTACCACGATGGCGCCGGCTCTGGCAACGACCACGGTAACGACCACGGTAACAACCACGACAGCGACCACGAACACGAAGACAGCTGGCCCTTTATGGAACACGCTACCTTCTTCAAACTCGGCGAAGTTCTGAAGGGCAAGATGTACACTCCAGACGGAATCTTCGCCGCGTGGCCCGGCATGGACGGGTCGGCCATGTTCGGACGGTACCCCACCGACACGCCCCCGCCAGAAGACAACGGCTACATCCCCCGGGAGATGGACATGATCACCACGCTCTACAGGTCTGACCACAGCAAGGTGTGGAGGGCCCTTGACTTGCGGGCAGAGCTCAAGAAAGAAGAAGAGAGGGAGCGCGAGGGCCTGCCCCGGGAGAAGCGGAAAGGGGCCATGTGGGGGTGGTTGCCCTGGGGCCGACCCTCCGAGCGAGAGCGCGAAAGAGCGAGGCAGCACATGGACGAGATTTGCATGACCATCGACGACCGGGCTTGTCTGGTGAGTCGGTCGGTGGGCGAGCGTGTCTTGTTTTTTTCTCTCTAGACGGAGTAGAAGGGGGCGAGAGAAGGAAACGCATCTCCCGTGGTGGGTTGGTTCGGTTAGCATGTCACTTGTTTTTTTTTTTTTTTTACGTTTTCCAGCCTCCGACAATGTGGCGCCATTACACCTGATGACAATCACTCGTACATATGATCACGGTTATAGTCCAGGTGCGTCCGTACAGAAAGAAAAATAGGAAGATGAGTTGTGTTCTCCCCCTGTAGATAACAAAACGCAGAGACGTCGTCACGACATAGTGTAGTCGGAAATAGTAAGAACGGTGGTGTAAAATATAATCACACCAAGGCGAAGAACACAACACCACCGGCGATTCACGGAGAAATGAAAATCCCACCAGCACCCACCTCCGACTCGTGCTACGGTAGAGGTATGGGTATACCTTTTTTTGGCTGAAATCGTTTTTGGATGGTAGTGATAGGGCTCCTTAACCCACTATCGTCGGACTTTTCATTTTTTCTGTTGGAAAATTGTTCATTGTATACTTAGGCATGGCATTTTTCATCGAGTAGCATTTTTATTTGTTTTCAAATTCAGTTATTGGGTGAGGTGTAGAGCTCCTCAAGTGATAAGCCACCACCCTCAGAAGGCAGAAACAATTGGTTGAGTTGCGCCATCCCCCCTCTTGCCCAGTCTCTGTCCCCCTCTTCCCCCCCCCCCCCCACTGAAGCGGCTCTGTCATTAATAGGATTAGCTCCGCCTTCAATGGACTCGCCAAACACCTCACGGCGCTTCGCGCTTGAGCTAGCAATGTCTGCCTGGTCGGTGAAGACCGACATGCTCCGCCCGGCATTGTAGGATGCGAGGGTCTATGTTCATACGACTACGGCCATGCATGAATATCGAGTACACCCCCCCCCTCCCCCCCACTCCCTCCATCTCTGCCCCTCATCTTTCCCCCCCCCATCTCCGCCCCTTGCACGCCGATTCTCGCAGAGGGTCACGATCGATGGTGCCACCGTTCTGGCCAAGTCCGGCAACCGCAAGATAGAGTTCTTCAACAGGTTTCCGTGGCGGTGGCCCAGGGACGACGGTTACGAGGCCCATGTCACCCCCGACGGCATCGAAGTCCGGCTGCGGGGGAAGACCGTCTGGGGCGGGGCTGCCGCCGTGGGCAATACCCGCAACAGCGACAGCGCCAAGGAGGCAGGAAGTCAGGAGAGGAAAGTGTGGGGGGTGCCCGCTGCAGACACCATGGACTGAAGCCCGCGCTTAGTTTAGTTTAGTTTAGTTTAGTTTAGTTTAGTGCAGTTCAGTTTTGTGTAGTTTTTGTTTGGTTCATTTTGCAGGGGGGAAAAAAAAACAGAATCTTCCGGCGGACAAGGAAGGGTGCGAAATGTTTTGTTTGGCTTGTTTTAGCTTTGTTTGCACGCCCCGAAGGCACGAAGAAAAAAAACACCACGCACGATGGTTGGTACCATATAGCCTATACTGTATACCCTCATTGGCTGAAGTCTCTTTCGGAACAACGTCCTCTTCTTGGTGGTCGTCGTCAAAAAGACGTAGACGAGCGCACCAGGGATGAAGTACGTAGCATCTTGAACGCGGGTAGTGTTGTTCTTGTTGTTACCGTTAACGCTGTGAGCACCCAGGGTGATAACCTCGTATACGCTGGAGGTGGCACAGAGAAACATCTTCGTAAGCGTGCGGCACGTCCGGTATGCTCATCAGGCGACGCTTGAAAGGGGATAACGGGGATGAAAATGGGGAAGGGGGGAGGGAGAGGAGGGGAGGGGAGGGGAGGGGAGGGGCTCAAATAATCAGCTCGCGCAACGCTGTGTTACATACTCCTCTATGTAGTTTGTGGGCAGAGCTTAACCCCCTTTGTTAAGGTCGAATGTGGTCGCCGCTTGGCAGAGGAGACGGGTTATATGCCCAACACCATGTTACGGAGTGAAGTGCGGAGGGGGCGGTCACAACTCCGCCGACGTTTGGGGACGGGTTCAGGGCGCCCTTGTTTTTCGTGTGGCGCCAGTCGAACCAAGCACGTTACTAATACTGTTGTATGTGCCAGGTAAGGACATGTGGTATAGAAAAATCCGTCGCCAGCATTGGATAGCGTAGCGTGTGTACGGGGAGCTGATTTCGAGGTAGGGCAGCGATCAAGCTACTGTGCTCTCTGTTGGGAAAAGCAAGGAACGTTTCGGGCCTTTAAGTTATTGACCAAACAGCTCTTAAATTTTCGGACAGAGTGGTACATTAGAGTGGGTTGGTTTCGGTACCGTGGAAGTGTCGTAGCTAATATTATTGCTGAGAATCGACTCCTGGATCTGTCTGCCTCGTATATATCGATTTTGACAATCGACTCAATATGGCACGTTTATTTGTTCAGCTTCAATTTTCGTTGGTGACCTTGTGCCAACAACGGGTGAGACCAAAATACCCTCCCCGGCCCCCCTTCGCCCCACCCTGGCCCATGAGGAGGAAGAGGTGTCACAAGACGCGCCGCCTGAGAAACAGAACGTGACACAAAAAAACAAATATTGTTGCCGAAACATTTCTGCAAACTTCGCAGGACGATATATCGTACCAGGTATGACTGTGAGCGACTTCGAGAACCAACCCGCCGCGTATCGGGTGATATGTGGAGTGTATTTGTTATCAGGGTCGCCGACGCCCAGCACGTTTTTGTTTCTGTCAATTCCGACCGCCGTTGCCTCCACCGGGGGTTGTACGTACCCAACCCCGGTAAAGACACGCTATTTTCATCCCCATGTATTTTCTTTGCCCCACTTCTCCAGCTCCCATCCCTCCCTTTCGTACGTCAGATTCGGGGTCACATCTATAGCAGGCACTTCTCCCCCTCCCCCTCCCCCTCCCCTCCCCGGTATTGCCACGCAGGGTGCGTGTTTTCGTTCTTATCGCGAGAAGAGTTCAAACATTTTCTTCCCCCGTTTGCGCAAAAAAAGCGTGTTTAAAAAAACGGCCAGCCGTACAATTAAGTCGCACCGAAATTCACCGCTCACTGTTCACCTCTACTGCATAAACAAACTACAGTAGTAGTGTTCTACGTGTTTTGTGTTTGTTTGTGTCGGGTCTTAAGGCCAAGGAAGATTAAAAAAACGCATTTTCATCCGACGGAAACGTTTTTTTGTTACCTTCCGCCGTTAGAGAGCACCCCGAGCGTAAACCGAGGAAAACATGTATCGCTGGCTGTCTACTTGTAACAATGGCCGGGGTTGTACTCGTTCAGTACCGGAAGCCAACTCGCACGCGCAGAGTCGGCACCATGTGACCACCCAGTATTTATACCCCACTCCTCCAAGAACTGAACGGAAACAAAATTACCACTCACTCTGGACGGAAATTAAGGACTTTTTGGTTTCCAAGTCAATGCCTAAACGTCCCTCATATTTTCTGTTTTCGTCTAGAGTTACTGTAGTCTAAAGTGGTATCCATAGCAAGACCCTGCAAAACCTCAGAGAAAACGCTTCGAATAAAACAATGTTGCTGCGCGCTGCTGAAATGAACGCGGGCGTGTAACCCCACAATCAGCCCCAGGGCACGCCACCAGCATATTGTATCGTCTTACACAAAAGCCATGGAACCATACCACATGTTTCGTGCAATGCAGCGCCAATCAACGATGTATAGGCGTGCCGTGTTCCCCAGTGCATACCGTTTTGTTTTCATGAGGATGTACGGTCGGATGAGGGCGTCACCGTATCGCAACTCCTACGACATAATATCCCTGTATCATAAAAAAAAGTAGAGCCAACCATATGCGTTGCTCTGCTGCTCCCTAGTACCTTAAACCTAGGGAATACCTACGCGCCTAATCGTATTGATACGTCAATCATGAAAAGAAACAAGATCATTTGTATACCTGCATGTATTACACTCAGCTAGCAAAGAGGAGTTTCGACGAAATCCTCGAGCTCACAGCTGTTTTTTTTTTTTAATTTTTCTAATATATATGTAATTACTAGGCTCCAGATGTAATTACTAGGCTCAAGCCGTCGTCGTTGCCGCCGCGTAGAAGTCGCCTTGGAGAGGTCCCGGAGCGATGGTCATTTTAGCCGTCGTCGCGGTCGACGTAACCGAGCAGAGTTATGATGTATTATTTAGCAAGGAGAAGGCTATCGCTCATCAAGAGCGAACCTACAATATGTCACCGTGAGCAAGGTCTCATCGAGACTCACCTCAATAGAACTTTAAGGTGGAGGAACATCGAGTCAGCTTGAGGGGAGAAGGTCAACGTTGTTCATGCAGCGGATCTCTAACGCCCCCAGATCCGATATGGCCGGATATTTCGTGCTTGACTTCGGGGTGTATCCTTCCATGCATGCGTGTTCCGAGATCTACGACAGATACGTCTAACCCTAACCGTCACACGTATATGTATATTATTTCAGGGAGATGCCGTCTGCGCCACCCACCCGCGCATCCTTACCACAGAGCACTACACAGTCAGCCGCCGCATCTCTCTTCCTGAGCACACTCCTCGCGTCGTGTGGTTACCAGGAAGCCAATATGAACATTCCATTCTACAGTAATAACATCAACAACAGGAGACACAATCCATTCTACACGCTTTACCGGTGCATACTATGCTGTATAAGCACCTATACTTGCTACGTACGAGTTCTTAATTTTTTCAGACTATAATTCGTCCTAGCAATATTTGTATGATACGATCGAATGCGTACTTAATCCTGTCTACGGTACTCGTGCCATCATCCACCCAACCCATGATACCTCCTACAGCCCTACATAAAAAATAATCAGTCAACAGCTAACAATCATGATGGGAAATAGAACCAATCGCAGCCCATGTGTACGTACATTGTGCATAACTAGCTGCCCAAGTTTGTATCCTTGTTTTTTTTCTCTCCGACAAAAAAGTTGACTTTGCAGCAACAACAACAAAAAAAAGGTCGCCGTGCTATGGAACTCCTTCACCTCCACAAAGTCGACGGAGGCTACCCACAGATTGCAAGCTACTAACAACAGACGTACACGATGTGACACGCAAAGCGAGCTCCCAATATTGCCTACGCTACGCCGTTCTTAATGCCATGTTTTAGAGTTCGAGCCAATGGCCCATTTTCACAAAAGCTAAAAAGAAATAGATAAAGTTACTGTTTGTAGTCCAAACCGGAGCACGTAATTTTGCCGCGATTTACGTGTTTTTTAACTCCTGATCGACGTCGCGACCTTGAGTAATCTGAGCTCCAGATTGTCCAAGGCTACTTCGCACAAATGGGTGTTGAAACACTGATCTTAAATGACACGTAAGACAAAGTTTGCTCGTATTCATACGCAGCGCTGATACGCGCAGAAAATGGTCCCAGCACGCAAGGGGAAAGCAAAAAAAGCAGACGCGGCGCAGGGAAGCTCCATACACGAAGGGTGACGACAGACCCCTAGAGCATCAACGGCATAAAACAGCCCAATGCAGCAAATCAAATGTCTCCGTTCGAAAAATATCTAGGCGGCGTCCACTGGCGAATGAAAAAACAAAAATCCCATCAACATTGGAAACCCTGCACATACAAAAACAGAAAAAAATACTATAGTACATATGATAGATGCTTCGATTATAAAAACAAAACAAAACAAGATTTCTTTCGTATTATTATCGCAGTCTGCTACAACAAACGAACGCGCAAAAACTAGCAAAAACCTTATTAGCCCGCTCGTTGTTGCATCCAAGCTTTCCGCCCGCGCGAAAGAAAGCCAAGAAAACGACGTCGTCACCGCACAGCTTGGGCTGCTAGTGCTGCTGCTGCTGCTGCTGCTGCTGCTGCTACCGCTGCTGCTCCACCTACCCCCCTTCGGTGCCCCCCCCCACCCCCCTTCCTTTCCGAGGGGGACGCTCCTCCTGCGGACCCTTTCGATCATCTCCACACACGTCGCAACAAGCACCAGCACCCAAATCTTGCAGCTCACCACCGGCGCCTTTCACGAAATTGACTACTCGTAACTATATCGCGCCGCCGGAGGCACCGCTGAATCCCTCAACACGACACACTCCCCGAATTTTTCCTGAAAGTATGATATCAAGTAGTAGGTGCTTCAAGAGGATTCGGCATCGGACGTGCTTCATTGCCATACGCCCCCCCCCCCCCCCCCCCCCAACGCCCGCTCACTGCTCTCTCTCTTCTCTCTCTGGTGCGTGGGTTTCCCAAAAAAAAAGCGTCACGACCCTTCCTGGGTAGGTCGTGCCGTGTGTGGTTGGTGGGACGAGCGTACCACCTGCTCTACTGCAGACGGAACGCGAAATAAATACATCCACGTGCCTATATATACGCTACATATACACACAAATACATCTCGTATACATGGATGTTCGTAAATACCAGGTAAATACATACTTCGTATAACATCCAATCAAAGGTCAGCCCCCCCCACCCACCCCCCTCTGGCCTTCCAACCTTTCAACCTGCTAGTCTACGCCAGGCCTTGGTCAGTGCCGCGTCAACGCTCACACAAGAGCACCCGCATGCCCGGATTTTTTGCCGCCAAGTACTACTATAATAGTCTCCTTGATGGATTGGGCAAAATAACAGCAGCAGACGTGGGTGCGTAGCGCATCGCCAAACGGAACGGCGACGCCTTCAGCTGTGGCACAGGGACACCCCCTGCCACAGCTCATCGGGGAAAAAAAAAAATATCTGCGCTGCACCCACCCGCCCGCCTTATACACTTTTGACCGTGCCATCCCAATACTGGCTGCTCCATCAACCCCGTCCACTCAGCTGCTCTCCACTCTAGCGAAAGCCGTGGGCGAAAAGAAGGACCCAAATCGGCGTCACACCATACACATAACCCCGGACCAAGTCGGCGATACCGCAACAGAACAAAAACAGGGCTGTTCACGGGTCGGGTCAAAACTCGCGGGTCGGGTCGGATTGGGTCACCTAACCCGACCCGACCCGACCCGACCCGTCATATTTCGAATGCATCCTGACCCGACCCGGCCCATGAGGTTTTGAAGACCTCCTGACCCGACCGGGTGGCGCGTGAATAGCCCTGAAAAAAATCAGCAAACTCGTCTGAAACGAGCATACTGACGTCCGCAACAACCGGTCAACCCCTTGCGGCAGCGCGCACGTTTTCCGGGACAATCTACTTAATACTCACGTGGAATATTTTTTTTGCGGTAGCTAAAACAAAAGTCAAGCAAACCTGTAAGTATGTAGTACTAGCAATATATGGTATGTACGGTGTAATTAATGCTCCGCCCTATCAGCTCTATAATACCTGACCAATCTACCTCCCAAACTCCTCCGCGTCCGTTTTGCTACACATGGGGTCCGATATCGGCTGAAACAGCCAAGCGTGAACGCAGCAGCCGACTTGCCCTGACCCCCCCCTCCCCCTCGCCCCCCCCCGAATCCCGTACGATGCACCGTGTGTCATTCGACATACGTAAGCAAACAACATTGTCGAGCACCGCCGCACGTACATCTACGACGCGCTCAGCCACCGTATTTTACACAAACATGCTTGATACCTTGATACTCAAGACGGCGACACGATCCGTGGCGGTGGCATGGAAAACTTTCTGTGCTCGCGCAGACAGTCTCTCTACCAAACCACGACACGCCGCAAGCCTAGCCGAGGCCCCCACTCGGGACGGTGCAAGAGCGCTGACATACGCCGAGAAATACTGCTGTGGCGGTCGAGCTGTCTGTTCGCCACCGAACTCCAACCCTTTCCAATACTGCAAAAATGTTCCCACACTAATTTCAAGTAAGTAACTTGTCTCCGAAAAGGTGGGCGCAGAATGTAAAGGGGTTATAAGCGGCGTAAAGCAAGGCAGACAGACGCACGCACGCACGCACGCACGCACGAAAAATCACGTCGAAAACGTTGCATACCGCGTGTTATGTACAGCAGCCAGGGACAACATATCGGCCGTAATTTGTTTTCATTCGCCGACCGACCGACCGACCGACCGACCGGTCAACGTAGCCAACCGGCCGGCCGGCACATCGAACCCCCGAACGCTGCATAAATGCTCAGCGTACATACTTGTATTGTACAGGGTGCGGAAAATAAACACTAAGCCTTCTGACGGGCGGCGGGGGTTATTTTCCTTAACAAAATACCATTCTAGACGGGAAATGTAGGGACCGCTGGGCATCCATATTAGTGACCCAAACGGTCGGTACATTTCCGAACAGGGTGGTACGGCATATCCGACTCAACCCCCCCCCTTCACGCAAGCACCACCGCCTCCAATACCATGGGAGTACCTAACATGATATCGGAGATGTTCGGAATGCCGCGGGGTTTACAGAGCAAGGATACAAAGAACGCGATAGTATACACTACGCAGTGCCACACTCCACTTTTGTGGTTTTCTGCCAGCCGAAGCGAAAAAAAAAGAAGCTAATCCGCAGCCCACACCGGTAATTGCCACCTCTAACAAACGTTCCCAGTGCAAGCGCGCAGCCCCGTCCCAGTACAGCAGTAGTGGCATGCAGAGTGCGTGGCGTCTGTGTAGCTCGGTTGGGACGTCGGATGTGCCATCCCCTAATTCGACACCCCGGCTTCTTCGCGTAACAAAATCGCCGTTGTTCTTTTGTTTCCTCGATTTTTTCTTCACGCTGGAGGGCGCCCAAAAGGGAAATATGACCCCCGTTCTTTTTCAGCTGTTCATCCGTTTCAAAACCCATAACTGTACTTTTTTGGTTTATATCGCAGTAATTTAATAATTCAAAACGAAAAAATCGAGTTTGCATTGAGCAAGGAGTCTATTCAATTAAGGCCAGCTCAATTCAATTTCTTTTAGTTTCTTATCGTTCAATTTTTAGAGCTGTGAGTCGGTTCCATTTCACGACTAATAACTAGTCGCTAGTCGGCGAAGCCGACTAGCTGACTTTAGTCGGTGAGTCGGCTGGCCGGAGGCCAACAATACGCTATTTGGCTTCATTTACGCAAGAAAAGCGCTAACAATATGACCTACAGTAGATTCACATAAGTCTCAAACGAAAAACACAAAAAAAAACTTCAGTTTACACAAGAAATTCACACTAAAAACGAGAAGTACAACGCATGTACCAGGTAGATCTACCCAGGACTAGAGGAACGTGACAGCAATTTTTGAGTCGCAATAATTCCTGGGGGGCACACGAACGGAAAGGCGAACTCATCACCAAGATAGCGGTGCAAAAATTATCCCCAGAAGAAAAGGTATTGGATCCCTCCGTGGTGGTATTCGTGTAATAACGTATCTCCCAACCTTACGCGAAACGCGCGTGTCGATAACGACGGCAAGTCCTAAACCATCGATTATACAATATCACACCTGGTACGAAAGGCAAACCGTTTCCACAAAAAAAAACAGAGACCTGAAATAATGAACTAGGAACCTATTCGATGGACCCAAAGCTAACAATACGACGTAGACTCTGACGATTCATCGGGTGAACGCCAGCTCCACATACTGCCCCCACTTTACTTGCCCGCCGCCAAATCGAGAAAACAAAAACCACCACCACTCAATGCGTTGTTAGCTAAACAACACCGAGCGAGTTCAAGCGAAACACCAACGCACAGCAGGAAGAAACGCCAAGCGTCAAACCAGGCAGTTCTTCCTAACGCTGCCATTCGTCAACAGCCGTCCAGTTCGCCTCGCAAAGCTTGCACACGGCTATGCCAGGGAGCGAGTCCTTGAGGTAGACCATGAAAAACTTCCACAGCGGGTTGTTGGATCTGAGCGGCTTGCTGCGCCTCAGCTCATGCTTCACGCGGTAGAGCACACCGTTTCGGCGTCGCGTGCACTCGCCAAGGTGGTCCGCGGGTCGATAATGGCCACAACTTCGCTCACGGGATCTCCGCCCTCAGCGTTGACATTGGGTGCGCCAGGGCTGACGCCGTCGGCACCGTCGAGAGAGATGGGCTGTTCCGCCGTGTGCGTGTGTGTGTGTGGATCTCCCGCTGTGCGCTGCAGTGTCACAGGGCATGTGAGGGTATCCGCAGCCCGCAGCAATTCACGTTAAAAGCTGTACCCCGCATTAAAAAAGCCTTCCTACAGTTAAGGAAACCCAATAAGTCGGAAAGTCGGCACCTCCGTTTCACGACTGACTATTAGTCCGACTAATAACTAGTCGGCGACTTAAGTCGTGCCGACTCACAGCCCTATCAATTTTGTATGTGATTCCATGTTTTTTTTTTTCGTTCGTTGTAACTTTTTCCTATCTGTGTTCGTTTAGTGTTTCGTGTTGATTTATACCGGTATGTGCTTATGGGGATTGTTCTTGCCTGCTTGGTTTAGTTGGACGAGTGAATTTTCAATCAACAACATAGCACGAATCAACAAAGCCAAGGTACTCAGCAAAGCTAAGATCGATTCTCTGAAGCACGGGGAAAATGTTCCAGGCGGGGAGGAGATTCTTCGGTGCAACTAAAAACAATTCCCGCCGAATTGTACGCTTTCTTTTACGTTAATTGTATCGTGGTCGCCGAGTGCGGCTGGCTGGTGTAACCTCCCCCATCCCTTCCCCCGTGCCCCTTCCCCCTTCCCCCCCCCCCCCCCCCCCCCCCCCCCCCCCCCCCTCTCGCGCCCCCCAATCCTCCTGCCTCCGCCAGTTATTTTTCGTATTTTTATCCCCTTTTTCCCTGTCCTCCTCCCCTCCCCCCTCCCTATATCCTGCCCGTTTCCCCCTCCTCCCTGTCTCTATCCGGTTCTCACCCCCCCCCTCCCCCCCATATTAACTCATTGAAGCTGTCGTCCATATGCAAGTCCGCCTCAGAGGCGGTTCTTAGCAGGATGCCGCTCACCCTCCATGCGACTCGCCCAATACCTCACGGCGTTTCGCGCTTGGTGCAAGCAATGTCTGCCTGGTTGGTGAAAACCCAACGCGCTCCGTCCCGGCATTGTAGGGATGCGGGTCTTATGTCCATATGACTATTACCGCCTGCACAACATGAGTACACCCCCCCGCTCCCCCCCCCTCCTAGACTTTCCCCCTTCCCCCTCACTTCCCCTGTGTCGACCTCCCCGCCGCTGCCCCCCTCGCCCCCCCCTCCCCTCTTGATTTCTCTCGCTCTGCCCTTCCCCCCTCTTTACCGTCCCTCCACCTTCCCCCCACAACGTCCTCCCACCTGCTCCTCCCCTCCTTCCTTGAATCCCCCTTTTATCCCCCCACTCATCGTCGCGGCGCTCCTTCGCCGCCCTACTCTTGCCCTCTTCCACCCCCTCCCACCCGCCTCCCCCCCCCTCCGCCCCCCCAACCCCTTTCCACTTTCCCCCTGCCCCCTCTCTCCCTCCCCTCTTATCCCCCGTTATCTACCGACACACCCCCTTCATCTCGCGTCCAACCTCAACTCCCGCTTTTCTCTCTCCATATCTCCGTTGTTTTTCGCGGTCACAGGGGAAGAAGGAGTTCCACTCAATTTTGCAGGATTACAGTTTCAGCCGGGGCGGTACCTCTACGCGGGCAGGGACGGTATCGTTGTGTCGGGAGAGCCGTTGATTGTACCCCGCCCCGCGCTGTGATTGGCCGGGTTGTTTGTTTTTTTGCCGGTTTCCCGGTATCGGTGTCGGGTACGGCTACGGTTTCGGATGTCGATACAGCAGTTGAAACCCCCCTGCATTTCGTTCGTTTTTCGTCTTCATGCAAGCTTCATGGCTGAATTTCTACTTTTACTACAGTAGTACATCATATGTGAAGATAAAATGCCAGGGTGGCCGGGTGGGTCACGGGCTGTTTGGGTGAGTCGCGCGGCTCGAGCCACAGGGCGCAGGAGAAGCCGACAGGTGGCCCGTGTTGTTCATAGTCGTACCCCGTGTCCGATGTGTCTGATGATTATGTAACTGCCAAAGAGACATGCGGATACTTAAAGATGACTGATCGGGAAATTGATTTTCCCGAAGGGTAACCAATACATTAGAGTCGCAGGAGGCTTGCAGGTGTGCTGTCTCCTGGCACGAGACTTGTACTCGGACTTCGACCTCTACTCTGGGGTCTCCGATAATTTTTATACATCTTTACATCCATCTATCTCCCCACCGCTACATGGCGTGCCGGGTCTCCATCTCGCCGTGAGCGAGGCGCCCTGGACGCATGCTACGAGAGAGGTGCACCATGTTTTCTTTGAGCTCCTCACTTAAGGAGCGTCATACCTCGCCGAAAAAATGATTTTGGAGGAAAATAAAAGTGCTGCCGGATGAGAAATCACATGACCGAATTATACCCTGAAACATATTTCGTCACAAAAATGAAAAAACGACGAATTTGGGTAAAGGAGCCCGATCGTTCAGAAAACGATTCAGCCAAAAAGTGCTACCTCTACCGTAGCACGCGTCCCTGTCAAACGCCCGTGTGCCTGAGTGATCAAACAGCGCGCTTGTGTGTGCACCACCTATCAGTTTCCGTCGTGCGAAACAGTTAAAAGAAATGTTAAAAAAATGTGCGAGAGTCACGCCTGGAGTGGGATTAAGGGGGCATACAGACAAACAGACAAGAAAACATGTTTTAGCCTTCAGAGACCACACTAAACGGGGAACTCCAGCTGCGTATTACCAGGTATAGGTTTTAGAGACACCAGTAAACTGGGGAATACCTTTTGCGTTTTAATAGGTTGCAGAGACCCCAGTAAAAAAAATGTCAACTGCGTTTTTATCTTCTTGTCATTTGTTTGGGTCTGTTACGCAACCTCTGGGCGCCTCGGCCATGTACCTTTCCTCAGGAGACAGCCCCTTTTTCTCAACAAGGTGAGGAGTGCCGTTCTATCCTACTGTAACACGCACCTCCAAGCGCATGGTGACGTTCAGGTAGTATGCAGCAGGTTATGAGCCACCGCCACCACCCCCAACAAAAACAAACCAGGTGTGCCTTGGACATCTGCGTTCAACGCCGATGCGTTGGTGCTCATGCGGCATACCAGGTATATATTATTAGGGCTGAGCACTGGCGCAGTATGTACTGGCAGTAGTAGTCTACTGCCAGTAGTAATGTACCGATTAACCCGGCCAGTATATTCGCCAGTAGGTTTTTAATTACGCACTTCCAAGAAACACGCCATGGTATAGTACAGGAGCCCACCAAATGCGTTTCGGAAGGAGAAAAGAGAGAGGAGAGACAGTATACTGCTGACATCCAGTATACTGATTGATTTTGACGACAGTACAATCGCTACTGGCTGAGCCAGCCAGTGCCCAGTCCTATATATACTATGCACAATTCGCAAAACAAAGAACGATCCAGCAGTGTTACCATAGTTTGAAGCAAGCGTCGGCTCAACCAACCCTTCCTTCGACGTTCTCCCAGCAGAGTCACGATTTGTCCTAGCCTCGACAATTGATTGGTTGACCGCAGTCCACACTATAAATAACGCTTAATTACTGTACATCTTCCTTCCCAGAATTTTCCTCAGGTTGGCTGGAGTTAGGGTTCTTCGTCTACGTATTACTGCTGTGGCGGCGTATATACGAGTATCCCTTTCGACTGTGTGGCCTGCAACCTTGACGTTGAAGAGGAGCACGGAGGTTTAGACCGTACGCTTATACCATGGACCCCATACACACATGCCTGAGCCACGTCATTGTATCACAAACCCTAGACACCCACAAGTAAGTCGCATTAGTGTCATCGAGGATTGCCCCGGGCGGACCAACCACTCGGTGTAAGGCCGCATCCGGGGACACGCCGGCCAGAACAATAAACCCCTTGCCATACAATATAACCCCCAAACACTCTGTAGACCAGTATCTCCACCTATCAATAGTATCACAAAAGAAGGGTGAGGGTTAGTTCCCCAGTACACTGGAGTTCTCTGTGGCGGAAAAGTCGAAATGTGTCCGTCCGGTCCCAACACACATCGTTTACCTTTCTTGTTGCTGAAATCGGCAACCTCCTCGTATCACCGACTGTCAAACCTAAACAATCAAGCTTGACAGATGGCCGGGACTCCCCCCTTCCCAACGTGCTCTCCGTTTCGGCGTTGAAGGGATGCGAGGGTCTGTGGTCATACATACGACTACGGCTGTGCACGACATGAGTACACCTGCACCATATGGGTTTACAAAAAGTACTTGTAGAGCCTTTGAACATGAACAATGTCTATAATAGCACACCCCACAAGGTGTCGACAAACTCTCAATTCGGTACAACGCCTAATTCTGTGTGCTGCATTGTTCCATGTCTCCGCAAGTTTTGTTTCTACGCTCACATTGTTCAACGGGGGGGGGGGTCCCGGCCGCCTGTGTGGGGCAACAGCACGGCAACACATACATGTCGTTGGCGCTGGATTACAGTGAATTATACAAGTCAAGTATTGAAACCTTTGTCGAAGCTTGGCCAAGGTCTTGTACAGCCCTTAAGACTGCCCCACCGATCATTAAAAAAAAAAACATCATCATCATCATCATCCGTACGAAGGTTTTCCATTTTCCCATTCTCCCGATGTGCAACTCCCGATGTGCACCCGGCGTTCCACTTGTCACACAGGCACCTCGAAATAGTCTGATGTGTTGAACTAGCCAGAAACAGAAATGTTAAGCTGAATGTGCCGGCGATACTGCTGTCTGTGCCACCGCCTCTGGGTCACTTGATGAGTTCGCTAGGCCAGAAACTCTCGGGGGCCATGGCCACTTTATTAATTCGCAAGACTGAAACTCGGCGTCACAGTCACTTGATTAGTTCGGAAAGACTGAATGAAACTCGGGGCCGCAGTCACCGCGATAGGATTTGCAAAAAAAGCTTCAAGAAGCTCGAACGCAAAAGAAAGCTCGCACGCGAAAGCCCGAGGGCATCGAAAGCGCGCACCTACCTCGCAAGAAGACAAGCGTTCCTACTACAAAAACAAAAATAAAAAGGCAGCCACTAACGACGAACGTTTGCGCTCGCTCATCCCAACTAAATACGTGTACCCCGACCCAAACGTGCCTCGATCCAAACGTACCCACTCACTCACTTGTAGCTGCGACGCATGTATGTGTGCCTGCCGCCCTATTTCGAAAGTACTCAAACATACGTTGTCTTTTGTACGTGCATACCTAATGGGCCCTCGCAAAGCCTGCCATCGCCGCGATCCACCCTGCCGCCCTCTACAAGCAGTACCGTAGCTCAAGAACATTTGTCGGGATCTGCAGTGCTACTCTTCCCTACCCAGCAGCGCGGCTTAAAATGGAGGCTTTGGCTAAGGAATGCAGTAGCATCTCCGTCCAATCAGTTGTCAGTAGAGACCTCCGCAAAAGAGGAGTGCGGTAGCATCTCCGTCCGATCAATACAGGCCAATGGAGACCACCGCAGAAGAGTGCAGTAGCAGCAGCTTCGCCCAGCCAGAGGAGACGTGTAGAGCTGGTAGTGGCGGCGTGTCTCTGTAACGCTACGATTACAGCACATAAGGTGCGCGTGTCAACATCAAACCATAAAATTATAAAAAATACAAAAAAAACTTAACCTGGTACACACTAAAAACCCCCGCCGCGTCTCGCTTAAACCGGCAGCAGGGACGACTAACGACCTCAACTAACACTCACGCCTCGCGGGTGCTGCTCGTGTCACGCCCAGCCAGCGGGAAAGCACCCCTCCCCCCTCCCCCACCGCCCCCGCTGTTCTTTTTATCTATCCTCGCGCGCGCGGGCCGCGGTGGCTACGCGCTATGGGCGCGGTGCACGATACCGATAAACAATAAACATGCGTATCGGCGGGCGCGTCCCGGTGGTCCAATCAACCACCACCACGACATCAACTGCCGCGCGCGCGCCAGCCCTTACTTCACTCTACTCTCCACGAAAAAAAAAAAGGAATCCAACGACAGCCTCTAATCTACGGCAGCGCTTTCCCCTGCCGCATGATACAGCACTGTTGTAGTCGACTAAGGCCGAAATGGCGGAGGTCTTCCCTTTTCGCAAGGACTGGCCAAGCGAGCTACAAACCGGTACATCAGTACAGCAACCCTCCCCCCCCCCCCGCCCGCCCGCTCCCCCCTCTCTTTCCCCCTGCCGTGCTCGCTTCCAAGCGCTACCGCTATTGCGGTCCTTCCGCTGTACTTCTGCGGCGCTATTGCCTGGTACTGCGGTGCTAATGCAGGCTACTGCGATGCTACTGCGGTCGCTACTGCAGCCGCTGCTACGGCACCTACTGCTGTGGTGCCACTGCTGTAGTACAGCGATACTACTGCCGTGCTACTAGTGCCACTACTGCTGCTGCTGCTGCTGCTGTTGTTGCACCCCGTCGCCCCCCACCCCACCGAGCATCTGCACAACATGCTGCCGGCCGATCAACCTATCATCAATCCACGCGGTGAGGGGAGGGGAGGGGAGGGGAGGCTGGCTGCCCTGTCCGAAACCAAAGGCAACAACATCACTGGTGCAAGCGCACTTGCTCCGTGGTGTACTCCCACGCCGTCAGCCCCGTGAGGGCCAGCGTCAGCCACGACGACAACAGCGCGGCGAAGATG
This sequence comes from Saccharina japonica, assembly GCA_008828725.1. Taxonomy (NCBI): domain Eukaryota; class Phaeophyceae; order Laminariales; family Laminariaceae; genus Saccharina; species Saccharina japonica. The sequence continues at coordinate 230,161 of MEHQ01004272.1, read as the reverse complement.
GAGTGGGAGCGAGCCACCAACACCCACGCGAGCGTCAGAAGCAGCGCGAGGAACGCCAGCGTCGGCTGCGAGGCCCACGGCTTCCAGTGGACGAGGATCGGCGCGAAGGGCCAAGCGGCAACGAACAGGAAGAGGAGCACCGTGCAGATCTGCTCGCGTTCGGTCGATGTTGGCATCACGGCATCGAGATGTAGATGTCGAGGGGAGGAAACGCGAAGCGCGGTGGTGGGGGGGGGGTAGGGGGGGGGCGCAACAACAACGACGCGGCGCAACGGGGAAAAGGCGAAGCAAGTTTTAACATTTTTAGAACTGTTGCCTGCACCCGTGCAGTATGGAGAAAAACTACTCGGGAATTTTTGAGCTGGAGACGCATGCAACGGTAGAGATGCGCCATCGTTTATCGGAGGGTGGTCACTTAAGGAGCTCTATACTAATAGTAAGTCAAAAACGGATTCAGGAGAGAGAAACAAAAGTACTACGTACCCGAGGAAGGATTCCAAGGCCTAAGCATACACATCTAAAAAATATTGCAACGAAATAATGAAAATTCAGACGCTTGTGGGTAAAGGAGCCTTTAATAGGTCAATCATAAATCATTTCAGCCAAAAAAAGGTATACCTCTACCTCTATAGTAGCACCAGTCTGGAATAAAACTTCAAGAGGGAAACGGGTGAAGGAGGACTGCTGCGCGCGTGCGTCAGTTCGAAAAGGTTTCAACTGCACGCCGCGTGGGGGAGGGGGGGGGGGGGGGGAGGGCAGCACAAACACTTGCAAAACCGACTGCTGGTGAGCAACGCTTTCCCTTTGCTTAGTTAGTCTTGTCCTGTTTCTTTTTTATTTGTTGTTCTCCAGAAATTATCGGAGGCTGTACTGGGAGCACGGGCTAGTTTGTGGCGATGAGATATTCATATCAAGAGTGTGATAACAACAAAACAAAAACTGCTGCCTTTGTTGTACTCGGATACCCGTACTTTTGTACTCAAAACTGCGCTGCGTATCATATAAGTTACCACGCTGATCTATAAATAATGAACAAATCCTCTACGAGCATGTACGATATTTGGTTTTTCGTGTTTTGGTACGAGTTACGCGCGTAGCTGATAACTGCTATATAGTAGCCGAGAATGCGGCACAACATATTATACGAGTACGAGACAGTGATTAAAAAAATCTCCATGTGCCAGCGTACGCGCTATGTACGCGAACTGAATATCTGGTTAACCCCTTAAGAACCGGTCCCACGTATTTTCGGGACAAACTACTTGGAACTACGGTAGTGTGGGATAAGTTTTTCAGTTCTGAATGGGTTAAAGAGCTGCTTACCAGGTACGAACAGGTAACCTGGTATGATATAAATACGAACATTATGCATAGTTTCAGCGCGTCTGGCCCTTAAGGCCCCACGGATTAACCCTCAGGTATATGCTGTCGAGTAAGCGCGTGTACGTAGACATTCTCGGCAACATATACAAGCGAATTGGAAAATAGAGTTAAGATATTTTGCAAACCAGATCATCCGTACTTCGGAGTTTCGGGAAAAAAAGTGATGCAATTCAACACTAATTCAGATTGTGTTTTTTTTTCTACCCTTTTTTGGCCCTAATAACGAATAACGTACTTCACGGGAACGCATTTTTTCTCTGTCCGCACTTCTTTCGGCTACGTACTCGTACACCGTGTAAAAAAATCAAGTCCAAATTCGTAAAACTGGTGGGGGCATGGCCAATCCGACGTTTAAACCATGTTATGGCTGGCCCAGCTCGTACGTCTCAGCTTAATATTTCAAAATGTCCGCCTGGAGACTACGTAGCAAAATTTAAGCAAAAAGCCATTTTTTCATCGGGTATGTAGCCATACTGGTACATACTACTATTACGGGGTGGGCTAATGTAGTAAATAGGACCTACGGTACACACAAAAACCTATATATTAAAAATATTTCCCTATTTTTACCAACAATAATAGGTCCCCTATTTACTGTGGCCCTCCGTAATAGGGGCTTCCGCGCGTGACCTTACAATATTGAGCGATTTAGCGAGTTTCTGGTGCTGCTGCTGGCTCGCAAGCAACTTCGAGTTCACGAAAACACCGTCGTGATTCCTCGCTGGCAGCCTACGGCTGCCGTCTGGCGCACCCGACACCCTCGCACACCCCGTCAGGAGCGTGCCTCAATTTTGCGGCCTGTTGTTGCTTGTGGGGAGCTGTATAGTAGTACGAGTAGCTGCCCGCGAGCGAAGCAAAGCGCAAACGTTCACTTGGGGGTTGTTTTCGTCTCAATTTTGCGTATTGTACCCCAATTATGGACCACTTCCGGCCACTGCAGCATCTCAAAGTGGAGGTGTACGTAGGCCTTTGTTGAGACCTAAATACAGCGCGGCCGGCCAAAATCTGAAGATAATCACAAGCTATTACTGTGGGTTACACACTTAAGCTGATACACTAAGCTGATACACCCGCGCTCTACCAGCCAGCCGAAGGCCCACACGCAGCGTGTTGACCCATTCAGAACTGGAAACAATACCCTACACTAATTCCAAGTAGTTTGTCCACAAATACGGGGGGCCAGTTCTTGAGGGGTTAAAACAGCGACTGAACCTTATGTTCCGACAAAACATATATTAATAGAGACTCGAGTCACCCGGAAACCCGGGGATGGGGGGTGGATAAGACCCCCGTGGCCTCAACATCTTGACACCTGATATGCATGTTTTACCCTTTACTCTGATTTTACCATTACGCTGCAAGAGCGGCTGCCCGCCGCCGTGGCTTATGCACAAAAAAACTCCAGACGAAACTCGTGAGCATAACTTTTATTAATAGCAGAGTAGCCGTGCACCACGGCACTTCATCAGCTTGGAGATAATAAAATGTGGTCCCACTTTTGCACGAAACATAAAGAAAAACCGTTTGTACACTGAAAAAAGCCTACTGCTGCTGGACACACCGTGTCTCCCATAAAAACAACATGACCCCGACTCCAAATAAGATAACTTAATCCACATTGTTACATTTTTTTGGTAAATTTACTTGATTTTAGTATGGAATTGTTTTTCCAGTAGCAAAAGGGTTATAAGGGGACGGAGGAACCCTCAGGTACATGTCGTCGAGTGGGCGCGCGTAGGCATTTCTCACCACATATCATACTCGTACACACGACTTGGAAATGGAGCAAGGGAGTGTGCAACCAAGATCAGTATCATATATACGAACTTCAAAACAAAACAAAAAAAGAGATGCAATTTACATGAATTCAGAGCTTTTTCGCCCCTTTTTTTGTTCTTCTTTGGGCCCAATACTCGTAACTAACTACTTATTTTTGGGAACGTCTTTTTTTTTTGTTCGCAGCATTCTCGGAAAGGAGCCAATAATACATCTATATCATCCACCCGGAGAACAGCAAATATTTTACGAGTGAAGGCTGTTTTTTCATCGGTGATGTAGGTAGCCGTTGCACTGGGCGCTCCCTCCCGCGCGCGAAAAGAAACATTTTACGTACCAGGTAGCGACTTTAGGGAGATTTTCGTGCTACTGGCTCGAGTACTGGCTCGCAACTCGGAGCACACGAAAACACCTCGTGAGTCGTTTCTGGCTGCCTACCGACTGCTGTCTGGCGACTACTACCGGACACCATAGTAAACACTAGTATTCTGGCTGCCTACCGACTGCTGTCTGGCGACTATTACCGGACACCATAGTAAACACTAGTAAATAGGACCTACGGCAAATACTAAAACCTGTATATTCCCCTATTTTTACCAACAATATGTGGTCCTATTTACTAGTGTTTACTATGGCCCCCCGTAATAGTACGGGGGGGCATGAGTAAATAGCACCAAATATTCTTAGTAAACATAGGGAAATATTTAGCTTTTTTTGTGTACCGTAGCTATGACGCCCCGTAGTAAAAGCCCTGACATACATACCCCATAAGGTATATACGTAGACGTCCCTCAATTTTCGCGGGCTGTATATACAGAGTTTCCTGTGAGGAGCTGTAGTAGCTGTAGCTGTAGCTGTCTGCAAGTAAAGTGCAAACGTTCAGATGGGGGTTGTTGTCTTTTTGGATCATTTCGTGCATCCCAAATTTCGACCAATTTCGACCAATTTCGACCACTGCTGTTTTGCATGCGGCACCTCTAAGTCGAGGTGTGGGTCGGGCCAGGCCTCTGTTGAGACCCCGCGGGCGGGCAATCTGGGGAGGATTCAACAAGTTGCTGTGATGAAACTCTCTCTTGATTCGCATCCACTCTCGGGTAGGCGCGAACCAGCCGAAGGTTCGTAGGTGCGAGCGCAGCGAGCGTGTTAAAAACAGTGGCGTCGATTGATATTCCGATAAATCATATAGAGATTAGAGTAGCCCGGAAACCCGGGGATGGGGGATGGATAAAATCCTCCGTGGCCTTCAAGCCTAAAACCCTTGTACTAATACACTCTGAACAAAATGATCCCGCACTAAATCCAAGTATTTTGTTCCCCCCAATAGGTGATTGCATCTATTTACTCGTATTAATAGGGGTTAAATACTACCAGGTATGAAACTTATTCTGAATAAAGTACTCACACTTCGTACGAAATGTAGATTTTACTGCTGCAGCAGGTGTATGACCAGACTATCTGTCACCTTTGCCGACAACCGGCTGAGGCCTGGCAGGGGCGGAGGCGAAGCCGCGAATGCCAGCGGGGGTGGTCGCAGCTCCGCCGGCGGGACAGCGTCGGAAGCGGCCATCAGCGTGGCGCGGTGTCGCACCCACCCATCGAGGTCCATTGCGCCTCGCCGCGCCCCTCGTGTAATCTATTATGATCACCCCCCGGCGTAGACGCAGGCAACTCAATGGCAGCTGCTGCTGCTGCCGCCACCGCTACCGCCTCCGCTGTTGCTGCTGCTGCTGCTGCTGCTGGCTTTTGTCAGCGATGTACAGTAGTAAAACAAAAAAATGAACGGTACGTAAGACGACGAGGGAGAAACACTTTTTTTAGACATGCGTGCATGCTGATGTTTGTTCCTCGCGTTATTGCTTGTAGGTTCACGTTGATCAAGTTCATCAGTTTGCAAAAAATTGTCAGCTGAATACCTGGGACTATTTGTAGGTGTGCGTTGTGTGTAATTTCCCCAAAAGCATACCCTCGTGGAGAGAGAGAGAGCCCCCGGGGGCGTGAGCTGTGAGCTGTGAGGCAATACGTACGTACGTATTTTGGAAACATAAATAAGAAGCGCGGCAAAAGTATAATATACAAGATACCTGGTATAGCACAGGGTGGTGAAAAGCCGGGGTACAAAGACGAAGCGTCACGGCGGTCGTTTCGTTTCGTTTCGATTGTTTTTCGTAGGAGAACACAGAGTGGGCAAGAAAATATTTTTAACTTGATTTTAGTATCGGCTGAACAAAAAAAAAGAGCGCATTTATCACGGAACAACGCAAGTATTCCTGCAAAAGTAGTGTCGGCGTGTCACGCATGCCTCTGCGCGCGGGGTGGGCGTGATAATATGAAGGCTAGCGGGTGCTAGGCTGATGTACCGAGCGGCTCAGGGGCACAGGATCGAGACCATGGGACGCTTCGATACGAAGTTACGGAGCATGCCATTATTCTGTTCCCACGCACGGTTCCGCGGGACAAGCTTCCCCGAACGAACGGGGTCTACTCGAGAACATGGGCTCGAGCGGTTCGAAATCAAGATACCAGAAGGGTATCTGCCTAGCAAAGCGAGCGACCCAACCGACCTACCACGATGCAGGGAGTCGAGCCTCCCACTCGACTCTACGGCGTCTGTGCGCGTCAGGCGTGAAAGCACAGCGCCCAGCAGCGGCTGCAGACGGTCGGTGACGCGGAACGAGCTGTCCTTGCCTACTGCCTCTTGTAAAGGTTTTGTTCATTCTCGCGAGCAAAAGTTGCAAGAAAACGCGCACAAGGCAACACGCTGAACTCGTACCAACCTCAGGTTCTCCTCGACGAGTGCAGGTTCTCCCCTCTGGCAGGAAGGACTATTTACCCTTCTAGCCAAGCAGGCTGGATCTGCTGACCGAAAGCTATGTCGCAGGCGCGCCGAGTGCCCAGAGATTACGTTTGCCACGCTGAAGATTGGTGTAACAGTGAAAAGCGGAGGTTTTATGGTATTTTTGGAGGCCGAGTTGGCCAGGGGAAGTGGACAAACGGGGTTGATCGAAATCAACATCCTGGCCCAGGGCCTGGGCCTCTGCTGTCTTCAGCAGGCTGCAGAGCGTGCCATGAAGTATCTAATCCAGTTCTCACAACAGCATGAGTCCTTTTGGCTTCCCGAGCTGGACTCCTTGCTGGAGCTCAACGGCTTAAGCTCGGGCGCGGCCTATGATCATGATGCGGCGTGGGCCATCGTTTCCAAGGGCCACAAGGTACGGCTGCTGCTGCACTCATAAAACAAGTATTAATAACAACGAGAGACACACAGTCCCGTGTAAACGTTCAAATCAGTTGCCATCCATCCGAGTATTCCCGAGTATTCGTACTCGTAGCTCGTCTCTGGTCGAGGCTTGCAGAGATCAGGATGCTATGCAGCCACATGTCGTCCGGGACTGCCGATAAGAGCCTGGCGGCGGCGAGATTTTTCGAAGTCGGGGTTGTTCACTTGCTTTGAGCGCAACTTCTGCTTACGATACCCGAGTACGTACATACGCTCACGCTAACTCCTCACTGCTGCTTTGCGGCTGCAGAGCCTCCCTCTCTGTGTACGTACCTGTCCTGTCACACACGAGGGTGTGATGTGTACTCGCGCGAGTACTCGGTCTGCTCCGAGCCGAGAGTCGACTGCATTCGCAAGAATCAGCGGTGTAGTTACTCGTACTGCGGTTCCTGTGCGAAGAACTGCTTCGTCTGACTACTCTAGGGGTTGGAACGGTTACGCCGTGGGCGATTCCTTGCTTTGTGACACGCATATATACGTACGTACGTTGCAAGCAACATTACGCAGCGTGTATATGCCAGGTATGCGACATAAACCACACGAGTGTAGGCTCGCCTCGGCGGGCGTTAAGACATTCCGCTAAGGCCCACATTAAGGCAAATACAATGAGTGAAGACACGTTTTGAGGCTCATGCACGCACGCTTCGGGGGGAAAAACGAAAAAACTCCTTGAATAACAGCACGTCGTACGTAGTGGAATATTTATTGTCAGTACTAAGATTCTGTAGTCATCACTCTCCAGCTCTCGGTGTACGATGCGAGCCAAGCGGTCCCGGGTGTAGTCGATGGGAGCTCGGGGATTGAAGGCGGTGGGAGGCTCGGTGCTTCCGTTCTTGGCCTCTGGGACTCCGGAAGACGCTGGCGTTTTTTCCTCCCTGCCGAACTGTCGACGATCTCGGATGGGTGTTCCTCAGACATACTGCTGTACTCCTGACTACGAATCGACACTGCTGTTGATTGGTCAACTGCTCGTCGAACGCCAGGCACTTTTTTAGTAGGGGGGCCTGGGACAAAAAGAAAAAAAAGAGAGAGAAAGATTTCCCAAGTCTTTCGGAGGTTTTTTCGATTCGGGCTACGGGGTTGCTCAATTTTTCGAGTTTTGGTTTTCGGCCATGTGCCCTCTGCTGCGAGGCCACCGCGAGCGCTACAGTTTGAACCTCGGCATGAAAGTAGGCTCATTCGAACAATCTTGTGTAGGGCTATCGAAGGTGTTGAAACCAACTCAATGCGTGGGAGCATGAAGGATATATGTATCATCTGGCAGAATGTTTTCCTGAAAAAAACAAGTTTTGCGGTATGGATGACCCACCAAGTAAGTGGTGGTGGGTGGTGGGTGGTATCAGCCACCCCCGACGCAGAATGATACCAGTACGTACGTTCCACTCTCTCTCGTTGCGACGATAACAACAGCAGCAGCACGCTGCAGCAGCAACAACACAGCAACAACAGCCTTCCGTTGTACTCGTACGAGTTCCAAAAAGCAAGTTGCGGCACGGATGACCCACCAAGGGGTGGTGGGTGGTCGGTGGTGGGTGGTATCAGCATCCCCGACGCAGAATGATACGAGTACGTACGTTCCACTCTCGTTGCGACGATAACAAAAGCAACAACACGCTGCAGCAGCAACAACACAGCAACAACAGCCTGCCGTTGTACTCGTACGAGTTCCAACAAGCTCTCTCCATCGAGCTTTCTAACCTCTGTGAGGCGCTTCTTCTGCGTGCGCACCGCCGTGCTTCGTTCGGCGGCGGGATTGACATTTTTGCATTTTTTATTGCTCGTGATTGGTCTACGTCACGATTTTTACGTTTTTTTTTGTGCTGTGATTGGTCTAAATCACGATTTTCCAGGCCCCACCACTACGAAATTGCCAGCACCTGGTACTGTCGATACCATGTCTCCCGAACCAACACGCCTACTCATCTACTCATATAAGTCGAAACCCCTCGCATCTTCGGGAAAGTCGTTCTCGAAGCTCTCCTCGGGAGCTCGGGAGATTGTCATGTCTAGACCTCGCCTCTTCCACGTTCCGCCGACGGATCCCCTGCGGCGGCCATTCTGCCTAACAGATTATCCGCAGCGGGGCTTAGAAAGACCCCGCTGAATGGCCCTTTGACCCGAGCGCCGCGACAGCAACGACAACTGCTCGCCCTCGGCTCTCGCTTCTCTTCTCTCCCTTCTCATCGGAGTGCTGTCTCATCCGAGTTGTCACACACTCCAGCCGTCGTATTTTACCAGTTAGAACACCCTGCTCACGCAGAGAGGAGTGGGGGTCATGACCCACCGACGGCTATGACTACATAATCTTATGCGCGAGGTAGAGGGTAAGAGGCAATTTCGTAGTGGTGGGGCCTGGAAAATCGTGATTTAGACCAATCACAGCACAAAAAAAACGTAAAAATCGTGACGTAGACCAATCACGAGCAATAAAATGCAAAAATGTCAATCCCGCCGCCGAACGAAGCACGGCGGTGCGCACGCAGAAGAAGCGCCTCACAGAGGTTAGAAAGCTCGATGGAGAGAGCTTGTTGGAACTCGTACGGTACAACGGCAGGCTGTTGTTGCTGTGTTGTTGCTGCTGCAGGTGTTGTTGCTTTGTTATCGTCGCACGAGAGTGGAACGTACGTACTCGTATCATTCTGCGTCGGGGGTGCTGATACCACCCACCACCGACCACCCACCACCCCTTGGTGGGTCATCCTCCCAACTTGCTTTTTGGAACTCGTACGAGTACAACGGAAGGCTGTTGTTGCTGTGTTGTTGCTGCTGCAGCGTGCTGCTGCTGTTGTTATCGTCGCAACGAGAGTGGAACGTACGTACTGGTATCATTCTGCGTCGGGGGTGGCTGATACCCCCACCACCCACCACCACTTACTTGGTGGGTCATCCATACCGCAAAACTTGTTTTTTTCAGGAAAAAATTCCGCCAGATGATACATATATCCTTCATGCTCCCACGCATTGAGTTGGTTCAACACCTTCGATAGCCCTACACAAGATTGTTCGAATGAACCTACTTTCATGCCGAGGTTCAAACTGTAGCGCTCGCGGTGGCCCGCAGCAGAGGGCACATCCACCTGTGTTGCAGTGCCCACAAAACAAAACAAAAAACTCTTGACACATACCACACCTGCCCATTTTTTTTTTCCCTGTAGGACATGCCGTAGTTCTTCTGCTCTAGCTCCGAAGTTTCCCATTATTAATCCAATATTTGGCAAGGCATATATGAGCTCCTTGGTGCACTCCCGTGAGTGTGCCTAAGCGACAGCAGTTTCCGCGCCCTCCTTCGATACGGACCTCGTCGCTGAAAATTGAAAATGTGGTTCCAGGCGCTTGAATTTGTGGATTCCAGTACTGTAGTCAAGTATTTTTTTTCCCTGCCGTAGAACGAGCTCGTGCTCGTTCTACAGCAGTTTTTTTTTTTTCGAAAAGTACCTCGTGCTTGTTTTACAGCAGGAAAAAAAACACGTGAATACAGTGCTAGAACCGCATATTCAAGTGACTGGAACCACGTTTTCAAACTTCAACAACGAGGTCCGCATCGAAGGAGGTCACGGAATCGGCTGCCGCTTTGGCACACTGACGGGAGTGTACCAAGGAGCTTATATCTGCCTTGCCAAGTTTTGTATTAATGAGAAAGTTCGGAGCTAGGGCAGAATTACGAAAAGTCCTACAGGAAAAACAACTGTGGTAGACGTGGTTCCAGTATCTCTTCGTCAAGAGATTTGATAAAATCGTGTTTTTTTGGTGGGCACTGCAACACAGTGATGGCCGAAAACCAAAACTCAAAAATTGAGCAACCCCGCTAGCCCGAATCGAAAAACCTCCGAAGACTTTTGGGAAATCTTTCTCTCTGCTTTTTTTTTCTTTTTTCCAGGCACCCCTACTAAAACAGTGCCTCGTACCTCCGGCGGGCTGGTAAGGGGCATATTTTGACCCAAATAACAACATTCTGTACCCAAAGAGTGCTTGTACGTGACCGAATGTAGGTTTGCGGCCAGCCGATCGGCTTCCCACAAGGCAACGGCGCCTTGAACACCCTTACCTGTGAGTGGGACTCTAGCTAGGGCGCCCAGCCCCTAATGGTGTCTCTATCAGGCAGGACCCTAAGCCCAGACCTGAGCCGGTCGGACCCAAAAATGAGAGCCCACCGGTTCTCAACAAATAGCGCACCAAAAACCGCCAAATTACAGCAGGCGCCTTGATTTGGGTAGTTGGTAGTCCCCTCACCTTGTGGAGTCGCCATGGTGCCGCAGGCCCATGCCGTGCTGACCGCCGAAATAAGCCACCTAGCGATAGCCATACCTCTGCCTCGATTTCTATATTAAATCACGTACGTGCCAGCCTTTCATTGGGCGGAAAGTTGACAGTCCCGTATTCGAAACAGGTTAAAAAAATCAGGCTTTCCTACGGAGTGGTCTTAATATAGTAAAGGCGACGCAAGAAAAACGGGTTACCTCGCCAGCAGCAGAGCGTCAACATAGTGCACAGCTGCAGCTGCAGCAGCTGCAGCAGCAAAAAAGACAGAAGCAACAAACTGCACTGCTGCATCTTCATCTAAAGCCGAGGAGTGCGGACAAAGCGTTTAGTGTGTAGACGAAGAAGGAAACTAATAACAATAAACATTGTGCACGTTAGATATTCTTTCTCCCTCTCTGAAATTAATTAAGTTAATTATTATTACAACACATACACACACACTACTATGTATCCCCTTTATTTACTCGGAGTACTCCGAGTATCGACAGTATTGGACACCGAAATACTGCGAGTGCACAAAGTACCTGAAGTATTTTTTCTCGAAAATACTCTAATATTACTCCGAGGTAATGGGAGCATCTGTGAATTGTGAAATGCTATAAACGCCAGTCACATGCTCCCAGAACCTGGGGGGAATGACGGCCGAGTCTTTCAAATGATGCAAAGATGCTCCTAACGTACTTCACACTCCGAGTATACTCCGAGTATCGAGTACATTTCGTACTCCGAGTACTTAGAGCATTAGAGTACTGGCGGCCTGAATACTCGGAGTACTTGGAGTATGAGCAGTACTGAAGCCCCAAATACACGGAGTACACGGAAGGAGTATGCGCAGTATCGGACCCCGAAATACTCGGAGTACAAGCAGTATCGAAAGTTTTCATACCCAAAATACTCCGAGTACGAGCAGAGTATCCCGGAGTATTGAACCCCGAAATACTCCGAGTACACGAAGTACCTGAAGTATGCTTTCTCCAATACTCCTTACTTTACTTCAAGGTACTCGGAGCATCTGTGGAATTATACGAACTCTCGTTTTATGTTTTACCATGCTGCCACCTGCTGGTCGAACATTTACGTACAGTACCTCCTACATCATTAATAATAGTACGTACTTCTATGCCGGTGTCTTCCTCTCCTTCGTGTTGCTTCGCCCGTGCAGCAGTTATCTGTTCTCTTGGGCAGGCATGCTTTTCTTCTAGGGGTGCTTCTGACTCCGTGCATTTCATAATTCGTTTTATTGTCTTTTCGTCCTTACTCTTTGGTTTGTCTCGTGTCGACGTGTTCTCGTATCCGGTAAGTTGACGTTTCACTTGCTTTACCCATTCATTTACGTTTAATTTGTTTGGTTTTTCTCTGTCTCACAGAGTCTGTGACCACATAATAATTTGTATCGCTCTAAGATTAGGGATCAGGACAATGGGTGTATGTGATATGACTGGCCATACCATTACAGCTACTGCTGCAGTTAGGTTGTAAAACGCATTACAGGGTAAACAAAGGTTAGGGGAAATTAAGAAAAAAAAGAGAACGGGGGGTTTTTATCCTGTGGAGACAACACAACTGCTGTTAGTACACTATATAGACATACATAGCTTTATCTTCTTTGGTTCGGAAGCTTTCCTCGGCATATCTTGGCACCTCACAGCCACTCTGTCTCAGCCTCTAATTGCCGAAGCAGAAGTAACTTGCTTCCCGAAGTTCTTTCTTTGCTTTCTTTTTTCTTCGCATGTTCGCGATTAATTACTTGCTTTGCATCCAGCTTTTTTTCATGTTTTTGTGCTCGTGCTTGAACACGGCAACGGGGAGGAGCGCGGCCCTATCGCGGGTATCGGCGGGCGCTGMCYAGTAGAGGGAGGGTCGGCAGGAGCGCGGTCGCCGTTTTCGTGGCTAGGCTTCGCGTGTCCATCGAGAGGTGGTCGCGAGGGGGCAGGGAGCTTACGAGGCTGAAAGAACCTCAGACGTTCGAAGTTTTTTTCGCGTGATTTCTTCATGCTCCAGGCATGCTCCCATAAAAATACTGCTGTACGTTTGTTTTTCGTTCATGTTTGTGTATACTGCAGTACAATACGGCAGTGAGTGGTAGGCGGGTACTATCCGTTCGGTTGTACGTATGTACAGCAGTAGGTGTTGCAGCGCAGCGCTGTTGGGTGCCGTGCGGTTCCGTGGCCTACTGCCGTGCGGACAGTGCTGTACCGTGATGTGCCTTCTCTTCTTCAGTAAATCTTACAGCAGTAGTAGTACGAGTGTCGTTTCTTCCATAATGTGACATGTTCATATCGTGCATGAGTGAGTACGTTTTACGATACAGCGGTAGGCGGGTGCTATAATAACGTTCACTTAGTTGCGTACAGCAGTAAAAAATAGTTGGCTGCATTGAACCAAGAATTTCTCTTGGCATTTTTAAGTCGGTCCTTGCACCACATCGTGGACATCTTTTGCCCCTTTCCTTTCGCGAGCGTAGCGGGTGGAGTGGAGTTTTTTGCTTTCTTCGCGATTTTTTTTCGTGTTGAAATATACTGTAGATATTCCCATTTTCGTTTCTGTCCTGTATTTGCCGTCATACATATATTATATAGGAGCTCTTGGCATTATCAAGTCGCCAGTTGCAGCCAGAATAATATTTGTTTCTGTTTTACGCTTTTCACATTCGGTTCCATTCTTCCTTCCGCGAGCGGAGCGGGCGGCGTTAGCCGCCCGCGCAGCGGAGCCCTTGTAATAAGTAGTGGTACCCCGAACTATGCCAGGGCAGGGCCGGTATAGCGAACAAAAACAAAAACACAAAATAATAACTAGGCCACGATCCACACGCTATAACGCGATCCATTGATCAGGTAAATTGACACACTATAATATGCCGGCATCCACGCGGAGCCCTTGTAGCAGACAAACACAATACAAAACAAAAAAACGGGGCCGGCCACGACGAACAGGTACGAACGCAGTCATCCACGTACGAACCGACCCACCCACACCGACCCACCGACCCACGTACGCACCAACCCATCGACACACTCACCAATCGATCCATCCACCCACTACAACAGCCCACTACAACAGTAGTGTGAATACACAGCAGCACAGTACGCACAGCAGTAGTACAGACAGTAGTAGTAGTAGTAGTAGTAGTAGTAGTAGTAGCCGCCCGCGGTGCGGAGCCCTTGTAATAATAAGTAGTGGTACCCCGAACTATGCCAGGGCAGGGCCGGTACAGCGAACAAAAACAAAAACACAAAATAATAACTGGGCCACGATCCACACGCTATAACGCGACCCATTGATCAGGTAAATTGACACACTATAATATGCCGGCATCCACGCGGAGCCCTTGTAGCAGACAAACACAATACAAAACAAAAAAACGGGGCCGGCCACGACGAACAGGTACGAACACAGTCATCCACGTACGAACCGCCCCACCCACACCGACCCACCGACCCATGTACGCACCAACCGATCGACACACTCACCAATCGATCCATCCACCCACTACAACAGCCCGCTACAACAGTAGTGGGAATACACAGCAGCACAGTACGCACAGCAGTAGTACAGACAGTAGTAGTAGTGGTAGTAGTGGTAGTGGTAGTGGTAGTGGTAGTGGTAGTGGTAGTGGTAGTGGTGGTAGTAGTAGTAGTAGTAGTAGTAGTGGTAGTAGTAGTAGTAGTAGTAGTAGTAGTAGTAGTAGTAGTGGCACTTTTTTAGTAGGGGGGCCTGGGACAAAAAGAAAAAAAAGAGAGAGAAAGATTTCCCAAGTCTTTCGGAGGTTTTTTCGATTCGGGCTACGGGGTTGCTCAATTTTTCGAGTTTTGGTTTTCGGCCATGTGCCCTCTGCTGCGAGGCCACCGCGAGCGCTACAGTTTGAACCTCGGCATGAAAGTAGGCTCATTCGAACAATCTTGTGTAGGGCTATCGAAGGTGTTGAAACCAACTCAATGCGTGGGAGCATGAAGGATATATGTATCATCTGGCAGAATGTTTTCCTGAAAAAAACAAGTTTTGCGGTATGGATGACCCACCAAGTAAGTGGTGGTGGGTGGTGGGTGGTATCAGCCACCCCCGACGCAGAATGATACCAGTACGTACGTTCCACTCTCTCTCGTTGCGACGATAACAACAGCAGCAGCACGCTGCAGCAGCAACAACACAGCAACAACAGCCTTCCGTTGTACTCGTACGAGTTCCAAAAAGCAAGTTGCGGCACGGATGACCCACCAAGGGGTGGTGGGTGGTCGGTGGTGGGTGGTATCAGCATCCCCGACGCAGAATGATACGAGTACGTACGTTCCACTCTCGTTGCGACGATAACAAAAGCAACAACACGCTGCAGCAGCAACAACACAGCAACAACAGCCTGCCGTTGTACTCGTACGAGTTCCAACAAGCTCTCTCCATCGAGCTTTCTAACCTCTGTGAGGCGCTTCTTCTGCGTGCGCACCGCCGTGCTTCGTTCGGCGGCGGGATTGACATTTTTGCATTTTTTATTGCTCGTGATTGGTCTACGTCACGATTTTTACGTTTTTTTTTGTGCTGTGATTGGTCTAAATCACGATTTTCCAGGCCCCACCACTACGAAATTGCCAGCACCTGGTACTGTCGATACCATGTCTCCCGAACCAACACGCCTACTCATCTACTCATATAAGTCGAAACCCCTCGCATCTTCGGGAAAGTCGTTCTCGAAGCTCTCCTCGGGAGCTCGGGAGATTGTCATGTCTAGACCTCGCCTCTTCCACGTTCCGCCGACGGATCCCCTGCGGCGGCCATTCTGCCTAACAGATTATCCGCAGCGGGGCTTAGAAAGACCCCGCTGAATGGCCCTTTGACCCGAGCGCCGCGACAGCAACGACAACTGCTCGCCCTCGGCTCTCGCTTCTCTTCTCTCCCTTATCATCGGAGTGCTGTCTCATCCGAGTTGTCACACACTCCAGCCGTCGTAGTTTACCAGTTAGAACACCCTGCTCACGCAGAGAGGAGTGGGGATCATGACCCACCGACGGCTATGACTACATAATCTTATCCTCTCTCTCTTTTTCTCTCTCCCTCTCTCCCTCTCTCCCTATCTCCCTATCTCCCTCTCTCCCTCTCTCTCTCTCCCTCTCCCCCTCTCTCTCCCTCCCTTTCAAACCGATAACATCAACATGCAACAGCACCATTACCACCAACAACAACGACGACAACAACGTACGTTACGCGACAGGTGGGATCCGCCGGCTACTCCATCAAGCTCAAGGAGCAGGAACGCCTCCGGATGGTTTTCTCTTTCCTCCCCTTCAAAGGCCGAGTCAAGCTCAGGAATCCTGACCATCTCTTCCAGGTGCGCCCATGTCCCTTAATCATGCTGTTAATAATTTCGGGTATTTTCTCTACCCCGCCGGGACTTTAATCCACTCGATGTACTACTGCACTGTAGCTTCATTCCAGTTGATGTAGTATAGAGGGAGACATTGACGAACCATAATGAGAATTGCACAGCAGTGCGATATTGGCCACTGCCAACAGTTTTTTTTTAGCTTCTGAATTATGATAGCTGCGTGCGCCACTGATTTGGCAGTGTGCGCCTCTGATTGGCTGAATCCGTCTCTGATTGGCTACGCCCATCTCTGATTGGCTGCGTGCGCCTCTGGTCGGCGGTGTGCTTCTCTGATTGGCTGCGTGCGCCTCTGATTGGCTGCGTACTTCTCTGATTGGCTGCGTGCGGCAGGTGTGGGGCGACTACGAGGCGGAGGACGACTACCGTGACGGACGCCTGCCCGAGGTACGCAAGTTGTGATTTTGGTGCAGTAGTATATTGACAGCAGCGTATGGCGGGAAACCAACAGCAATAGGTGTAGTATCCCTACTGTCCCTACTGCGGCAGCAGTTAAAGTAGCAATATCATAGCACTAGCAGCACAGTGGCAGTAGCACAGTACAAGAAACGCAGCAGCTGAAGGACAGCAACAGCGGCCAAGTAGCGGCAGTGCAGGATGGTAGTACTAATATTGAAAAGCAGCAGTACACTATCAGCATTAATAAAACTGTAGTTGAGGTGGTAGCACCAAATTGAGAGACCCAGTTCATCACCACCGCACCAACGCCGTCCCTGTATGTACACCTCGTCTCGTCGACCCCCACACCACCTCTATTCCGGGACGGAGATACTATTGTTAGTAAACATCTATTTTACGTATCTGTACGAGCTGTGTAGGTCGATTTTATTTTTTGATCAACCCAAACCACCACCACCGCTCCAACGCTTGCCCTAGATTTATACGCCTTGCCCCGCCTTGCCCATATATGCCTCTCTTTCGGGAGGAAGGTACTCGCATACATCTATCATAAATATCTGCACGACGAGCTGTACCTCTCTCTTTTTTTTTTTTTTTTTTGTTTGAGCGACTCGCTTTCACCACCACCGCCACTACCACCCCAACCCCAACGCTGTCCCTCCTTCCTCCTCCCCGCCTTGCCGGGTCCGACAGTACGTGTACTTCGGGAGGGAGGTGGCCGAGGGCAACCGCGAGGCGGTGACGGCGTTCGACCTGAAGAAGAGGCCCTACCTCGGTCCCACCTCGATGGACAACGAGCTCGCGCTGGTCATGGCGAACATGGCGCTCGCCGGAAAGGGGAAGCTCTGCTTTGACCCTTTCGTGGGGACGGGCTCGATCCTGGTGGTGAGCTGGCGGGGAGGAGAGGAAGGGGAGGAGGAGAGAGGGAGGGGAGGGGAGAGGAGTCTTCTGCTTTGTTGCACTGGGTATTCTGGTGGAAGCCTACTACCCTGTGCCCCAAGGGTATACCTGGTACATAGGAGTGATGGAGAACCGCTACGAATCATAAATCAGTGTGCTTATTTGTGATGTGCTCGCGCAAACAGAAGTAAAACGAAGATCACATCCGCATCGTCACACGCCCCATGCATTTTTATTGTTTTTGTATTTTCTCTTTCTGTGTCGATGACGGCAACCGCCCCCGGCCAGTACAGTCAGTAGGAGGGAGGAGGAGGGAGGGGAGGGGAGGGAGGGGAGAGGGGGGGGAGGGGGAGGGGAAGGGGAGGGAGTGGAGGGAGGGAGGGAGGGAGGAGGGAGGGGAGGGGAGGAGGAGGGAGGGAGGGAGGGAGGGAGGGGGGGGGGGGGGGGGGTGTACCGATATTCATGTATGGGCCGTATCGTATGACCATAGACGCCTCGCATCCCTACAATGCCGGACTGAGTATGTCGTTTTTCACCGACCAGGCAGGCGGGGGGGGGGGGGGTACTTATTTGTTGCTTGCCTTAGTCATTTGACCATTGACGACGCATCCCTGCCGAGACGGAGCACCGTCCCTGCTCCTAGTAGAGACACCTCCAACATGTGGGTACTCATTACGTTTCCCCCCGAATATTACATTTAACACAAATGTTTTTGCTCATCTTATCCCCTTCCTGTTTCGCCCATCGTGGCCACCATCTATCTGGGGCTGCCACTCCTGTACAGCTCTAGTAATGAGCAGAGGTGCAATGGGGTGCCTCTGTACTCGGCAGAGGTGCGTTTGGCGGGGTCTTGCAAGTGTGATTACATCAGCATATCATCATAGACTTTAGGGATACTTTATTAACGGGAACATATCATATCAGCATCATCATCATCATCATCATCATCATCGTCCACAGCTTGTTCATAAGGCTGTTGAGCGTAAAGCCTCGCCCCACGGGTTGTAAAAGCTGGGAAACGAAAAGCCATGATTGAAACAACAACAACAATGCCAAGAGAACAAAGGGGTTTTCTAACGTTGGTCCTGCCTCCCGGTGTGTGTCGTTTTTTTTGCCAAACCCTGGCAGGCGTGCTCCCACTTCGGAGGCGTCTGCTCGGGCACCGACATCGACGTGCGCGTGCTCAAGGGGAAGAAGGGGAGAAACGTTTTCACCAACTTCGGTGCGTTATTGGGTCAGCTCGCGTAAATCTGCCCCCGCGTAGGCGAACTTCCTTAGTTGTGCCCGCACTGAAACTAGAGCCTTCCCAAGCACAACGACCAGGTGGCACACCAACCAGGCATGCCTCTCGTTAGGGTTAGGGTTAGAATTCTGGATCGGGGTGGTGGCCGCCGTTAGCCGAAGCCAAATAAGCTCACCCCCGGGCCGAGAACGAATGCCTCACAGCTTCGCGACAAAACCCTACCTCACTAGAAACAGCATCATTTTATGCGGGCACGTCTGAGGAGTTTGGGCTGCGCGGGCAGATGTACGGCTACTGTTAATTGCATGCCGTACCGCATCGTGTCGCACCCGTGCCGTACCGTGCTTCATCTTACCGTGCGGTACCGTACCGTATCGTGCCGCACCCGTACCGTACCATACCGTACCGTACAGTGCAGCACGGTACCGTCCCGTACGGTACTGTATCGTATCGTACCGTACTATACCGTGCCTTACCGTACCGTACCTCACCGTATGATGCAGTGCAGTACCGTACCGTGTCGTAACGTAGTGTACCGTGCCGTATTGTACCGGACAAGACACGGGTTTTTGGTGTTAGTAGACTACCATGTTGTCATTTGTTTTATAGCTAGGGGAGGGCGGTCATCGCTCAGTAGTTTTCCCGCGGGTTTTCGAACGAATTGCGAGTAAAGGGGATGGATTAGGATGGGATGGAAGTGGGCGGTCTCGATGACAAAGGTAGTTTTGATTTTGTACCGGCACGTGCCAGGTACTGGTTTTTGCGTTTCGCTGCTGTCGCTGCTGTTTGTCGTGTGTGAGTGGTGGGGCAGCGTGCGTTTTCCGCAAACCAACCAGATAAATACATGCCTTCAACCACTTGAGCCTTCCTCGGTTTTGGTTTTGGCCCGCAAATTCATCCGAACGTTGTTGCTGCCCTAAGGATATACCTGGTATGTCTGTGGTGCTCAGCGAGTGGCGCTAACCTGCCAGACCCGAGTTCTCCCCTACTCGCCGCCCCCCCCCCCTCCGCCGCCACTGTCCCCTTATCACACCCCCCTTCCTCCTGCTACGCAAACCCGCTTGCTTGTGGCTGATTTTGTCGTCGATGCGATTCAGACAAGTACCGCCTACCGCGGCCGGAGCTGATCAGGTCCGATAACGCGCTCTACGGCAGGCATTTCCGGGTGCTGGAGCTGTACGACTGCATCGTGTGCGACCCCCCCTACGGCATCAGGTGCGCCACGCCCCTACTCCTCTCCCCTCCTTCCCTGAATCGCGCTGCTGCCCCCCCCCTCCCCTCCCCCGTCCCCCCCTTGTCGCTTTATTGTGACACGGCGGCATGCCACACCCGCTAAGGTATGTACTCACTCGCAACTTTACAGCAAATAATAATAAACTTTAGCCCTAGCCAAGCGGTTTCTTTGTCTCCCCACCCCCCACCCTCAATACACCCCTGTTTTTTTTTTTTTTGTCTCAGCCCCCCTCCCCAAGCCCCCTCTCTCACCCCTCTCCCAGCATATGCCCCCCCCTCTAACACCCGCATATATTTTATTTGCCATCA
This sequence comes from Saccharina japonica, assembly GCA_008828725.1. Taxonomy (NCBI): domain Eukaryota; class Phaeophyceae; order Laminariales; family Laminariaceae; genus Saccharina; species Saccharina japonica. The sequence continues at coordinate 210,010 of MEHQ01004272.1, read as the reverse complement.
CCCCTCCCTCCCCAAACAACAACCGCACGCAGAACCTTCTCTTCCCCCCCGCGGCGCAACAATAACCCCTCTCCCTCCCCCCTCCCCACCTCTCCAAGAACGCACCGCCCCCTCCCCTCCATGCGACTAACGGCCATACATGACATGAGTTACACCCCCCCCCCAAACAACAATAATAACCCCTCTTTCATTGAACGCCTGCTTTCCTCTGTCCACGGTATGGTGCGGGTATCGTCCTTCCCCTGGGGCGGATCAGAGCTGGCGCGCGCAAGTCGGGGAGGGAGGGGGAGGCCAGGGTGGTGAAGCCCGAAGAGCGAGTTGACCACATGCCTCACACGCAGAACTATCCCGTAGAGGATGTGTTGGTAGACCTTCTCGAGGTGAGAGCACCGCCCGAGGCAGAGCAGCAGAATGTATGCTACGGTATGTACAGTAGTGGTCCTTTCTCTATATAGTGCCGGTATGCGCCAGCCAACAATACCGGCACTATGTAGCGGCAACCGGCACTATGTAGCGGCAACCGGCACTATGTAGCGGCAACCGGCACTATGTAGCGGCAACCGACACTATGTACTCGTAGCGGCAACCGGCACTATGTAACGGCAACCGACACTATGTACTCGTAGGGGCAACCGGCACTATGTAGCGGCAAGCGGCACTATGCAACGGAAACCGGCACTATTTTCTCCGCACACTGCCACACTGGTTAATCCCGTATGTTGCCAAGCGATTTCACAGGCACTATCGCGGGGCAACCGGCACTACCCAACCGGCACTATAGAGGGACCACTACTGCTGTATATATAGGGGCCAGGGCTATGACATTCGACTGCACTTCACAGCTATTACGGGGGACCATAGTAAACACTAGTAAATAGGACCTACGGTGCAGACAAAAACCTATAGATTTCCCTATTTTTACAAAACAATATTTGGTCCTATTTACTAGTGTTTACTATGGCCCTCCGTAATAGTTGTTCGTCGCAAAAAGGGGTAGATAGTGTTGTGGGGAACCGATCGATCTGACTTAAAACACATGCTGCGGTGTGTTTTTGCGCTCGTGGCCAGACGGCCGCCAACCCGCCTGCCGCTGCACAGCAGAATACTTCGAAGTATGACCCCAATTTGTACCAGGTAGGACCGATCTGCTGCCGACGTGCGGCCTGCGGTGTCTTTTGCGCTTGTGGCCAGGTGGCCGTCTGCTAGTAAGAACAGACGCCTTCCATTCCGAGTATTATATGGACGATTGATTACTTTGCGAAGCCCCAACACTTCCAGGACAGCCGGAGGTGCCTACGTTTCGTCGGGAACGTTGGCGTCCGACCATTTCCGTTTATAAATAGTGGATGGGCCACTTGATGGGAAGGTTAGTGTTGTCGGGCCCGGCCCGGCCCGGCCCGGCCCGGCCCGACCCGCGCACCACTCGCAAAGATTTATGGATTATAAACATTCTTGGATTACAAAAATTGTCACCAGCCTGTGACATAAACGTGACATACCTGAAAAGCCACGAGTCGTGATATTGTGCTATTGACCCAATATATGTCACGAATCGTAAGTTTCGTTTTTTGTTCGTAATGGATGACCCTGAGCAGGCCCTCGCAGGATACTGCTACAGCAGCACATATCACGCAGAGTACATACAGTATAGAGGCTACTGTAGTACGAAGACTATACACCCAGAGCGGACCCAGAGTACACACATACAACAGAAAAAGTGACTGTACACAGAACAGTACCGACAGCATAGCAGAGCACATACAATAAACAATACACAACGAGTGAGTACACAGAGCACTCACAGTTATACCTAGCTGTTGTGCTGGAGAGCAGAATATGCACACAATAAATAGTACACAAGGAGATACCACGGCTGTAATGCGCTGTACAGCTGAGTATACACAAGATAGTTATGACAGAGCTTTTGCCCGACGATTGCCGCCCCGGTCCTAGATAACAGTATTTACTACGTAATAACACCTTTTGGGCGGGTTCCCTGGTACGCGTTTAGCAGCCGAGTACTCGTCTCAGGGTACCCGTCGAACAGCTGGGTACACGGGTGCCCCGGGGCCTAAATTATTGGCGAGTATTAAGTGCTATCCATACGCGTGACGGGTATTAGCTGTTTTGTTGTTTTCAATCGCTGCTGTACTGCGCGGGTACTGTAAACAGTAATAAAATCAGAGGGGGAGGTTTTGCTGGAATTACATACATCAAACATACACACACGCATACACAATGAGAGACAGAATACAGCAAAGAAGTACTTCGTAGCTGTCACAACTAGACCTGTTGGACCCCCCCTGTTACTCGTAGCTGTCCCGCGCACGCAAACAGGACACCACAGTCGTCACAAAGGCGACAATCTGAACAGCGGCTACTGCGTGTTCTGCAGCTTCTTATGCGGTAGTACTGCTGTGCTGTTCGATAAATGGCGCCTTGGCTGCTCTGTAGTTTGTAGTCAAGACTAGAGACATATACCCGTAAAGTACAGAAGTAGAGCTGCTTTACCAAAATACTCGTATTCGTACGTATGTAGATCGACCTATCGTTCGTAGATACCGGGCAGAGAGGTAGATATGACTTCGAAGTATGCATACTGTACATACGTACTCGTAGATCTGTGTATGTGTACTCTGTGTAGATTCCAAAATATTGGAACCCACTTACAAATTTACATAAAATGCGCCTGTAACTTTTCAAGCGTCTCGTACAACTGCTACTACTGGTGTACGCAGCCCAGACAGAACAGACGCATGCAACATGGTATCAACTACTTCTGCACGACGCTTGATGTGTGCCTCGTTCAATGTCAATGTGGTCTTTGTTTTCTCGTGCGTGGTGCGTGCTTTGCGTGTTCCGTTTATGCGGCGGGTCAAAAACGAACCATCAAAGTTCATACGGATGAAAAAACAGTCGTACGACAGGTTTTTGAGGGTAGTTGAGAGGCGGTGTCAAGTCGGAACGTCTCCCCTGAGTTATTTGCCAGAATTCGCGACTTTGAAGGCTCAGAGCACACCCCACGGGCCTCGGCCAGGATCCGCACTTGGGCCGTGGTGTACACGCGCACCCCCTGCGTGCCCCGCAGCCGATAGCGCGAGAAAAGACCCGCGGCCGGAGATGAAAAGTGAAAGTATCCCGGGAAAATGTCAATTTGGTACCTATACATATAACTGGGGGAATTCGCCTCACCTGTACTCTTTGGATGGCAGACCGTGGAATGTCGGTTTGTGCCATTTCCGAACACGCAACTCTGACTAGTCCACAGGCCTCGCGGCCAGACGAAATGGCCCACACGGCGTAGCTACTGGCAATGCCTGTGTTGTCGTCCTTGTCGGCGCCACTGTTGTCTTTCTTGCCACCGAGTCGCACGTGAACGGCAACCCCAGGGCGAGCCTGCTTCGCCTCGACAACTTCCTTGGCTGCGTGAAGGTAGCTCGCCAACATGCCGCGGGATTGCGGGTCCCAGTCTTGGACGCTTCGCCAAACCTGTCGTTATCGTGATGTCCCGCGTTGCATACGTTTGATAAAGCGTTCTAGTGGGGTGGACTTACTTACGCGCTCCAGTTTTGCAATTGAACATGGTACGGAAACCATTGTCTACGTACTCGTATTGTCCCGTGGCAACGAACAATGGACCAAACCACTTACTGAGTATTATTTCAGTAGGCAATTTATCGTACGAAATCATCCCGAGAACACAAATTGAGCCCAGAATGTACAGGTGATACGAATCTCGCACGAACCATTCAGTAGCGTGAGTCCGTACGCCCACCGGCTTAAGCATATTCCCTGGGTATGTTTAACGACGAGGATTCTGCAGCTATCTACAGTAGACAAGATGTAAAGTACAAAAAAGAACACTCAATAGGAGCATCGTCGCTAACCATTTTTGCTCCAGCCCCTGTGTGTGGTTGGTTCCTCTCGTCAGCTGACAGCAAGTCTGGGATGTCCGTCTGATAGTCTTTCCCCACCAGAGTACGCAGAGGGGGGTAGTCTGATCGGCTTGCTCCTAGCGTTGTCTTGTTTGCAACACTGCGCTTCCTCTTTGCTGAAACTGAAACCTGTGTGGAGGCCTTGCCAACATCCTCCATCGAAGCGCTGCGAGGAAGTGCGAGGGAAGGTTTCGGCCTCAATCCCAGCGACATGCGCGTCCTAACAGGACGCACAACTTTGATAGACACGGATGCCTTCGCGCTAGCATTAGGAGAAGCATCACAACCGTGAGTGACCGGAGGCTCCTCGGCCATGGGTGGCATTGCCAAGCGTCGAGGGCGGGGAGGGAGTGTTCCTTGGCGCTTCTTGGAAGGCGCACGGCGGCGCCTCTGAAAAGTGGGGCCGGCAATGGATGGAGCAGGTGAGGGTTTGTCAACGCAGGTTTCTACCGGGCACCCTTCCACCACCTTGGCATCAGGCTTGGCATCAGGATCTGCATCAGGGTCGGCATCAGGAGTAGGCGACAACTGTGACTTGCGCTGACGGGCCGACTTTCTCTGCGTGAATCCTTCATCGACAGAGAAGGTTGGTTGTGAATTTCTCGTGGAGTCGGAATCGCTGTCGGTAGCGTTTTCGTCTTCGCCCTCTTTCCACTCATCCTCCGAGGGAGGGGGTTCGTCGGGTCCACTGTCATCAGACGTTTCTTCGATGTCTACGCTTGGAGAGGTTGAGCTTAGATGACTCCCCGTGCTGTTAGATGGTGCCACGATCTCGACTCCACCCCCTGCCCCACGTGCAGCAGTCCGCCCACCCCGTCGTTCGAAAGCTCCCCTCTTCGGTAGCAACCACCCGTTGCTTTTCAC
>MEHQ01004272.1:180607-203511 GCA_008828725.1 Saccharina japonica | reverse complement strand
ACTGCATGACCGTAGTGGTATGGTCACATAAACCAGATAACCCCTTTGCAACTATATATAACTGCAAGCAAGCACACTGCATTAACATACGCAGAGTCGGGCCATTCTTGCAGTAATGTTGCATAGTATTAATAGTAGTACTCTGTAGTACTCTACGAGTACAGCAGTGCTGCGTATAGAGACGGCTGGCTCTCTTCTCTGGGCAAACTGCTGAAAATCTCTGTTTGTGTTTACGGCCCACTACTGAAGGGCGACTTTTACTGTATATAGAAGACTTCACTCGGTACGTACGGTACTTCGAACTTCGAAGTATCATATCATAATCATGCCGTAGTACCCCCACGTGTACGAGTAGTGGTTATGTGAAGCAACTGAACCACCAAGGTGCGTGTTGTTGTACCTGGTAGGTGACTGACTGCTGCTTGTTGCGCTTGATGGGGAACCGTTGCTCTACTGACTGTTTGTTCCTTTGGTATACCGTTCGTAGTGGGTACTCGTCCAGGATCTCAACGCGTTCTTGTATGATATCATCATACCAGGTACACCAACAACAACAGTACTACTGTAGTAGTACCCGCACGTGCGAGTACGTACAGCAATCAGTGTACGTAGCGAGGTATATACTCGTAGCAGGGCAAAGAATCCGAGCACAAGGGAAATAAGGGTGAACCGACAACAATCGGTTTGAAGTGAAAAATCGAAGTTGATTAGAGTTTCGTCGTCGAGTCGAGCATCTTCTAGAAAAATGGTGTATTTTTAGCTGGCTATGCTATAATGAAGAGATAGCGGAACCGGCATACGCATCATACACACCTATCGTCCTATCGTACATCACTGCCGGGGGGCTAAACCTCGTCTACACGCCTGCAGGGTACTTGCATGCTGTGAAGGATGCAAGGATATGCTCGTATTATCCCACAAAATCCTAAAAAATGTTTTTCGGATGTTGTTTGCATCATCATTTTATCATTTATTTTGAGTGAGCGAGTTGGAAGTTGCGATAATTGTGCGTCGAAGCTATCGATATCCGAATAGACACGAACTACGTGCACGAACGCACGCTTCTTCCGCCGGAACTATGATACCTGCACAGCAACAATGCACAAGTGATCTGCCAGAATGCAACGACAGCGACTGGCACGTGGTTCGTGTCTCATGTCCCCAGCTTTCCCCATCATCATGTCTGTTGCCTCGCTGGACTGACATTACCGAGTATCTATCATCATTTCCTTCAGATACGATGTATCATCAGGATCTCGCCACAAATCATCCCATCTCATCATTCTCAAAATCCAGCCCCCATTTCACGGACGCACGAACAAAAAAAAGACGTTCGGAACGATTCTTTTTAGTGAGTTCCTACATTTTTACTGTTTAATACCCTTTTTACCTAATTTTACTCTTTTTGAACTTGAATTTTGTTGTATTTCGTAAAATATTAGCATTTTGACCGGATTTTTCAAGATGTTTTGTTTGTTTTGTACATAAAAGTTTTAAATCTCCCTTTCCTCGAGTATTTTGTGACGTAAAATCCTACTTTTTGGTAAAAAAATAAAACTAAAGCCTGGTTCGGGAAGAAACCCTGGTTTGGGGTCCCAGGTAAAGCAGCAGCAGCAGAGTACAACCCATCCAAAACCGAGGCAGGGCGACCCCTTACACCCCGCACGAGGGACAGGGACGCCACCGAGGTTAGACATACCCCGGGTACCACCCTACCCCGAGGATTAGTCCGGGAATCCTTCGGCTGTGCGGCAAGGAAGGACTCCGGGGGGTGACTGCTGCTGTGCCGCATCCTGGTGAGGATTTTCTTGTGTGGGACGACTTGTTTTTTGGTCCATCATTTGCTTGCGAGTTGCTGCTGCTGCTGCTGCTGCTGCTGCTGTGCTGGCAGTACTGAAAGTAATCTCGGTGTCGGTCGAGAGGTTCGCCAGGCAAGTAAGTGGGTCGACCCACACACAGTTCCGGAGGTCTCGGGCACGGCGGGATTTGGCAGCGGATCCGTTTACTCTACTCGCGTGGTGGTGGCGTGGCGTGGCGTGATCGGGGAAACCAAAGCCGCCGAGCGAGCGGAGGGCGGCCGAGCTTCGGTGAAACTTCCGCGCGTAAAAATAAAAATACACACTTTTTGCGCGTATCTCATACTGCCTGCGACTGCTGTGATTAAGAAAGTGCACGGGCGTAACCTCTTTCCACCCCGACCTCCTCCTACTTCCTCCTCCTCCCCGTGCTGCTCCTGCCCTGCCCCTCCCCCGTGCCAGCGCCCGCAGCGGACAGAGGCAGGAGGAGCCACCGTCCAACCTCTTCCGCGAGCCGACCAGCATGCCTGTGAGGCGGAGGCGATCTATTTCTTCCCACGAGCAGGGGGGTGTAGTCGACAGCCTTACAGCTATTGCCGGCGCCAGCGATAGCGACAGCGAAGTCAGCTTTGAAAGGGCGACGTCCACCTCCTCCGCTCCTGCTCCTGTCTATTCGACAAGTTCAGCTCCAGCCACCTCCACATCCTCTTCTCGTACCACTGCTGCTGCTTCTCCTGCCACTGCAGCCCCTGCCCACCCCCCGCCGCAGCCCCGGCCCGCAGCCGAGCCTCCACGAGGATCGCCCGAGACGATGATGCTGTCTCATGGTAGGGCCGTCGCTGCCGCATCTGCTGCCCATCGGGCGCGACTCTTGTCTGCGCGAGAAAGTCGAGAAAATTTGATTCATAATTCCGGCTCGATTTCGGGCGGCTCGAGTCCAAGACTTCGCCACTCCCTGGCTGGTGCTGCTGCCGCCGCCGCCACCGCTGGTGCTGCTAGTGCTTCTGCCGGTGGCGGCTCCGGTGCGGGCAGCAGCAGTAGCAGCAGCAGCAGCAACAGCAACAGCGGCAGTATCAGTAACACCAGCAGCAGCAGCTACCATAATGGTGGCGATGGCGACGGAAGAAGCATCAGCAGCAGGTTGGCCGCCGCCGCCGCCTTAGCCCGGCAACCGCAGCAGCAGCAGCAGCAGCAGCAGCAGCAGCAGCAGCAGCAAGCGAGGGGCACCGGCGCGCAGCAACCTCAACCTCAACTCCAGCAGCACCAGCATCATCAGCAACACCGGCAGCACCAGCACCAGCAGCAGCATCATCAGCACCACCACCATCATCATCATCGTCAACAGCAGCAGCACCAGCAGCAGCAGCACCACCAGCAGCAACGATCTTCGCCGGCGCTGCCTGCGCCGCCGCCGCCGCCTCCGCCGCCGCCGCCCCCGCTCCCGCTGCCGGCCGTGCCTATCGCGCTCCCGGACTCAGCTCGCACGAGCGCTGTCGCTGGTAGCAGCGGCGCCGCCGGCGGCAGCAGCGCGCCTCGTGGACGCGCTGGAAGCAATGGCACTACCTTTCGCAGGCGCCGGGTAGAGAGCAGAGGGGTGTCAACCTCTACCGCTGCGAATGCTGCTGCTGCCGGTGCTGCTGCCGGTGCTGCTGCTGGTGGTAGCGGTAGCGGTGGTGATGGTGGTGGTGGGGGGGGTGGTGTTTTTTCGGGTATGGCTGCTGCTGCTTCTGCTGCTGCGGTAGCGGCTGCGGGGGGGGGCGGGGGAGCTGCGCCGAGACGTCGCGGGAATGTTGTTACCCGGCCGCTTCTGTCCCGCCTTCGTGCGTTTGGTTCGGATGCGCCGATGGTGCCTTTCTTTAGGGCCGGTGGTGGAGGTGGGGGCGGTAGGCCTGCCACCGCTGCTGCTGCTGCTGCCGCGGCCGCCGTTGCCGCTAGCTCTGCTGCTGCTGCTGCTGCTGCCGTTCGAGCTAACAACCGTAACACGCGAGCTTTGTTGGAAATCCACAACAGCAGCAACCGTAGCAGCAGTAGCAGCACTACTACTAGTAGTGGTACCGCGAATGCTGCTGCTGCTGCTTCTGCTGCCGCTGCTGCTTCTTCAGGAGGAGGAGGTGCTGCGGCAGCGAGCAGCGGGGCGGGGGTCGGGGAAGGGGAGGCCGGAGGGGAGAGGTCGGTGACCTCGACGAGGATCCACCAGCTGCACAAGGCCAGCGTGGTCGGAGACTTGTCCGCGATCTCTCGGTTCATCAAGGACGGGGGCAACCTTGAAGCGCAGAGCTTCTGTGGGTGAGAGAGATGGGTTGCTGAATCTTGGTTGTTCTGGCTCTGTTGTTGTTTGGCGGATGATGCCTCATGATCCCGCTCTGTCCGGAATTATAAGTGTTCTTGCTGTATGAAGATGAGTATCCAAAACGGTCCTTACATTTCCGCTTTTGGGTTGTTGCTGTTTTCGTTGTTTGGTGGATGCTTCATGATAACAAACACTAACACCATGCACGGAAATGTAAAGGCCGTTTGTATATGAGTAGGAGTATCCAAACGTTCCTTATATTTTCGGCTCGCTGTTGCGTTTTTTGTTGTTGACTGATTTTATAGTTGCCGCTGTTGCTGGTGGATGCTTCATACCAGCAAATATACCAACACATCCGGAAAAATACAAAAATACAAGGTTTAGGTTCCCCTTCGGGATTTGGTTTGACTCGAAATCTCGGGGGTGTCGCAAGCTGAAAAGGGAGTTCACAGAAACAGGCGTTCGTTTCTCGTACATATATAACCAGCTACTACTCGTAGGCAGTAGGCAGCCACCGGGCAAGAATGAACAACTTGAAAAAAAGCGCTTAACCCCTTAAGAACCGGTCCCCCGTTTTTGGGGACAAACTACTAGGGATTAGTGTGGGAAAAGTTTTTTCAGTTCTGAATGAGAACCCTTTTAGGACTCCAGTCCCGTTTTGGGGACAATCCACTCTAATTCTAAGTAATTTGTCCCCAAAACGGGACTCCAGTTCTACAGGTACTACTACTGCTGCTGTTGTTGTTGTTGTCTTCACATTAAAAACCGTGCCGGTCTCTCTATCCAGTACCTCCATCTGTCCGTACTAATCCAACACTTGACACGGTCGATTCCCGTACGAAAATTAAAAAACGAAGTACGAAGCCACCGAGCAAGTAACACCGGCCAGCCCAAACAAGTTTATAGGTACTGCTGTACTCGTACGTAGTTCTAATACGGAACGTTTTGAGGTTTAGTGTAAAAAAACAAACGACCCTTACAATTCCAGACAGAGTGGTTCTTGACGATTCTTGATGGGTGCTTCATGACCCCACTCTGTCCGAGAATATAAAGATCGTTTGGCTCTGAATGTTGATTATCTAACGTTCCTTACATTTTCGGACACTAGTGGCGGTTTGTTTGCATTGGCTCATGGTTCATTGTTCATGTTGTTCTTGATCTTGGGTGCTGGATCACGTTGTAGAAAGTGGCCATGTTCCGAGGAGATATCTATTTTGTTGAAATGTACTCGACATCCTTGCTGCTGCACGTTAATAAGGCTTTTGGTGCTGGACCAGTATGCTAAGCGGCAGTAAATGTCTTCCCCTGCTGAGGGAAGTGCCAGGATTCCAGGATATTGACAATGTACGTATACCATTATTATACGTCGCACTGAAACGCCTCATTTTTCGTAAAATTAACAGCTGCTGTGAGATCGAGGATGACGTCGAAACTCATGTTTGCAAGCTGTGTGTGATACTAAACATACAACGGAAACCCCTTGAAACGCCTCTACAATTCAGCAGCATTCAGTCCACGCCTGCACATTTTGTCCGCATGCTCGACTTTTTCGAATGAGTTTATCATGCGAAAGCAAGATGAAAGCTCCATGAAAGCACAGCTCGGCGATATGCAAGTCCCATGGAAGCGCATACAGAGTACGCGACAGATAGATGTTGAGAATGTTTTTTTTTTTTTTTTTTTTTTTCCATCCCATTAATTATCTTCGCACTTCCTTTTTTCTCCCTCCCTAGTCGTAACTCAGATCCGGGGTCACAAAGTAAGCTCCTCTTCCCCCCCACTACGTACGGTTCTTGCCTTGCTTTTTATCGCGAGAATATTTCATTCAGCACTTTCTTCCCTCGTCAACTTTCATCGGGTTTTGCTTAAGCATGATGCTTCATACCCACTCTGACCAGGAATGTAAGCGTTCAGAACTGAAACAAATGTCCCACACTACCCACGCTATAATATGCGCTCTCGACAGTCGGTACTCACTTTCTTCCGCTCGTCAACTGTTCCGTCGGATTTTTGCTTACCCACGCTAATATATGCGCTCTCAGACAGTCGGTACTCGCTAAATATATGCAGCTCTGACAGTCGGTACAGTACCGACTGGTCGAGAAGCGCATATTATAGCGTGGGGTAAGCAAAATCCGACGAAAAGTTGACGAGGAAAGAAAGTAAACGAGATTTAGCACTTTCCTTCCTCTCGTCAACTTTCGTCCGGATTTTGCTTACCCAGCCGCTAAAATATATGCCGCTTCGACAGTCCGGTGTAAAAAGAAAGTGCTGAAATCTTCTCGCGATAAAAATCAAGGCAATGACACCGACTGTCGAGAGCGCATATATTAGCGTGGGTAAGCAAAATCCGACGAAAGTTGACGAGGGAAGAAAGTGCTGAAATCTTTTCGCGATAAAAATCAAGGCAAGAACCGTAGTGGGGGGGGAGGGAGAGGAGCCTACTTCGTGACCCCGGATCTGAGTTACCACTAGGGAAGGAGAAAGACGGAAGTGCGGAGATAATGGGTTAGGGTTAGAAGGAGAAAGACGGAAGTGCGGAGATAATGGGTTAGGCTAAGAATGGGATGGACAAGAAAAAAAAAAGGGTGTCCTTCGTACCCCTTCTATGTGCCCCTTTCGTGCAATCTGCTGGTTCGGTACACGTGATATGAGGCGAAATCAATCGGAAATCGTTCTACAAGTAATATCGTCTCGTCGACCCTGGTAGCATCCAGGGGAGTCACCGGCCAGTAGTCAATCGCGAGGAAAATAACCTACTATAACACCAACAAAATATAACTCCACGCGGCTACAAGCAAAGCTGAATATCGACCGGTCGGGAGAATTCACAGCTGACGTGTTTCTTAGTTTATTCTTAATATATACCAGGTATATATGTATACCCACCCCTGACCCAATCAGTCGTTCGTTGCCTTTGCGATTTATACGGCCCAAAATCTACGTATTTTTCAGCCTGGTTCAGCTGGTATTTTTATGCTGTACTCGTACGGTAGTGAAGTCAGATCGCATTAAAACGCGCCTCGGGTGACGCCGCCCCCAAACCGGCCGGGGGGAGGGCGATGATGGCCAAGCCGCGACCAAAATCCTGGTCGGATCCAGGTGCCTCGCTGCGGACACAGCAAGGAATCCTTATCTGGCTAAAGAACCAATACCTACGTAGCCCTACTAATAGCAGTTTACCAGGTGTGTTACTACTATGAGTAGAAGGGTGTTCGTGTTGAGGCAGGATGGTGGTGGTGGTGTTGGTGGTGGTGCTGTTAATGGTACGAGTACGTAGCGTCGGCTAATTGCTGGTTGCGATGTGGTGTTGTGTGCTCCACCTCTTGATGTTCGGCGGCATGGGAGGAGGTGGGAGGGAGGTGAGCGGTAGGGACCTACAACAGAGTACCGATGTTTTTTTTGGCCGGGAGTTGGGCCGAAAAGTTATGTACCCACTTCAGAGGAAGTATATACTTGTACCCCTGCTGGTACAGATACAAGTACGAGTATACCAGTACATGTTTTCCTGGCTTGCCACCTTTGGTTTAGATGCACCCTGCACAGCAGTCAGGTTTTTCATATCATATCATCCCTGTTACCTGCTATCAGTTGATATCATACGGCACAATGTGCTTGTTTTGTTGATGATATTAATACATGATGTCTCGTACTCGTACGAGATGAGCTCCTTTTTCTCAAGCCTATAGCCCGTGCCCCCAAAAGCTATGCATAGTAGTGCTGTATAAAAAACGTACAGGGACGATAATACATGTGAGAGACTTATCTGGTGATCTAAACTAACCCTTTAAACTCCCCCTTTACGTCTCATATTACTGTACATGCATTTGTACAGTAAGTACCCGAGGCAAGGGTCCTTTGCCGGTGGTCATTTTTTCTTGCATATTATTATGTGCTCGTAGGGGAGGGCGGGGCGGGCGGGCGGGCGGGCGGGGGGGGGGGGCGCGAACATGTGTCGGGCTCTTCTATTTATTTCTTGATGGGAGGAGGGAGGCTGGCTGACCCCCTCTCTGTTCGTAATCCCTCCCTCCTACTCGTACTCCCGCCACCGTTGTTATCGTGTTCAATTTAGGGGACATGATGGCAACGATCATACCGATACTGTCTTGAGCCAGCAGTGAACAGCAGTATATCTCGAGGTTGCACAGGTGCTCCCAGTAGAATTAACACTCCAAATATACTCGGGAGTATCGAGTACATTTCGAAGTCCGAGCACTGAGTGTATTTCAGCATTGCAGCACTGGCGGCCTGAGTACCGCGAGTACTGGGAGTATTAGCCGTACTGAAGGCCACTGGCGGCCTACAGTAAGTACTGCGAGTACTGGGAGTATTATCAATAGCAGTACTGAAGGCCCAAGTACTGCAAGTGCTGGGAGTATGAGCAGTACAGAACCCCGAGTACCAAGCAGTACCCGCAGTACAAGCATCATAAAAACTTGGGAGTACTCGGAGTATAAAGAGCATTGAACCCGTGAATACTGCGAGTACTCGCAGTATATACTCCCGAAATACTGCCCTTACTCTGAGAACTCTAGCCCCCCCCCCCCCCCCCCCGGAAGGATTTTGCTCCAACTCCCACTCGTGGGACCATCCTTGAATTCTTCTGAAATATAATGGGGATGCCGTTGGCGAAACGACGATGGTGCATAGATAATCGAAATATACTTCACACGAGTATACTGCTCATATTGAGAGTTTTTTTGTACTCCGAGTACTCGCAGTACCCTCAGTACCGACGGCCAAAATACTGCCAGTACCCGCAGTACAAAACTCTGAACTACTTGAAAGTACAGCAGTATCCCACAGCAGTATTGAACCCCGAAATACTGCGAATACGGCAGTATCCGCAGTACAGAATCTCGAAATACTGCGAGTACTCACAGCAGTGTCTCGTTGTACATGAAGCCCAAATACTACGAGTACACGAATTACCTCAAGTATGAAATACTTGACCTGAGACATATGCCAATGGGAAAGCGATGTTTGAAATATTTCCCTGGAATTTTCAGGCTGAAAGATCCGCTCGTACCGCCGCTGTGGGAAAAAAGGGGAAAAAAATCTTTGATTTTTTCATTTTTTTTTTCAAACGGCTGCAGGCGGCGCAATTTGCTTTTTCTCGTCGCAAATCGTCAACACCAAGTCAACACCCTGATGAAAATCAGCTCGTGCGACGATAGACTTTCGATCTCGACATAGACTCAGCCCACGGCCAACCCGCTTCGTGTCGGGCGAGGCCAACGAGTGTAGATGACGGCCTCGAAGGTATAAGGTGGATCCATGGTCTAGGGGGCGAGAGCTTGCCGGCGGCGTCCTACGCTTTTCTCCCAAACCCGACGAAAACCCTCTTATTTGCCATTTGAGACGGATCGAGAAATGTTGCCATCTGTTTTGTGCACACCAGCGGCCAATTGCTTGTTTATCATACACCTCGCCAGCGCCCGCCACATATCACGGGCCATCGTGTGAACATGGTGACGCTAGGGTGGGTCGGAGCCCCTAACGAGCGCACCGCGTTCAGAATTCATGACGCAGTCGTTGGTTTTGTCGATCCATGTCTGTCGAGGACTTGGAATCTCGCCGCTTCGAACTACACATCCGCCTGAGTTTTTCTGAAGCCGATCTTGTCCCAACATCGGCCCCAGAATTTCCTTTTTAGGGCTTTTCCAAAAGTTGGGAACATTCCGTTTTAAGAATTGGTCCCATAGCAAAAGCTTGCTCTGGAAAATTCTGGTGGGGATCTTTGGAATTCAAACTTTTTAGGGAAATATCGTTTTCCCATTGGCATAGGTCTTCCAGGTACTGGGACCATCTGCGCGGGAATGGTATAAAATACTCTACTCTATGTAGGTAACACACGAACGAACGCGCACAGCGGTCCTGCTGTACTGATATACCAGGATCGGACTAAAATTCATGAGACTTGCACTCGTTTATTGTATTGATACTCAACGAGTACCCACGATACTTCATACGGTAGTAACCTTCAACTTCAAGTATCATACGTCCTTGACGGGTTCTTCTGTACCAAGGTACGACAATATGTCCCCAGCAGCAGGATGATGTACGACTTGTACCAGTGCCGTGAACCGAAAATGAAAATGGCTCGGTGTGTTTTTCGTTTTTTTTTGTCAAAAATGCCGATCGGTTTCTCGGAACCAGCGGAATGGTAGGATTCGGTGCGCATATACGTTGATATCATGTGACGACATAGTTGTATTATGTGCATATATATACGTTGATATCATGTGACGACATGATCGTATTTATTATTTATGGCTAAGCGGCCTTCTTGCCATTCCTGTGACTGCTGCGCGAGACGTTAACACTTATAGGACTGGAGTCCCGTTTTGGGAACAAATTACTTAGAATTAGAGTTCTTGGTCCCCAAAACGGGACTGCAGTCCTAAATGGGTTAAGATGCGGTCACAATTGTAGCAACCCGAGCAGTGTGATGAGAACTGAAACCGAAAACGGCTCGACCGGTTTTTCGTTTTTATTTTTCATTTTGTCGAAAATATCGGTCGGTCGATTTCGGTCAGTTTCCGGGGTTTTCATACGGAATGTAGCCGTTATCGGCGTAGTAGGGGATAGGGGGAAAAACAACGACCGAAAACGACGGAGGCGGTTGCCGGTTTCGGTTGTTGCTTTTGGCAACCGAAAAAACGTTGTGTTTTCGATTCAGGTCACTTTTACACCAACCAGCACGTCGTCTACTATTTCACGAACTCGTACTGCAGTGTTGTCTGATCATAGTATGTATATACGGTTGTACTTTGTTCTTGAGGACCCGCACCTTCGGCGCACTTGAATGTACTGCTTTGCTGCTCTGATGGTTGGAGTACATATAGTAGCTCCGCAGTTTCCCCCCGCGTTTTCCCCGCTTGTCCCATTATTACGGAGGGCCATAGTAAATAGGACCAAACATTGTTCGTAAAAATAGGTAAATATATAGGTTTTTGTATGGGCCGTAGGTCCTATTTACTATGGTCCCCCGTAAATAATAGTCGCCACACGACGCCGTTGCGGGGGGTACATGCACTACAGTAGTACGCGACAGCAACTTAAGAACTCGGCAGTTACGAATTTCAGGCTGGATTTTTAGAAAAAAATAAGAACGTGACCTCTTTCGCACTGAAAATAGTGAAGGGCACACCCTGCCTTACATAAGAATTCCAGCCTGGCTCGAAATATGAGATTCTTCACCCATTCAGAACTGAAAAAAAATGTCTCACACTAATTCCAAGTGGTTTGTCCCCAAATTCGTGCGACCAGTTCTTAACCCTTTTAGAACTGCAGTCCCGTTTTGGGGACAAACCACTCTAATTCTAAGTAATTTGTCCCCAAAATGGGACTGCAGTTCTAAAAGGGTTAAGGGGTTAACATCTGTCGCGTACTGTACACGGCAGAGGGCAGAGGGAAGGAGGCAACGGTCGTATACAGGTATTGCTGCTGTACTTGTGATGTTTTGCTGTTTCGCGTGCTGTTGTTTTTTGGCACGTTGCGAGATATTGTATCCTATAACCGGTTACGCTGATTGCTGGTGCACTTCGGCTGGTGCTGTCTGTTGGTGCCCCGACGTATTTTCAGGTTTTGGTATGTTGATGATACAAGGCTGCGCTCCGCGGGCGGCTATATATACGCCGTCAGATTTTGTTCCCCTCAAAACCCGTAGTTCGTGCGATCGAAGTATCCCGCTCAGCTTGCAAAGATGAGTTTCGATAAAATCCTCGATCTCGCAGCTGTGTTTTTTTTTTTTAAAAAAAAATTTAACATACGCCGCCCGCTACGCTTGCTCAAGGAAGCAGATCAGACGAAAGTGTAATCAGATAGAAGACGGGTTTTTTTTTTCCCATCCCATTTATCATCTTCGCCCTTCTTTTCTATCTCCCTCTTTAGTCGTAACTCAGAGTTGGGGTCACTTAACCCTTACAGGACTGGAGTCCCGTTTTGGGGACAAATTACTTAGAATTAGAGTTGTTTGTCCCTTAAACGGGACTGCAGTTCTAAAAGGGCCAAGTAGGCTCTTCTCCCTCCCCACTACGGTACTATATCATACTATATCATACGTGCCTTGCATTTTTATCGCGAGGAGATTTCAGCACTTTCTTCCCTCGTCGACTCGCGTCGAATTCCATTGTTGATTGAATTGGTGCAAGTGCGACTTGCAAATGCGAAGAGGTCGTCCGTGCAGGAAGAAAACCATCTCGTTCCGTCTAAGGCGAGTTATCGTAGGTCGCGGATGCTGCTGCGTGCGCAAAACACCACTTTTGTTTTTTGGGATAAATCGAAGAAACAAAAGAAGAAGAAAAAAAATCCAGGACCGACCCTGAATATATTCGGCAAACTGGAGAACAGTTCGAAAGAAACGAACATAATTAGGTGAGGCTATCGCATTTCGGGCGAGAGGTCCAGCCACAGCAGTACATCAGCGTCTCTCACTCAGCCTTGTCAACCACCACTCAGAGCAATGATTCATACAGGCCTCGGAGATTTTGGTGCCCTCTCGTTCCATGTAAGGCGAGTAATCACCGGCCGCGCATGATGCTGCGTGTGCGTGCGCAAAGGACCATTTTTTTTTGGATGAATCTAAGAAATTAATCGAAGAAATAAACTATACTGGTAAAGAAGATATACATAATTCCAGGGACCGATCCCGAAAAATATTTTTTCCGTCGGCAATTGAGAGCTGAGAGTAGGCTGGCTGAGAGGCCAGGGCAGTGCCAAGTGTCAAGGCTGGCCTCCGAAGTGGGGGAGACACTTATATTCATGTTTCTATAATTTCAGCGGCGAGTAGAGCCGAGACAATTCCGCAAGATCCGCGCAGTTCGAGGTCAACGCGCTCGGCGGCGGCGCGCGACCCGAGAGTGCGCGCGGGGGGAATATGAGGGAATACGAGGGGCCGAGGGAGGCTCAGGGACGCGACCCTCGAGAAGAGCGGGCGAGAAAGCGATCGCGGGGGCGCCGAAGGGATCCCGAGTGGAATCCGGTCTGAAGCGAAGACGATCTGAAGCACCCCCTCCCCCCGCAAGCACCTGAGCGGGTCCTGCATACCTTGATACATACCACTCTGTCCATAAATATAAGCACCGTTTGTACATTAATATTCAATAAAAAGGTTCTTATAGTTCTAGACAGAGTGGTATCTAATTATATGGGAAACTTCGTATATGCGTACGGTACGTGCGCAGTGCGGATGCCTTTACTGCACCGGCCGTGTAACCCTCACGATCAATCACGATAACAGCACACCCTCGGACGAATTTCGAGGAGGAATTTCTTGACACTAGGGAAGGAAGGCGCAAACGCCGAGCGATGCACGCGTCTATATCATATGGAGAGATGTCGTTAAGATTTGTCTACAAAAAAAGATGGGTCTATGGAAATATGTCGTCGAGATTTGTCCAACAAAAAGATGCGTCTGTTATATAGAAAGAGTTCGTAGAGATTTCCCCAACACAATACCTGGTATGCGTCTAGGGAAGGATATCGTGGAGATTTGTCAAAAAAAAAAAATGCGTCCATTATATATGGAAATATCTGGTCAAGATTTGTCCAAAAAAAAGATGCGTCTATGGAAAGATCTCGTCGAAATTTGTCGTCGAGATATGTGAAAAAAAAATATGCGTCTAGTTATGGAAAGATGTTGAGATTTGTCCAAAACAACAAACGTTCCGCTTTGTGTGCCCCAGTTGCTTCGGAGAAACTCGGCTCTTATGTTAGTATATAGTACAAAGGTACCTGGTACAGCGGTCCCAGGTATTGCACGGCTGTATCTCACAAGCAGTTGCGTACAGCAACAACATACGAGCAGTACTGCACAGATGGTCCCAGTACACTCAGTACACTTTATACCCCGAGTACACACAGATGGTCCAGGGACACTTCATACTCCATGTATACTCGGAGTATCGAGTACATTTCGTACTCCCGAGCAATGGGAGTATGGAGTATTGTAGCACTGGCGGCCTAAATACTGCGAGTACTGGGACTCGGAGCAGTACTGAAGGCCCAAATACTGCGAGTACTGGAACTAGGAGCAGTACTGAAGGCCCAAATACTGCTGGCATTGAGAGTGTTGAGTAGAGCCCCGAGTACAAGCAGTACCAGCAGTACAAACAAACATTGTAAATACTTGGTACTAATAGTACTCAAGGAGCAAGCGTATTGAACCCGTAAATACTGCGTCACCAATGTTGTATAAAATATACCATCCCGCAATGGCGCAGTGGCCATCGCTTTTTGCAAGCGTTACTTTTATTCTCCCCTCTGATGTACCAGGTAAGTCCCTACAGGGAGGGTCTTGTAACACGGAGTTCAATCTAAAGAGGCTTGTCTTGTCCGGGTGCGCGCGTGCTCTGCGTGCGTGTGTCATGCCTGGTCCATTCAATGGCTGTTCCCCTGATCTTAAATCGCCCCCCCTCCCCCCGCCCCCCCCTCCCCCTCGTCCTTTTCCGGCTCCGTTTCTTTCTACAAACACACACGCACACACAGGCGAACTGCGCTTCACTACGCCGCTTTCTACGGGCATGCAGACGTCGCCCGCGCTCTTATCTTGGCAGGCGCTAACGTCTGCTCCAGGGGGGGAGGCAACTCGACCCCCCTGCATTTCGCGGCGTGGGGGGGCAACAAGCGGGTCGTGCGCCTGCTCTTGGACTACGGAGCGGACGTGGAGGCTCGCCGACACCGAGGGGAAACCGCTGCACAAGGTAGGGTGCTGTGAGGAGGGAAGGGAATGGGGCGGGGGGGGGGGGGAGCTTTGTGCGCCTGGAGAGGTGACGGTGGTGTTGGGATGGGGCATGGGGTAGCGCAGGTGGGCGTGAGGGGTGGATTGCGCGTAGGGCTGTGGGGGGCGGGAGGGAGGGGGAGCGGGAAGGGGCGAGGGGGCGGGCGCGAGGCGGGGGGGGGTTAGAGAGCGTGGAGGAGGTGTGGAGCGAGAGAGAGGAGAACGGAGTAGAAGGAGCTGGGATGGCGAGTGTGGAGGTGGAGTGGAGTGAAGGGGGGGGGGGGGTGGGCGGGGGGGGGGCCAGGCGCGATGCTAAGCGAGGAGCGGGGGGGATCGCCAACTACTCAAACTTTGGATGATGGGCACGGTTCGCCGAGGGAGGTCTGGCGGCGGGCCTGGAGGTTTGGGGCGTTTATCTGGTCGAGCTACATAAAAGCCGCCGAAGCCGGAGTGCCCCCCGTCATATTTAGGGATCCTTCTTGGCGCAGAGGCGTCATCAATTCGTTGATTTGCTGTGATTGACTAATTGGTGGCGCCTGGTGTTTAGGGTGTGTTACGTATAGGCCATCGCTGAGCCGGCGACGGTGCGTTGATGTTGTCATCCGGGTAAGCATATGTATGTAGGCAAAATAGCAAATCACTGCTGTGTTTGCCTGCGAGGCTCTGCGTTGAGAGCAAAATTCGTGCTCTGTTGCTCCCAATTTGAACTCCAAACCCCCCCCCCCCCTCTTTCTCCCCTCCCTCCCGCCCCCCTTCTCCTCCTTGCGCTCCCTCTCAGCCACCCTTCCCTTGTTCTTCCCCTGTCTCTCCCGCCGCCTGTTCCCGCCCCCACACCTCCCTCCGTTGTGTTTCCCCGCCCGCCCCCTCCTCACCCCCCCTCCGTGTTGCCGCACACCAACCACCCCCACGGACACACTTCATGCACACGCATACAAACAGGCGTACTCGGAAGACGACGAGCTTTACGAGATGCTCGTGCGAGCCCGGCGCAGGCTGTTCCCGATGCCCACTACCACCCTCTCCGACGCCATCGAGAGGCGTCCCATCGCCGCCCTCGTGGCCTACGCCGTCGTAGTCGCGCTCTTCGTGTGCGCCGCCGCTGCGCTCGTCGTCGCCTGGAACCTCGGGGGGTGGGGGGGGCTCCAGGGGCCCGGGGGGCGGCTTCTTTTGGCTCTGGCTTTGGCGGGCTCGTCAGTGGGCTGTCAGTGGCGTCGTCAGCGCTGCTGCCGGCGCTGGGAGTGGTGGCGGTAGCGTGAATTCGGCTGCCCGCTGCTGAGTTGTCTGGGTCGGGGTTGTGTTCCCCGGGGAGGAGGGCTGCTGCTGCTGCTGCGGCAGCGGTGGCGACGGCTGCTTCGAACGCCTCCGGTGGTGGTGGTGGGGGGGAGGGGGGGGGTGGGCGCGGGGTCGGTGGTGGGCTTGGTGGTGGTGGTGGTGGTGGCGGTGGTGGTGGAGGTGGCGCGAGCGTGCCGTCGTTTGTGTTCCTGGTGGCGCTGCCGCTTGTTCTGCTGATGGGCCTTGCGCCCGCGATTGCTTTCGCGGTGGGCTTCAAGAGGAGGACGGACGCTTACTGGCGCGGGTGCGTACGTGTGTGCGCGTGTGTGGCCGTGTGTGGCCGTGGGCGTTTTTTTGTTGCCGGCGGGGTGGGGTAGGGCCAGGTTGAAGCTGAGAAGGGGGGAAAGGCGGGCGAGAGTGCGTGTGTGCGTTTGGCTTGTGTGGATGGGCGTTTTGTGGGCCGAGGGCTGGGATGGGAGGAAAATGGGTCAGATTGGAGCAGGGAGAAGGGAGAGAGCTGGGGGGGGGAAAAGGGGGTGGGGTTTTGGGGGGGCCGGGGGGGGCGGGTGGACTCAGGTTTAGGGTCGGGGTGGCTTATGGGGAAAAGGAGGGGTGTGTTATTTTTTTGTTGTCATTTTTGATGCTCTCTTTAGTGGGTACTTGGTGTCTTTGTCCGAGGGGAGAGGGGGGGGTTGTTGTTTTTGTTGTCTCCGGTCGCGCCGGCGTCCTCCGGCCCTGCGATGTATCGCTCCGTTGGTTTCCCACGAAAGGCATCATTATAGCGTTACTCTTGTTTGCTCATGCCTGCTTTGAGCATGATTGTTTGCGTCGCTTGCTCATCTGATTGTTCGCGAGTTTTTGCTCATGATTGGTTTGCGCTCGGCAGTCTTGCTTACCGCCGCCTCCCTCCCTCCTTCTGCTTGCCCTGTCTTTTTTGTTTTGCCTCTGCCGCTCCCTCCGCGCCCCCTTTTCTTTTGTCTCCTCACCCAAAACGCAAAAAACCCTAAATACAAATCTACCGCTCAAAAAATAACGAAAATAAATAAAAAATAAATAAAAAACAAAAAACAAAAAAACCAAAAACCAAAACCAAAACGGCGAAAAACGAAACCAAAATAAACCAATTAAACCACAAACAAAACAAAAATCACCCCCCCCCCCCCCCTATCCCCGAAACCCAAAACCCCCCAAAAATCAAACCCCCTTCAGCGTCAAGGACCGGGACGCGGAGATCGTGCGCCTACGCCACCGCGAACAGGCTTCCCACGGCTGGCTGCCCGTGCTCCAGCAGCCCAACGTTGGCGTCGCCGGCGGTAACGGCAACGGCGGGGGCCGCCCCGTCGTCTTCCCCTCCGCTCCTGCCGGCGCCGCCGGCTCAGGCATGGGCGCGGGCGCAGCGGGCGCAGGCTTAGGAGGGGCAGCCGCGGCCGAGGCAGCCGCGGCGTCTGGCGGCGCCCTTGGAGGGATGATGGCGCCCACACCTCGTGCCGCGATTTCTCGAGGCGAGCAGGCGGGGCAGGCGGTCCTGGCTCGCTTGTCGCGCCTGGAGGCGGTCGCCGGCGGCGGCGGCGGCGGCGACGGCGGCGGCGGCGGCGGGGGGTCGGTTGGGCCTGGCGGGGGGGAAGGTGTGGGGGTGATCGGCGGTGGTCTTGCCGGCGGCGGTGGCGGCGGCGGTGGTGGTGGCGGTGGAGGGTACATGGTCCAGCAGAATGCGATGAGCGCGCAGCAGCTGCAGGCGCAGGTTCGGCGCTACCAGCAGGCTCTCATGGCGGTAGGGGCGGTGGGACCCGGGGGAGGAGGAGGCGGGGGCGGGGGTGGGGGTGGGGGGGGTGGAGGAGGCCGTCGTCAGGGCTGCGTGCAGGTCGCTCAGTGAGGGAGGAATGTGTTTGCGGGTGTGCGAGATTGAGCCTGGCACGGTGCATACCGTGTGTTTTTTTTCCCGTGTATGCATGCACACAGACGGGTGCAGGCTGGCGCGGGCGGCATATTCACCCTTCTTTGACCACATCCAGCAGAGGACGGTTACACGTGCGGATGGGGGGAGGAGAGGGAGGAGGTGTGCAGGCGCGCGCGGCATGGGCGTGGACACTGGCGAGTAGCGGAGTGTAGCGGGCGCGACGGCGCGCTTGAGGCTGGGTGCAGGAGGCAGGTGACGGCGTGGGCGTGGACGTTGGCGAGGAGAGGAGAGGACGCGGCGCTTTAGGCTGAGTGGGTGCTGGTGCGGGAGGCATGGGCGTTCTGCCCGAAACGGAGCGGACGCGAGGCTGGAGGCTGGGAAGGGAAGGAGCGGGAGAGGGACGGATAGAGCCTCCGGTTGTTGGACGGGACGGTGTTCGGAGAGAAAGGGGGTAGGTCGCCGGCGCACACACCGGGAGGTGGAAGGGGGGGGCGGGGGGGGTCCCGGAATTGAGGAGAGGGTGGGGAGGGGGGCGAGGAAGAGGGTGTATGGGCTGGGCCAGCTTGCGAGGAAAGGGCTGTGTACGGGTTCGACCGACTCGCGAGGGGAGAGGACTGTTTCGAGCTGGACCAGAACGCTAGGGGAAGGGGCGAGGGGAAGGGGCTGTGTATGGGTTGGAACTGCTCGCGGGGGGAAGGGGCTGTGTATGAGTTGGACCAGCTCGGTGTTTGTTGCATCTTGCCTTCCCGGAGATGGCTCTGTGTCTCGGAGAGGTCTTGGAGAGGGCAGAGCGACGGCTCGGGCGTGGGGGAAAGGATGAATAAGCTAGCTTACGGTTGATGCTTGCTTGCTTGCTTGCTTGTATATGGAAGGGGCAAGAGGCTTTGCTTTGCATGGCAAGGCGGACATCGTTATCTTACGATTTGGAACCCGTTATCTTACGCTTTGGTTTTAGCACGGAAAAAAGCGAGAGGGGCTCGGCAAGGCGGAAAAAAAGTGTATTTTTTAACGCTTGCTTGCTCACTCTTACCGCGGAAGGAGCAAGAGAGAGAGAGAGGCCTTAGCAGGGATGCCCGCTATCATATGTGTCACGTGCTCTTTGGCTGGTTGGCTGGGGCGATGGCCCAGGGAGGGGGAAGGGAAGGGGCGGGGGGGGGGGGGGGGTACGATGTTGCGTGGGTATACGCGGGCTGAAGCGGGGGTATGACTCGGCCCGGCTACAATATACGTAGCCCGACCCGAAAGCGCGAGCACGTTTCTCGCTTGGAGGCTTTCGTTGACCGGGACCGTGTTTCATGACAGACGCACGACGATGATGGTGGTGTTGTGCATTTTTTCTCGTCACAGGCGACGCATGATCTAGTATGTGAAATACGACGATGGTGCTTGAGTTGGGTTGAGTCGAGTTGAGTTGAAGACAGCATATCGCGGCTGGGGGCTGGTCGTATCGGGGGTATATATCCAATATGCATGCATACGCGGCTTCTGTTGGTCTTTGGTTTGCGCTGCTGCTCTTGTTTTGGGGACGTTTTCGACTGCGAGGGAATTTGGGTCGGGCTGGCGGGCGGGGCGGTGGTCGTGACTCGTTGTTCGTCGTTCGTGCCCTCACAGATGGGGGGCATAGCACAGCAGAGCAGAGCAGCAGGGTTTGTCTGTCACCAGAGGTACGGGCATGCATGCATGCATTCATGCACTCCATGGCATGCCTACCGCCAAACAGGCTGTCTTCTTTCTTGGTCGAGTTATTAAGAGAAAATGAAGCTTTTGGCTAGCGCTACTGTGGGCGTGCAACTCAATTTTTTCCATCTCTTTTAACTTTCACCAAAATAGTGGAACGTTGAAATGTATTGTTGACTTCTTTATGGTCGGGTTGTTGGTTTTTTGTTTGGGTTTCCTTGGGAGTGCGTGCAGTGTACCAGGTACACAACAAGCGGGTGCGGCGAAAGTGCATCGATCGGATCGGCGTAAGCTGGCTGGCTGGCTGGCTTGCCTGGCTTGCCTGACTTGACTGTGGCTTGCTTGCTCTGGCCACCTCACCTAAACCAATCAACAAGCGTTGGTCAGCGTTTTCAGTTTGTCTGGAATCAGGACTCGCCGGGCAGAGATGGCATGGAACCAAAAACAAAATTCAAAACGTTTTGGGCTTGTGACCGAGTCCCGTCGTTCAGACGGAGGGAGCGGTGGTGGATGACTGACTCAACATCATACATACTGTCATGGATACCATGGATCGGTGCCGTTCGATGGCTCGGGTCGCCCCGAGAGAAAGTAGGGGGGGGGGGGGGGGGGGGGGGGGGGGGAGGGGGGGGGGGGGGGGGCGGGGGGGGGGGGGGGCGGGGGGGGGGGGGGGCGGGGGGGGGGGGGGGCGGGGGGGGGGGGGGGCGGGGGGGGGGGGGGGCGGGGGGGGGGGGGGGCGGGGGGGGGGGGGGGCGGGGGGGGGGGGGGGGGGGGGGGGGGGGGGGGGGGGGGGGGGGGGGGGGGCGCCGGGAGTAAAGCACCACCTATCCATCCATCCACCCAGCCCTGCGTGGTGGCTGGTATGATCGGCGTCTTGTACGTCTTGCCTTCTTTCTGGAGCGGCGGAGGGGTGGGTGGGTGGGTGCGTGGGTGGGCGGGCGCGTGCGTGCTAGCGTGCGCGCGTGCATTATGACTCGATTCATCATTGGTTCATTTTATTATTGAGTAAATGCGTCCTCGTGTGCACTGACTGATTGACTGGAGTGACGGGACAAGGATACACTAGCTACTACCAATCAAAGGTAGCTGTCTGTCTGTTGTGGCTTTCAGCGGAAACGACTAACAAGGGGTATTCGCCTAACTACTTTGTTTTTGTGTTTTTTGTCAGCGGTATGGTGGATGGAGTTGTTCGTCGTTATTCGACTACGACAGACAAAAATTAATACAGAAAAATGGGAGTCGCCACCGACTTTTGTTTTTGTGTTTTTTGTGTTTTTTTTTCCCCCCCTCGTTCGTTTTTGGTATCATTTGAGACAAAACGTGCACGGAGAGAACAACGGTGGCTGGACGGATAGAACTGACCTTCCTTGCAGCGAAGAGAAGAACGGTGGAAAAGGGAGACAGACAAGAACATGGAAGGATATGATAAGTGCTTCGTACTGCTAATGCTATGTACGCTACTGCGACGGTTTTGGCACGTTTACCTTTTTTCTTCTCTTTTTGTTTGCTCGCTTTTTTTTTCCTTCAATCATCTACGTTTTTTTTTTCAGAGAAGGCGTGTGCAGGGAGGGGGGAGGGGGGGGGGGGGGGGGGGGGGGGGGGGGGGGGGGGGGGGTTATACCATCTATGGTAGTACTATATTGCAGTACAGTAGTAGTAGTGGACAGTAAGAACCTTTTTCGAGTTTTACCTGGTACGTCCTATGCTAGCAGTACAGCTAGTAGTAGGAGGATTGAGGGGAGGTGAGGAGTGGGTAGGAAGGGAGCCTTATTATATTTTTGTTTTTTTTCCGTGCGATATTTTCCCGCTCAAGGTGTGCAACCAGCGGTACGGGGGGGCGGGGGCAGGGGGAGGGGGGGGTAGGGGGTTTCCTTCTATCGCGGCGAATGGACGCTGGTGCTGGTGCTGCTGTTTGTTGTGTATGAGGGGTGGGTGGGCGGCGTTGTGAGTCTTGAACGGGGGGGAAGGGGAGGGGGGAGGGCAGGTTTGTTGGAGAAGAAGCTAATTGTTCGGTCGATGTTTCATTCTGATTTCGATTGTTTCTCATGTCTTATCTAGTAGGAGCTAGGGAAAAAAGGTGGAAGGAACGGGGGACGCAAGCGATCAATCACCATGTTAGTCACCATGGCGGCATACATACATACGTGAAACAGTGATGGTTACGTTGGCGGCGGTGTGGTCGTACAGGTAGGTGGTAGTGGTGGTGGTTGTTGTGGTAAAGGTGGTAGCCCAGGCGCAGACTTTGTTGCTGTCCCTCTTCTTGCGGTTGCTGCTTCTTCTGCTGCCGCTGCTGCTGCTTTCTGCTACAGCAGTAGCCTTATTATGCGAGTTCTGTTCGGTTTGTGTTTTTGCCGCTATTGCACCGCGTCATCATTTTATCGTATACCTGGTACCTTTTTGTACGTCTTACGTAAGATGCGTGCGTGTGGTCGATTATTTCTCCCGGGGGTATCGAGTGGGTGGCCGGGGTGTTTTGTCAACCCGGTCGCCCCTACCTGTGCCCCTAGTATGCGTGAACCGTTTCTTCTTGTAGTAGTGCCCTACGACCAGGTATACTATATTATGGATTCGTAGCATAATGTATTAACGTATGGGCCCCTACTCTTCACTCCTCTTCTTGAGAGGAAGGCTGTCTGCTGTAGTTGCGTGCATCTCGCATGCTTCGGTAGGCTCGCAAAACCAGTGAGTGGTTTTTGTAGCTCTTAAAAGTAGTTTTTTTTTTGCCTATATATCCGTTCCCAAGCAACAAAAAAATGGTTGTTCCGTTTATTTATTCGTTTTTTTTTCCATTGTGTTTTGCTATACTCTCTGTAGCTTTGCTTTTTGCTTTTTCTCTTGAATTTTCTCTTGAATTTTCTCTGGGTTTTCTCTGAATTTTCTCTGTTTTTTTCTCTTCCATTTCTTATGGATTTTCGGAAGGGCTTGTTCGTGTTGCTCCTTCCCCTTCCCCTTGAAAAGGAGGGGCGGGGGGGCGGCCCTATTTTGTTTCAAGGTCTATCCGGTGGCACTTCGTCAAATTATGTTTGATGATTGACGGGTCGCTTTTGGTAGCGTGCCTGACGTGGGTGGGGGGGGTTGTGTAGTTGGTTAATCGTTGCCGCTATCGGTAGTAGTTAGTGTTATTTAGAAGTGCGTTGTTCTTGAAGGGGGAAGAGGGAGAGAGAGAGAGAGAGGAGCCAACCACGAGGAGGATGAAGAGAGGAGGAGAGCACGGGGAGGGTCGGGGAATGAATGGGGGGTGGGGGAGGG
>MEHQ01004272.1:62986-180590 GCA_008828725.1 Saccharina japonica | reverse complement strand
GAATGGGGGGTGGGGGAGGGGTGGTATTATTTTTGTCTGATTTGTTTTTTTAGAGAATTGTTATTGTTTCGTTGTCTCGGGGAGTTTTTTTTGTTTTGTACACCAGCTGCTTGCCGCTTGCTGCTTGCAGCTGCTACTACTACTACTACTCGTACTGTTCCTACTATGGTGACGGTACAACGCTTGCTGCTGTTTGTATAATACGATTTACCAGTTGCCGTGGCAGCGAAAAAAATGAAAAGAGCGAGAGGAGAGAGAGGGTGATCGGGAGGGACACTCTGTACGATGTCAGCTAACAAAATGAAAATACATGTTGGTTTGCGTGTTTGCTGGTCGTTTCTGTTAGTTTTGTTATTGTCAACATTATTTCATCGCCAAGAATGCAGGCCGTGGTCATAGGTCAGGCTCCCAAAAACTGTGGAGTCGAAGAAGAGTGTATTATTGCTGCATGGCATGCATATTTGAGCTACTGTATCTATACGGTTATCATCTACCAGCGATGGTGGTAACGACAAAACGTATCTCGATCTGTGTCGTCAGTAGATTAGGGGCCTATCGTCTACCACCGCGGTATGTTCAAGCTTAGTGGACCAGTGATCATACTATCCGACCGTATCAACCCGGTCTGCTACGCGTTTGGCCGTTCGTTGCTCTATGTACACGTACGCGTAGTAGTAGTCGCTTTCGTTTGGGCACTACTTTTGACGTTCGGGTGGTAACCCGTGCTCTAATCTGTCGGATTGGACACCATGTTACAAAATTGAGAGGGGATAATATTGAACATTGCACACATCAGGCAGGTCACGATCTAACTTCCTGTAGATCAAATCATCTGATCCAGCCTACCACTCACCACTGTTGTGAGCTGTTGTGCAAGGTCTGTATGGCACAGACCCAATCTGTGTGGTACAGATGATTATCCAATCCAGGAAACGTGTGCTAGACCACCATGCAGGTAATTATATACACGGCATCCACCGGGCAAGATGATGAGCTACTGTAGATTGCTCAGATCAGGAGTATATCTGTCCTGAAATATCTAGATCGCGACTTGGGTGTCGTTGATCTGTCAGGTGTAGTATTAATAGTACCAGTACAGACCACGATGTGTCCAGCAGCTACTTCTACTACTACTACTTATTGTTGCTGTAGCTGCAGATCAGATGATGTGATACATCTTCGTTTCAAAAAGCCCGAGTCATGAGCGCGTCGGAATATGTGTGGCGAACATCATGGTAATCATGAATTAGCCACCACCCGAACCAACGGCCGCTGCGAGAGAGGCAGTTAGTGGCAGCTATATATATATAGCTGTGGACAACCGCCTCCCGGGGGCACTACGAATCAATGTGCCCGTTACTCCTCACACTGAACTGTGGCCTTCCAGTATTAATAGTCGAGGATTAGGATTTCCAACGAACCTCCAATCTGTTCCCTCACAACCTTGGCGGCCACCAGGACAATCGACCGCGCTCTACCTCAATTTCACGAGATGATGGGCGCGGAATTTGCTGCGCACCGCGAGCAGCGCTTCCGGAAATACACAGAGTAACTACTCGTATCTGTTTTTGCCTGACTTGCACTGTTATTTCGATATTTCGGAGGGAGGTAGTCTCCAATGAATGCCCGCTGTGGAAGCTTTTGCCGACGAGTAGAGTGTTCCGCGGTGTCGCTGGTACGTGGTGGCTGCAACTCCCACCGTGCCGCGTCTCGTCGTACACTACTGTCGCAGAGACTGTCGCAGGCACAGCATTGACAGCAGAGCGGCGTCGTGCACAATGGCCCAGGAAGAACAAACGACATGCAGGGACCCGTTTGGGAGGTTATTGAGGTCTTCTTGCAGTGCAACAAGTAGTGAGTGGTTGATAATCTTGCCACTTTTTGTTACTTCGAGACATCTCCATAGATAGACAGGTCGTCTTTTGTGCGAACGAGATCGACCGGGGTACCGGTGTTACTGCCGCACTGACAGCCGAAAGTGCTCTGGGTGTCGCCAACACAGAAAGCCTTACAGAGCAGTATTATTGAGAATATCGCCGTGGTCCACATATATGTGCAGCAAGCACGCGCGGAACATGGTATAAACCCTAAGGCACAACTGACAACGAGCGGGCGATGGGCCTAACATCAGTAGTAGTAGTAGTAGTAGTAGTAGTGTAGTAGCCCTATCGGTGCTAACGGACACTGCACAAAAGAGGACGAGGGTATGTATGGAATGCCACATAATACATAAGTACGAGTACCTATCTATCTAACTGTCTTGTAGATGGTATGATTAGGCATGCAGTCTGGACTACAGTACGTGAGTAGTGCAGTGAGTGGTCGTGGTGGTGATAGTGGTAGGAAGAGGAGAGGAGTGGTAGTAGTATATATTAATAGTAGTACCACACCGTACATAGTAGTATGAATAGAGGAATAAAAGTACTGCATCATAGTCGTCGTAGTTCGGGGCGGGGGGGGGGGTAGTATTACAACGCAATCACCAGAACCGGCGATGTACCCTAAAACCATGTAGTAACCCCCTCGCCCCACACCCACCTATATTTATTTGGTCATGATCGGTATATACGCCCCCCCGTTTTAGGGATACATACGTAGTAGCACCGTACCTGGTACTTTACAAGAACGGGGGGATTAACATATATGATTAGTATTAATAGTCAGTTGTGTTCACAGTTCACAACGATACTACAGTAACAAAAACGGCAGCGATGGCGAAAGGTGTACTTAGCTCGCCCGTCCGTTGTCTTTTCGTGCGTGCTTTGTCGTTCCGCCTTGCGTGCCCAGCGCCCAGTCAGTGTGTAATAGGCCGAGATCTCCAACGCTGTCCAATCCTGTTACTACAGTAAAAATCGTATTTTCTCGTTTCTCCTCTTCCCGCTCTGCTGTGTTATACCAGTACCAGGTATTATGTCAAAAACTAAAAAAGTTACGTCGTACGTACGTGGCAACTGTTTTGTTTTTCCGTCCATAAGTTTAGGACGTTTTTTAGTTGTTTCTCCGCCGAAGTTTTCTCCTGGCAGCAGAGGAGGTAGGTGTGCTCTATAATTTAGCTGTTTCGGTACACGTGATGATATGGGGCGAAACCAATCGGAAATCGTTCTACAAGTATTATCGTCTCGTCGACCCTGGTAGCATCCAGGGGAGTCACCGGCCAGTAGTCAGTCGCGAGGAAATGTGCCTAACAATAACATCCTTGAATATCGCCACGCAGCTAGCAAATATGAATATCGACCGGTTGGGAGAGTTCACAGCTGACGACGTGTTTCTTAGTTTATTATTAATTTATAAGTTAGGGAGTCAGTATAACACTACTACAGCAGTAGTACTGTATTCGCCCCCCGGAGAAAGTGAAAGGTACAAGGGAGAACGGGATGCGTCAGATGATGACATGAGAAAAGATAGACGATGTGTGACATGGAGAAGTTTGGTACACTAACTAGGCAATAGCGAGAAAGCGATAGCTATTCCTAGGAGATAGACGGTGGCGGTGACAGGCGACGAAACCGAGGAAGGGGATCGTAGACAGTAGCAAAACACATAAATATTTGTCATATATATAACGAACGTAATGAGCAACCAAACAAATGGAGGCGTATCTCTTATCAGGAGTAGGAACGGTGCTCCGTCTCGAAAGGGATGCGTGCTCAATGAATGGTTAAATAGCTACATTAAGGCAAGCAACACATAAATGAGCACGCCCCCCCCTCCCCACCACCACATCTCCCCCTGCCTACTCATCATGGCTTAAGTAAATGAATTGCTGTAGTTGGGCAAACACACCCTATGCCCCCTATGGTCATACAACTACGGCCGGCCATGCATGCCGTGAGTACATGAGACATGGGTACACCCCCCCCTCCTTGCTTTTCTACGAGCATATATTTATGGGTTGGGTTGGCGTCGCCTGGCGACGACGCTGTAAAACACGCCTCTCACTGCGTGAGGTAGGCAACCAGGGTACCGTTTTTTTTTCTTGTTTTTTTTTGCGGTTACACAAGGCTGGCGGTCGAGTAGATCATTTGTGCGGGGTCGGGAACCTCAACTCTGAACCTCAACTCCGCACAAGAGGAATGATCGTATCACGTAGTGTGTATATGGTAAGGCACCCAGAGGCAGATACATAGTAAAATACCCATTGCTGTCTCTGGAAGTGACCACACCAGAAATTAAATTAATTCATTGAAGCTGTCGTCCATATGCAAGTCCGCCGCAGAGGCAGTGCTTCGCGCTTGGTGCAAGCAATATCTGCCTGGTTGGTGAAAACCCAACGTGCCCCGTCCCGGCATCGTAGGGATGCGAGGGTCTATGGTCATATGACTACGGCCGTGCACGACATGAGTACACCCCCCCTTGTCCGCGGGGGATCCGACAGCCAGGGGGCGGGGGCCGGTCGGTTGCCTCGGCGGGATAACCACGACATGCTGTGTCGCTTTACTGCCCTGCTTCATGACTACGGCGTCGCCGTACGACGTGTGGCAACGTGCGTACTCGAGAGCTGCCGAAAATAAACAGAAGAACCCCGGCGAATTACGCCACCCAAACTGCAGCCGACGGTCGGCCACGACCCAATCGCTAAAACTACCCAAATTTGGGTGCCCCAGCCCACTGTACTCTAACCTGACGAAATGGCTCCGTGACGTTAATCTTACTCTGAACGATACGTGCGTGCAGCCCGAACTGCGGGCGTAAGTACAGGATACGCCATATAATATATCGCAGCACTCGGCCTAATGCCACGGGGGAGCTTTCTCGAAATCAGTGTCAGCATTGACACTACGTGCGAACGAAGATACCGAAAACGTCAAATCGTGTATAATCCTGAGTTTTAGACGAAGATACGACCACGGCCAGTAGAGATACCCGCAGGTCTGGGATGATACGCGCTTCGCGACGCGGAAAAATAAACGCCCTCCCGAGCCGTTCGTCGTCAAAAATCTTAGCGAGGATACTGACAGAGTGTGGGGCTACACTGCTATGATTTGAGTATGCCAAGGCCGCGCCGATGTCCGTACCCCCCTCGACGTGAATGGGGGCACCGTGATCAGCGATGGCCGCCAACTGCTCAACCCCAGGAAGCCCTTTTTGTCGACCGAACGGAAAACGAATCCTAGATTTTTTCACACGGGGAACGTCGAGGGCTGTTTCGATGCATGCACTTACACCGGTAATCCTTCGCCCGAAAAAATTGTGTATACCACTGAGCCACTTGGCTCATGGTCTCCAACCTGACCGCACTACTCTGCGATGCTACACGCGGCATATCTTGCAACATCGACACACACCGATTAAAAGTATCCGTCACGTCTGATGTACCCGTCCCAACTGGGCCCCCAACGGACGCCGATCCTAGACGTACGCTCTGTGCATCTCGCGCTGCCGCTTCCATACGCCCAATGGTCGACCTCGACCCCGCTAAGGGGCGAGGCCAGTCCCCCTATTCACCAGCTTTGGCCGCCGAGGAGCGAGGAGCGGGTGGAGGCCCCCGCGCTCGGCGCCCGACTGCCGCCGCTGCCACCGCTGTCGCCACCGCTACCGACTGCCCCGGCCCTTGCCCTTTTGGCCGGGGCTTTCGCCGCGGCAATGCTGCCGCCGGCAGACCCACCCTCGGCATACGCCCGGCGCTTGACGCCAGCGCCCGCCGCGCGAGGCTGATCAACGTGCGTGTACACGCACGAGTCGCCGAAACGGCATTTCCACTCTTCGTCTACTACCGGCACTCGCCGTCCTGGGCATCGGTCGCTGTGGTGGGGGCAAGACGGGGTTGCTGGACTTCGGCGTTGATGAGGCCGCCAAACGAAAGTTACGTGGTTAGGCGAGGCCCACGTGGCACCGGGATGGGCGGGAAACCAATCACCGGCGGAGGTAGGTTCAGCGGTGTCCGCAGAAGCCGGAGACGGCCCGTGGGTCCATCGTTAACCTCTCCAAGTCCTTCTTGACCAGGCTCGCCAGCCTGGCCCGGTTCACTGTGTTGTCGGCGATCGCGAAGTGCTCCATATGTGATCGTGTAGGAGCTTGGCCCCTGCACTGAAAGCTTGCCGAAGCGCCTCAACGCGAGCGTTTGCCGCTTGGAGTTCACCCGGTCCCTGCGGATACCCGCGAGTCGCGATCGTTACGATCGCGTGCCAAGGATGCTGAGTTGCTGCGACAACGGAAGGCTGATGCCCGCCCCCCCCCCGCGGTACGAAGGCCAGGAAATTGATACCGTTCAGCGCCTCGAGAGCATGGTGTGGACGCCAGCCGAGATGTCCACTGTGTTCCCCACGTACCCCTGTACCGCCGCCTTTTGCATCGACGCCGGGCGTCATGGTGTGGACGCCAGCCGAGATGTCCACTGTGTTCCCCACGTACCCCTGTACCGCCGCCTTTTGCATCGACGCCGGGCGCCCCCCGCAGATAACCTGCCACAGTCGGGTCGTGGGATGTCCCCACGATGCCACCGCACGGCTGGTAATAATATTTGTTACTTGTTTCCCAAGCGCCGTGACCGGGTTGCCGGCGGTGTCAGTACCGTGAACAGCCTGGCCGGCCTCCGGCGTGCCCCGCACGTCGTGGGCTGCGTGGCCAAGGGCGGCCGATAGGGGGTCGGTGGCTCCGACCCCGCTCAGGCCACCACCGTAGCCGACCCCCCCCCCCGGACCCACGGCGAGCCCGCCCAACTGTCCGTAGGGAGCGCCGGTCGCTGAGGCACCGCCGTAGCTAGTCCCTCCCGGCGCCCACGGCGAGCCCGCTTACCAGTCCGTAGGGGGCGCCGGTGGCCCCAGCGCCGCCCAAAATACCACCGTATCTATTCCCCCCCGGGCCCCCGGCGATCCCGCCCGCCTGCCCGGGGAGGGCACGAGTAGCTGCGGCACCTCCCAGATCCCCCCCCCCCCCCCCCCGGGTCGACGGTGAGCCCGCCCATTTGTCCGGGCAGGCCAGCGTAGACATGCGTGCCCCCCACAGCAGGGTGGCTGACGGTGGGCCCCCCGAACGGCTGCCCGAGCGTACCTACTCCGACGTGACCATCGGCGAGGCTAGGAACCCCGGCGGCGAGGCTCCTGGGTGGCTGACCAAACGGGCCAGGGACCCCGGCTGCGAAGCTCCCGGGTGGCTGACCAAGCGGACCAGCGACCCCGGCGACGAGGCTCCCGGGTGGCTGACCAAGCAGAGCAGTGCTGGAGAGGCTTTGACCCGGCAAGGAGGCTCCGGTCGCGGAGACGCCGGGATGCCCGCCGACCCTGCCGCCGCCGTCGGCGCCCCCCCCAGAGTGGGGTCCGCATGTGGTGTCGACGATGTCGTTGACCGTTTTTCGGAAGGCCGCTTTGAGCTGAGCGACCTCGTTCGCCATGTCCTGCTTAAGAGTGGCGACATCTATATCCGCCCCGTCGCTGTCGGTCATGGCCGTTTACCTCGATCATCCAACACCTTTCAAAAATAAAGTGGGACGCGACGGGACGGCGCGGGACGGTGGAGAATGTTAGACGGAGACAATGGTGGGTACTATCCATGCATCGGCATGGACGTGGGATACTATCCATGCACCGGCATGGACGTCGGGTACTATCCGTGCACCGGCATGGACGTGGGGTACGATCTATGCACCGGCATAGACGTCAGGTACTCTCTATGCACCGGCATAGGCGTGGGGTACTACCTATGCACCGGCATAGACGTGGGGTACTATCTATGCGCCGGCATAGACGTGAGGTACTATGTATGCACCGGCATAGACGTGGGGTACTATCTATGCGCCGGCATAGACGTGGGGTACTATTTATGCACCGGTATAGACGGGGTGGGTAATATGCAAGCATTCTAAATTGGGGTACTATCTATGCACCGTCGCAGACTTGAGCATTCCAAATTGGAGTACTATCTATGCACCGGCATAGACGTGGGTGGGTACTATTTATGCATTCCGAATCAGGGTACTGTCCACGCACCGGCATGGACAAGGGGACTATCCGTGCACCGGCATATACTTGGGTGGGTACTATTGATGCGTTCCAAATTTGGGCGACAGTGGATACATTGCGTGCCCCCTCATGCACCGGCATGGATAGGAAGGGGTACTATCCGCGCGCAGGCCTCGACGAGGGTGCGTACGTTAACGTCAAATCATCCATGTATTGTCGTTAACAGGTACCAGTACCTGGTATGCAAAATATTTCTACGTATAGAACAGAAATAAATAAATATGAGTTTTGTTGTCAACCAACCGAATTAAGTTTTGGTAGTCATGGGCTCTGCCGACGTATGAGCTCTACCGACGTAAGTAGTGTTCTGAAGAGAGGCAAGGAGGACGGAAGAGGTGTTCACTTTCCTCGAGTGCCTTGTGCTTGATGTGCATAGCTGCGTGAATAGAGCAGAGGCACAAGAGCCAACGGCATGACACTACCCGCTGCCGACTGATAGGCCTAGCCTAGGCCTCCTGTTGTGTTGGATAGCACTCATCCTCATCCACGCCAACGCATGGATAGTACCCACCGTTGTCCACGCCAGTGCATATATTGTACCCAGTCTCATCCATTTGTTTGGAAATCATGGAAAATGCCCTCCCTCGTCCACGCCAATGCATGGATAGTACCCATCCTCATCCAGGCCGGTGCATGGGTAATACTCACCCCTGTCCACGCCGGTGCAGGCATGCATGCATTGTACTAACTCTCGTCCATTTTTGAATGCATGAACAGTACCTTCCCTCGTCCACGCCAAGGCAGGGATAGTACCCACTCTCAGTCCATGCCGGTGCATGGATAATACTCACCCTGCACCTCGTCCATGCCCGTGCATGGATGATACCCTCTCTCGTCCATGCCGGTGCATGGATGACACCCGCCCTCGTCCATGCCGGTGCATGGATGACACCCACCCTCGTCGACGCCGGTGCGTGGATAGTGCCCTTGTCCATACCGGTGCATGGATAGTACTAATCCTCATATATGCCGGTGCATAGATGATACCCTCGTCCATGCCGGTGCATGGATAGTACCAACCCTTGTCCATACCGGTGCATAGATAGTACCCTCGTCCATGCCGGTGCATGGATGATACCCTCGTCCATGCCGGTGTATGGATGATACCCTCGTCCATGCCGGTGCATGAATGATACCCTTGTCCATGCCGGTGCATAGATAGTACCCTCGTCCATGCCGGTGCATGGATGATACCCTCGTCCATGCCGGTGCATGAATGATACCCTTGTCCATGCCGGTGCATGGATAGTACCCTCGTCCATGCCGGTGCATGGATGATACCCTCGTCCATGCCGGTGCATGGATGATATTTCGTCCATGCCGGTGCATGGATAGTACCCTCGTCAATGCCGGTGCATGGATGACACCCTCGTCCATGCCGGTGCATGAATAGTGCCCTCGCCCATGCCGGTGCATGGACAGTACCCTCGTCCATGCCGGTGCATGGATGATACCCTCGTCCATGCCGGTGCATGGATAGTACTAACCCGCGTCCATGCCGGTGCATGGATAGTACTAACCCGCGTCCATGCCGGTGCATGGATAGTACTAACCCGCGTCCATGCCGGTGCATGGATAGTACTAACCCGCGTCCATGCCGGTGCATGGATAGTACTAACCCTGGTTCATGATGCCGGCATGGGTAGTGCCCTCGTCCATGCCGGTGCATGGATATTACCCTCGTCTATGCCGGTGCATGGATGATGCTTTCGTCCATGCCGGTGCATGGATAGTACTAACCCTCGTTAATGCCGGTGCATGGATGATACCCTCGTTCATGCCGGTGCATGGATAGTACTAACCCTCGTCCATGCCGGTGCATGGATGATACCCTCGTTCATGCCGGTGCATGGATAGTACTAACTCTTGTCCATGCCGGTGCATGGATAGTACCCTCGTCCATGCCGGTGCATGGGTAGTACCCTCGTCCATGCCGGTGCATGGATATTACCCTCGTCCATGCCGTTGCATGGATATTACTAACCCTAGTACATGCCGGTGCATGGATATTACCCTCGTTCATGCCGGTGAATGGATGATACCCTCGTCCATGCCGGTGCATGGATATTACCCTCGTCCATGCCGGTGCATGGATGATACCCTTGGCCGTGCCGGTCCGTTCCGGTGCACGGGTAGTACTCTCGTCTGTGCCGGTGCATGGATAGTACCCAAATTTGTGTCTGCTTAGTATCATCGCCGCTTTTGCGTTCTTGTCCGTTTTCGCGCCGTCCCGTCCTGTCCCAATTTGTCTGTGCCCGTTCCGCCGCGTCGGCGTTCCGTTCCGTTCCGCGCCGCCCCGCAGCGTCGTTTTTTTGTTTCCGCGTCATCCCGAAGCGTTTGTTTTCGCGCCGTCCCGCAGCGTTGTTTTTCCGCGCCGTCCCGCCGCGTGTGTTATGTTCCGGTTCCGCGTCCCCTCTCGCCGCAAATGTGTTCTGTCCCGTACCGCGTCTCCAGGGCGTCTGGAGGTACTAGCGCCAGTGGGCGTCGCGTCATGTTCAGGAATGCTGGCAGCCAGCTCATCCGCGAGTCGGTTGCGCCTTCGTCTTACCGAGTTTATACGGCAGCTTCCGACATGGTCTTATTCCGGTGGTCGATAGGGAAGGTTGTGTAATTTGACGCGATAGCCTCCGACACGGATAGTATCCAGGCGTTGGTCGAGTTTGTTTCGTGGGTCTGTCGGAAGCAAATCAAGCCCCCCCCCCCCCCTACGGATTGGGCTGATCGGTGTTACTTGCCAGGTTAATTGCCCGGTGGCGACCCCTTCTTTTTTCTGTCGCTTTTTAGATTTTTTTCGTATTCTTCGTGCTCGCCCGGTGGCTACGTATACGAGTAGCTGCTATTAATAGTACGAGGAACGAACTCCTGCTGCTGTGTTCTCCCTTCTAAGCTTGCGACACCCCTGGTATTCCAAGTCAACCACAATCCCGAAGGGGAGCCTTCTATTTCGTATTCTTTCGGCGGAGGTGTGCAGGCAGATATGTGTGTCGCTCGAGTGGCGTGTGGTGCGAGGTGCGAAGGGAGAAGGGGGTCTCCGCATACGTCGGCATTTGTATAGGGGGCATATGGTGGAACTATGAAGGGCCCCTGATTGGCTTAAAAACCACAAAAATTAGGTGAAAGTCAAGCAGAGTAGATAAAATCAGGTATACCTGGGGGTTAAAGAGGTAAAAACAGGTGCAACGAGGTTTGGACCAATGGCAGGGCACGTGGTGTGCGTTTTTTACTTGAGTTGAAGTAGGTACCTGTTTTTGGCCGCAAACGGGCCAGGTATACCATTTTTTGGCCGCTGCCCTTGTTTTTTTATAGAGTCGACAAAAAGTCAAGAAATTAATCTCAAAAGTCGACTCAGATTCGAAAAGCAGTCAAATCTGAGCGAGAGGGCCGCTCCCACACTTCATTCAAGATAAAAATCCCAAAAAACAAAATTGAAGAAACATCATGAAATTACTTACCACCAAACACAGCCCGTTATATCTGAACGGAATGCACCACGATCAAAGTCTTCATTCTAATACGGAAAACGGCCCAGAGTGGTGCAACACCAGCCAGTCGTGGATACCAGTACGCAGTACGCAACAACAAAAATGGCTCTAATTGCGGACAGCCAGCGGTTTCACGCTGGTAGTGGCACTCAGTTAATGACTAGCGAGTTCCAGTCGTTTTTAATTTTACTTCAGTCCCTGGGATACCAAAAGATGAAGTGATTTGAGTACTCGCGAATCCCTGGAGTACGACAGTTCGAAATGACTGGGAACCCGCTAATCCCTGGAGTAAAGGTAAAATGACCGAGTACCTCGACAGCCTACGTATTTTATCATCGGCCTCTCCCCAAAAACAGAAATAGGTTTCCGTGTCAGAGGAGCTGCAACAGATCACACACAAGCAGCAGGACAGCCGCCCACCCACACAGAACCAGCATCGCGGCTATGCGCACAGCTACTGCTGCTGGTCTCCGGCTACAGAAGCATCACGACAATGTTTGCATGCCTCGACAACCTAGCACAGATCATCGGCCTCTTCCCCAAAAACACATAATGTTAACGGGGATTCTGTGTCCCCGGGCAGCAGCAGAGGAGCTATGAATACAACGTATCACACACAAGTAGCAGCAGGGTAGCCGCCCACCCACGGAACCAACATCACGGCTGTGCGCACAGCTGCTGCTGCTGCTGCTTCTAACGAATACCTGGTACATACTTAACGCCTCTGTGCGTATGCTACAGGGTAGACAAGGTTTGCATCTATATTATTAAGGCGTTTTATTCTAAAGGGGAAAAATGTGGTAATATACTACTAGTGGTACGACCGCTGCTACGCCAGCGGTGCTAGCGTTGTACGCACCCATCAACACCCATCCACACCCATGGCCCATCCACTCACCCACCTACCCACCCACCCACCCTCTCACCCACCCATGATGTACAGCAGTACGCCTGTTACCCAATCACCCCTAACACGCACCCACGTACTGGTACTATACTCAAGAAGTGTATGTGCTCCTAAGAGCCCACCCACCGTGATTTTTCGTACAGCAGCAGCAGTATGTTAGATCCCCAACATCGTTATTATAATGTTGTCCATACGTGCCACAGGGGTCTCAGGAGTACCCGAAAAGAAGGCTTTGCACGCCTATTACTGACGTGTTGTCACGGGGGGTCATACTATACCTAGTATTAGGTTGGTTGATCGCCACTTGCGTGTTTCTGTTCGGTTCCACAGTTCCCTACAAAAGTGTGATATGATTCTTCACACCGACCACCGCCATAACGATCGCCATACACGTACGTTTTTAGGTGGCAAATCATTTATATTCCTGGCGTGTATGTTCTACTTCGTGTTCCCTCCGTCCAACCTTAAATGGTAAAACCCAGGGAACAGCAGGGCAACGCACATGGCCCTGCTCTCGTACAGTATATATGTATAGTTATGTTTGTGAAATTTTCGCACTTTTCGCAACTTTTCTCTCCGCGCGAGCGCTTTTGGGCAAAACGCTAAGTACCCCGACACGGGAGGCCCGGCCGGACACATTGGTCGAGGTTTGGGCTCGATCCGAGCTCTGTGGCTTGCGTGGCGGGCGCTCGAAGTTTTTTTTCCCGCGGGAGTGGATAAGCCAATTTCCCGGGTTTTCTGCATGAGGCCTAATTTGGACGTACATGCTAGTAAATAATAATGTTTATTTTGTCTGTTTTTTGCTCTCTCAGATGCACACAGGCCAGAAACCAGAAACATGTACCAGATACGGCGTACGTAGACAACAGACAACATGCATGCCCTGTTGTTTGCCCTGCTTTGACGAGCTGATGATGAGCACACACAGGAAAGCGCAGACATATATCGGTATACCACAGGTAGAAACAGCACATGCAGAGAGCACCACGTTACTACTCTGCATAAATAAGCACCAGCAGGTGACACCGTGGCCTTTTCACGAGCTCATCGAGATGAGCACACAGGAGAGCCCAGACATACCACAGGTAGACACCAGAACATACATGCAGAGAGCACGACTGTTTTTTGTGTTTCTTGCCGGGAGCACTTGGAGCAGGCAAGAAAACAGCAGCAGCACCGCAGAGAGCATGCTACAGTGCAACCTCACTGTTACAACCCTGCCGCCCAGCAGCAGCAGGCATCACACCATGCATGCGCGTGCCATAAATCCGTGCTATGCATTAGTGGCGTTTTGCTTTTGTCGGAACCTGCGATCTTCCAAACTCGTGGTAGCTGCAGATCGATGCTCATGTACGAATCTCTCCGCTGTCCCGAAATGTAAGCAACGTTTTTTATTAAAAATATATACCAACTGCCCTTACACATCCGGACAGAGAGGTACAACACTGCCTGCGCGCCTCGGAAACAGATCTGTGCTGCGCAATACTTTGTTGTTGCTTCGAGTCGTTGCTTTCATAGGAGCCAGCAATCCGTCACCATACCACACAACACCACCTCTCTCTTGCTTGTTGCTGCTGTTGATGGGTTCCATGTGTCTTCCATGTGTCATGCGGTCATATGCGTGTGCCCTGTGCATGCTACATGGCGACGCATGAAATCATACCGGTCTTTGGGCGATTTTACTCCAAAAACGAACAATATTTATTTCTGGCAAATAATCACGTAACATGTGCGTACGGTCCGACTACGAGTAAAAAAAGTGACTTCGAACCCCGAACGTTTCCTCTGTTTCCTTTCGTTTTTCGGCCTGCAGGTATGTACGTATGCATACAAGT
Source organism: Saccharina japonica (assembly GCA_008828725.1). NCBI lineage: Eukaryota > Phaeophyceae > Laminariales > Laminariaceae > Saccharina > Saccharina japonica. The sequence continues at coordinate 166,408 of MEHQ01004272.1, read as the reverse complement.
ACGGCTGTATGTTGTTTTTACTGCTTTTTATTATGGAGCTTTATCCCTTTTAGCAAATGCCCGGGTAATCGCGAGGACAACTACATACAGCAGTACGTACGATTAGTACTCTGGGAATCACTGTCATCACACGTAACGGGCACGAATGAGTATACTTGGGGCCCTCTGTAATTGTATGGCGTGTAGTGTATGATACCAAAACCCATACATATATATAGTTGTACGTATGATATGGCATTTTAACTAATTATCATAGTAGACACTAAAAAACCGGCGTTCAGTATATATACACCCGACTAAAAGCCTAAAAAGAAAGAGCTGATATGATTACCCGGATCTTTTTTCAGGGATTTGGCAAGTAAGTACTCGTTGACCGCGAGCACTCGCAGGGGTACAACTGATTTGTTGTGCACCGGAATAGTTGTGTGTTTGTTTTTTGTTTCCTCCCTTATTTCCTTTGGAATTTAGTACGTATATACGAGTACGTGTTTCACCAAAAACGAAGTACATTTCGACCCCCACACAAATACCAAATCGACTTCGATCCCGACAATTAACCACCCCCACCCATAAACGATAAGTTAATTTCGACCCCAACACTGAAATCAAGTAATGTTCGATCCCAACTCTAAAATCATTTTTTTTTAGATGCCAACTCTAAAAATCAAGTCCGTTTCGATGCCCCGACACAACAACCATGTCAATTTCGACTGACTACACGAACTCCGAGTCGATCACGATCCTGACACTAAAAGCTAATCAATTTTCATGCCGACACTAAAACCAAGTCATTATCGGCCCACCAACAAAAACTAGCTCACTTTCGATCGAGACACTAAATAAAACAGCAATTACGTACCTATGATGAAGGAAAGGAGTGAGACTTCACATATATACATCCATGTATGTTATAGGTTTCCTTTGGGTTTTGGCTGTGGCCTTGATTTTCTTCTGTTCGAGGGTGCTTATGAGTGATCAATGTTGAAGCTCGTGCTGCATATTGTCGGGGGGCAAACGAAATAATAAAACCCAAGTTAATCTCGATCCCTTCTGAAATCAAGTCCATTTCGACCCCCCACAATGAAAGCAACAAGTTAATTTCGTTAATTTCCTGCCCGCACACAAAAAACAAGTCAATGCATATCACCCACAAGAAAACAGTCAGTTTGGAACCCACACTGAAACCAAATAATTTTCGGCCCGCTCACAAAAACCAAGTCATTTTCTATATATGTATGTTGTTTGCTTTTTATGTTCGTCCTTGCGCCACTCCCCTAGGCACGTCCCGGAGGGGAACCTTGTATGTATTATATAGTAGGTTTAAGCGGCCCCCCCGGCGATAGTTTCCGAAGATAATGTGGGAGGCTCGTGTTTTATTTTATGTTAAGAGGAGGATACAAAAAGACACGTTATTTCGGGGCGGCAGAGAGGAGCGGGAGAAATCAGAGGCGATACACACATGTCTACCGTATACGACAGTTTATATCACACCCCCGGCGAAACATTTTGGTCTTGAAAAAACTTATCACCTCATGTGGTATAGTCGGGGGGCGCGACAACAGTGGTTGCAAAAGACTGATGCTACCACAGTTTAATCAGGTAGGCTGCGGGAGCCTTTGCAGCAGCAGGAGGCACATGTGTGGCTTGGCGAACAAAACACTAGGTTGAGCATTGAGTTACAGTAGTCACGGCGCCGCAGAAGAGTGTTGCCCACTGCGATTGGTCATGCTTTCCCAAGGGCTCCGAATCTCCTCCACTTCCGCGTTGCTGATCTCCACACGCTGTGGTACTCACGTATACCCGTGGGTGCTTTGTGGTATATTGGGGGTGTACTGGTTTTGAGGCGTAGCATGGCAGGGGTGTAATATGCAGCGTACCCCGTTGATAAATCGGGTGACGGTTTTGGGATTTGATAAAGGGGATTTGACAACAAGGGTTACACCCCCCTATATCGTTACAAAAAGGGGGACATCGGTTTTCGCCGCCGGGTACGCCTATGTACTCTGTCAAATCGACTCGAAAGTAAAATATAATGCGTTTGCCACACTCACATGGCACCTCCCTACCATCCCCAGCGTTGTTTTTTCATATGTTTAGCAGGTGAACGAGAGCGATCGAAAGGGAAGTGTGAGCATATCCCCCTTTTTGTTATGCCTACGCGCGGGCTTCCCCCTTTCCATCTACTCAGGTTGGGAAAATCCCCCTTTCTCGTAACGTCCCCCTTTTTGTCACTACGTATGCAGGGAGTTATCCCCCTTTCTGTGTCAGAAATACCTATTAATAGGGTAAGTGACCACTCCATGTTCTGGTTGTGGTGGCACGCCCAACAGACGACGTCTAACGTCGAAACGACCAACGGCCCATACCCAGGCAAACGTGGTCAGCATGTCAGCATACGTGATGTACGTATATCTCACAAATGATCCCGTGAGTACTGCCTGCAGAAAAGGTCCTGTGCCACGCAAATCTCATTCAGAGTCGTGGTGTCCAGGGTATAAACGTCGTGTTCGGTGGTGTCGCCCTACAATCAATACATTCCATTGGTTGGCGCCCCGCACCCTGAGCCCCCCAAAGCACAACGCAACAACGGCACTTCTACGAGGCAACTGCATTAGTACCACCTGTCTACAGAATAGAGGACCTGATGAACCTGCTTCGCTCGCGAAATCCTTCACGTCATACAGCGCCATGGCGAGCTCACGCTCTCGCGCATTCCGCTAGTCAAGATATTATTTTTATTTTTTTGCGAGAAAAAGTTCCTACGAGCATGCACTCGGGGGGGCTCGATTTCGCAATCTCGACTCCCACAGGCTTCGTGGTTACCTACTATTAATAGCCTATCGGGGCGATGGTGCTCGTTCTCGGTGTTCAGTACTACTCATAACCCCAGTAATCGCAGTGCTTTAGGTCTTCAGTACTGATGCTCCAAATATACTCGCTGTGTTTCTAGGGCGCCAGTACTCAGGTATTCTCCAGAAAGGCTATTCTCAGTACTCGGAATACAAAATGAAACTCGATACTCCGATAATTAGGGCTGTGAGTTGGCTGACTAGTAGTTGCCAGCTAGTTATTAGTTGGCTAGTTTTTTAAGTTAGTTGCGGCGGTGCCAACTATCAAACTATTTTTGTTTTTTTGGGTTTCCTTGCTTGTAGGAAGGCGTGTTTGATACGGGGTGCGTATTTCTCGGCGTCCCCAAGCAGTACCACCACGCGGCACAGAGAGAGGTCTTCCACAACTCATGGCGCATCAACCCATCGCCATCGACGGTGCCGGTGCCGATGGCAGGGCCGAGGGTGCTGGCACCGCTGAGCCTGGCCTGTCGGCGGATCATGGCGGTGATGGAGCGTCCGACGAAGAAGTGACTGTACCGAGCGCTCCGCCGAAAGCGAGTGCACGCGACAAGGTAGCGGTTCGCTACCGCGTACAGAAGGAGCGCCGGTTTCCAAGCGCCCCAAACGGGGACAGGGATTCAGACTTTCGATGCGAGATGATTTGCGGGGTTCTGCATCTTTGTACGTAGTCCATCTGGGACAATATTTCAATATTTCCATATACATTCCCCGCACCAAGGTACGTTTCTCAGGATGTTTTGGTGCTATTCGGAAATCTGGAGGCGCCGTCACAAAGCCCAACACTGCGCGCAGCTTCTCACGATTTTTTTTATTATTATATTATTTCGCCTCGTTTATGCCAAAAACGTATAAACAATCCCCTTGTTTCCCTGGGTGTAATACTTTTCAAACCCAAATTCTGAGCAGTGATTTGGGGAGCTATGACCATAGGCCGCCGGCCATTTTTTTCATATTAAAAAAACAGCTTTAGAGGGAGAGATACCACACACGCATCTTGTATGCATATATTAAGTCAGATACTTCGTATGATAATACGAACGCATTGTATGAACATATACTATTAGACACAATTTTAGCGAAAGAGGGGGGATAATTAATTAATTAATTTAGCGAAAGAGGGAGATAAATATGAGGGAAACAATGTATATCGAAGGTCATTTTCCCCTGGTTACTACTGTTTGACAAATCGTGCAACATACTAATAGAATATGGCAAACGATTGCTCTCGTCCTCGCCTCCAGGTCGTTTTTTTTCGTTCGCAGCAATACCAAATTGCGTGAGATATTCATAATTTTGCCCAAAATGTCTTATTTTGGTCGATTTTGGCCAGTCTTGGAGAAATGTTTTTTTATGCATTGTTGCGTAACTACTTGAATTTAGTGTGGTTTTTTTTTTTTTCTCGTTCTGCATCGATTCCTCTTGTCTATGCGGTCACGAAGATATGGTTGTCTCATGAAAAAAAAAAATCATGAGTTATGACTATTCATACTTCGTAAACGCCATTGGAAATATTTTGTGCCGGACGGACCATACGAGTATTCAGTAAAAGGTAGAACTCTGGTCTTAAGGTTAATGCGGTCAACTGACTGTGATGGCGGGACTTTGTCCCAACGTGCTATTACTGTAATAATACAAGTATGTCTCTGTCATGAGCGTGTCAACTGGATGATGAGCACCTCTGGCTCGGGTGTTTGAGCGATGCTCATCCTGAGCTGTGTCGATCCCAGTCTATTTTGGCCGATCCCCGTCTAGTTTGGCCGATCCCAGTCTATTTTGTGTCCTGTTTTTAGTTTGTACTGGTGATGTGCTACTGCCTGCCGCACGAGTATGTGTGTGTTGTCTTCACATTAAACCCGTTCTTTCTTACTCAACCACATCGGTACACCCAGTGCCTGTCCTGATTCCCAATCCCAGAGAGATACAAATTATGTGGTCACAGACTGTGAAACAGAGAAAAACCAAAACAAAATAAACGCAACTTAATGGGTAAAGCAAGTGAGATGCTTAAAGTACCGGGTACGAGAACGTACCCTATATTTCCGGTGCATCTCTTTGAAATACGACAAACTGAGACGACGTTTAGAAATATGCCTGTTTCGGGATCAAAACCAGAGATAAACTTGGCCCATTTATCATGCTTTTTGTGTGTAAAATGAAGCCAAATAGCGTATTTTTGGCCTCCGGCGGCGCCTTCAGCGGGATCCTCCGGAAGCGCCTCCGGCGGGCCCTCCGGGGGCGCCTGCAGCGGGGCCCCCTCGGCCGGGGGGAGGGTTTTTGGCTCGCTTCGCTCGCCTGACTTTAGTCGACTAGTTGGCTGGCTAGCGCCAGCCAACTAGTCAACCAAAGTCAGTTAGTTGGCTGGCGCCAGCCAACTAGTAACTAGGCGGGAACTCCAGCCAACTCACAGCCCTACCGAGAATAGTCAAAGGTTTTGTGAGTATTGGTGTCTTTGGGCAACTTCCTGCCAGGTACCAGGTGCATACGTATTATTGTTGCTGTTTCTTACGAGCGGTATATCGCTTGTGTATTGTGTATACGTTACTTCTACGGAGTATGTACATGCTACACTATATACTCTGTATATTGTGATACGTACGTACACGTTTGCCGGCAGACTAGAAAACATGAGCCACAGACGAAAATCGACGATGGAAGAAGGGGCTGAATGAAGTCCTCTCGGGATAAAAAACCAAGGCACCGGCCGTAGTGGAGAGGGGAGGGGGGAGAAGAGCCTGATATGTAAACTGGGTCTGGGTTGCAACTACCAACGAGAGAGATCATACCGGCGAAAATAAAAAATCGTGGGAAAAGAGCAAGGGCTGAGAAACAGAACCAACCTGCGTTATTACGAGAGGTTATCGTTGAGGTACGTTGTAGATGTATACATACGAGCTCATGCTGTATAACCACTAAACAATTTTACATCGGATAAAATTGGCGCTGTGGCCGCAGATCACTTCCTTCTCTGTGTCGGCAGGTCGTATATTCTTATCATACGATATGACAGGATTTTTTTTCTTTTCGTTGTTTGTCCCTACTCGTCAATATTTCATGCCATTATCGAGGTAAGTTTTGAGATGTTGCGCAGTGCTGGCTGTTGTGGACATGTGTCGTATATTACTGGCTGGGCATGCATGCTCTAGTATTAAGACTACTTGCTGCTATTGATGTCATTGGCAAACATGTAATCGGAGGTTCGCAGGCCAAGCTGCAATAACTCTGAAGTGGAAGAAAATAGGGAGAAAATACCTCACGAAAACAAAAAAACAAAGACGAAACAATGCGTACAGCAATTTATACGAGTACTACTAATATTAGTACACATCATAGTATACGAAGCCCAAGCCTACTCCTCAAGAAAAGAGTGAACCAGGGCACATACATATGGAACTTACATCATGCGTATACCTGGTATACATTAATATGTATCAAAGGATAGTACAGCTGCTGTACGTATACGTAGTAGTACCGGTACAGTACCGCCGTATACGTATACGCGTATATCAGGTACGTACGTACATAGCGTAGAGGAGAGGAGGGTCCTGTTGTACCAGACCGTTAGCTGTTGGGCTGTTCAGTCACAGCAGTGATGGTTAATATATGACTATGAGTATACCGTGAATGCGCTGGGCTGTTGGATTGGTGTTGCCGACCACCTCTGTAGCGATAACCTCGCCGGCGGCGAAAACCGATGTCCCCCTTTTTGTAACGATATAGGGGGAGTATACCCCTTTTTTTCAATCGCCCTTTGATAAATGTACCCCCCGAGTGGTATATTCCGGGGGGTGGTATACTACGTAACGTAAATTATGTATGGAAATGTCCTTCCACGGAATATTCCATCTACTTCCACGATAAAAACAACAAGGCATGGAAGCTATTCGAAGTAAGTGGAAACGAAAGTTGTTATTGGAGGGAAAACAGCTGGCCAGAGGGGGGTAGGAGGGGGAGCCCTGGCTGCTTCCTAAGAGCGTATTTTTTTTTAGTTGAACGTCAGGAAGACGGTTAGTTGTTGCACTGATTATTTACAAGTCACAAAACGTAAGGGGGAGGCGTACCCCTGGCTGCTTCTTTTAAGAGTGGTGTTTTTTTGGTCGAACCTCGGGAAAACAGTTGTGCTGTTACATTTATTAGGCGATGCCGCTGCCGCACCGGCTCTGAACAAGAACGCATGTAGACGGACAACCGTCACGACCTCAGACAGGCAAGACCGTCATTTCCATTCGTCTAGACGGATTTTCCCCACATACCCGTTAGAAAAACGCCTCACTATCTGTGTAGAAACCCCTCTTTTACCCGATGCCGCTGTTGCACCAGCTCTGAGCGAAAGGCGGACCATACATACGAGCATACAGCAAATCAGGTATGTATACCTTCCACGCAGCCGTGTCCTCCGATGAAGCGAAAGACGGGCCATACGTATTCATAAAATAGATCAGATATGCATACTCATACAATCAGCATCCGTTACCAGTAGCACCAGACAGACGAAAGGGCACACTGCAATGGCGGACAGTCTTATCAAGTGTTGCATGAGGTGAAAACTTAACACGTACTACTGTAACTACTACATACCACTATTGCTGACTGAAGTATTAGAAGATGCTCGACGAGCCGTGGAGTCACATACTCATGGTACCAACTATTGATACCAGATGGCCAGGTATCGATGTCGACGCGACCATGCTGTCGCGGAAACTATCGTGTGGGGGGTTATACGGGTGCTGTCTTATGTTTTGGTATACTCGTACCTGCACATACATACCTGGCAGTACGAGTCCTGGTACCTGGTATATCTCGTGGATGCTATCGTGCGTGGGTGTGTGACGTGTTGTGTTTCGGCGTACGATGCGCTGACTGATACCTGGTATCTTCCGTCGATGTTACTCGTACGTATCGTGTGGACGACTGGAAATTGCCAATTTAAAATCCATAGAGCAGCACAACCTCTACATTGTTGAACCGTCGCATGTTATCAATAGATTCGTCGAAACGTAAATACGGTACTCGTCGTACATATCGTACACGTATCAGGAAACACAGCTTCTACGACGGGGGGCTCGTGTCATCAGCTCCATGATAAAGCTAGACGGTGTGATACACCATCAGTATACTATCGCCAGGTACGTACACGATATGTCATCGATCGACAAACCCAACGACTGCGTCATGGACTCTGAATAGTTCGCTCTCATTAGGGGCTCCGACCCACCCTAGTGTTACAGTTCTCACACCTCGGTCGGTGATACGTGGCGGGCGCCGACCAGGCGTCTGATGAATAAGCATTTGCCAGCTGATGTGTTAAGAACATTCGACAACAAATCGAGTCTTCTCGCGATATAAATGCAAGGTAAGAACCGTAGTGGCGGAGAGAAGGGAGAAGAGCTTACATAGTGTGACCCCGAATCTGAGTTACGACTAGGAAGGAGAGAGACAATAAGGGCTAAGATAGTAGATGGAATGGAGCGGGGGGGTGTACTCATGTCGTGCACGGCCGTAGTCGTATGACCATAGACCCTCGCATCCCTACAATAGAACATTCGACAACAAATCTCGATATATTTTGTCGAGAGTCACTTATATAGTTTTGGACGAAGACCGTAGGACGCCGCAAGCAACCTCTCGCCCCCTTGACTTTGGATCGCAATGATACCTTCGAGGCCACTATGTATATTTGCTGGCCTTGCCCGGTACGAAGTGGGTTAGTCGTGGGTTGAGTCTATATCGAGTCTTCTCGCGATATAAATGCAAGGTAAGAACCGTAGTGGCGGAGAGAAGGGAGAAGAGCTTACATAGTGTGACCCCGAATCTGAGTTACGACTAGGAAGGAGAGAGACAATAAGGGCTAAGATAGTAGATGGAATGGAGCGGGGGGGTGTACTCATGTCGTGCACGGCCGTAGTCGTATGACCATAGACCCTCGCATCCCTACAATGCCGGGACGGAGCACGTTGGATTTTCGCCGACCAGGCAGGCATTGCTTGCACTAAGCGCAAAGCGCCGTGAGGTATTGGGTGAGTCGCATGGAGGGTGAGCTGCATCCTGCTAAGAACCGCCTCTGAGGCGGACTTGTATATGGACGACAGTCTCCAATGAATTGGAATATTTTCTGGTGTGGCCACTTCCAGAGACAGCAATGGGTTTTACTATGTATCTGCCTCCTGGGTGCCTTGCCCTACGTGATACGATCATTACCCTTGTGCGGAGTTGAAGTTCTCAACCCCGCACAAATGATCTAACAATACAGCCTTGGTGACCGCCAAACAAAACAAAAAAAACGGTACCCTGGTTGTCTAGCTCACGCAGTGAGAGACATGTTTTACAGCGTAATCGCCAACCGACGCCAACCCAACAACATTCTATATTTATGGGGGGGGGAGTGTACTCATGTTGTGCACGGCCGTAGTCATATGACCATAGACCCTCGCATCCCTACAATGCCGGGACGAAGCACGTTGGGTTTCCACCAACCAGGCAGACATTGCTTGCACCAAGCGCGAAGCGCCGTGAGGTATTGGGCGACTCGCATGGAGGGTGAGCTGCATCCTGCCAAGAACCGCCTCCGAGGCGGACTTGCATATGGACGACAGCTACAAAGAGTTAATTTAATTTCTGGTGTGGCCAATCCCGGAGACAGCAATGGGTTTTACGATGTAACTGCCTCGCGGATGCCTTACCATATTAACACTACGTGATACGACCATTCCCCTTGTGCGGAGCAAAGGTTCTCCACCCCGCACAAATGATCTACTCGACCGCCAGCTTTGGTGACCGCCAAAAGAAAAAAAAAAAAACGGCACCCTGGTTATCTAGCTCACGCAGCGAGTGGCGTGTTTTACAGCGCCGTTGCCAACCGACGCCAACCCAACTTATGAGTATATATTATATTTAGAGGGGGGGGGGGGGGGGGGTAAACAAAAACATGTACATGGCTGGCGTTTTCTGTCCTGTGCGCCGATCGCAAGAAATGCACATTTTTCAAGTTTGACATCGATCGACAAACCCAACGACTGCGTCATGACATCTAAACGGATTGGGCTGGTTAGGGGCTCCGACCCAGTTCTCACACCTCGGTCGATGGTACGTGGCGGGCGTCGACCAGGCGTGTGATAAAAAACATTTGGCAGCTGATGTGTTGAAAACAGACGGCAAAAACCCTTGATCCCTCTCCGATGGCAAAACATATACCTGGTACCAGGTCACTTTTATGGTTTGGACGAAGACCGTAGGACGCGCAGACCGCGAGATATACACAATTTTTCAATTTTGACGTCGATCGACGAACCTAACGAATGCGTCATGATCTCTGAATGGATCGCGCGGGTTACTAGGGGCTCCGACCTTCCCTAATGTAACAATTTTCACACCTTGGTCAATGATACGTGGCCGGCGCCGCCCAGGCGTATGATAAAAAAAACATTTGACAGCTGATGTGTTGAAAGCAGACGACAAAAACTCTCGACCCCTCTCCGATCGCAAAGTATATTCTTCGTATATATATTCTGAGGGTTTGGGCAAAGTCCATAGGACCCCGCAAGCAACCGCTCGCCCGCTAGACTACAGGTCGCAAGGATACCTTCGTGGCCGCTATGTATATTTGCTGGTCTCGCCCGGTCCGAAGTGGGTTAATCGTGGCCTGAGTCCATCTCGAGATCGAAGGTCAATCGTGGCATGACTGCTGTCGCGTGATTGATGCGGGTGTTTTTTCTTGTGTGCGGGATGATTTCGCCAATCACACCGGAATTTTCTAAGGAATTTCGAAACCGCACTAAAAAAAGAGCACGCAAACTTTTACTTGATTTCAACTTCCATAAAAATCACTTGATTTCAACTTTTTATTTTTATCGGATTTTTAAAGCCGCGGTTCAAAGAGTAAACTCTTAGGGATACGTAAAAAGTAAGTGGAAGTTGATGGGAGTTGGTGACAGCCAGTGCAATTAAATACAGCAACTCGAAAGTTTCCTCGGAAGTGCCAATAAGAGCTTGCACGGAGCCTTCCACTTTCTGGAATCCCTGGCAGCTGGAAGCTCCCACCTCGTCCATGGAAGCTTCCATCACCTCCATGGGCACTTGGAGGACTTCTAGGGACCTTCAACCACCTCCCCCACGGAAAATCTCACTACGTCCATGGAAGCTTCCACGACTTTCACGGATTATCAACGTTCCGCTACTTCGATGGAAGCGCCGCAGCGACGAATGCTCGCCACTTGCTCGCGACACAGTACAGCAGGCAGCGCAGAATATTTCAAGCTTTTGTGGAAGCTTGTTTGAAAAATCAGTAAAATTCGCGACGCACAAATATTTAGGAAACCATTCAGAAGTACAAACCATGAACACCATCTTCGTTTGTTGTACAGTCTCATCCAGCTTTACGTCTGTATGCTTCGTACGAACCATAGACTGGCTTCTTATGTATAGTTATGTTTGTGAATGTTTCGTACTTTTCGCAACTTTTCTCTTCGCGCTAGCGCTTTTCGGCAACACGCTAAGTACCCCGACGCGCGAGGCCCGGCCAGACACATTGGTCGAGGTTTGAGCTCGATCCGAGCACTGTAGCTCGCGTGGCGGGCGCTCAAAGTTGTTTTTCCCGCGGGAGTGGATGAGACGATTTCCCGGGTTCTCTGGATGAGGCCTTATTTTGTACGTACGTGCCAGTAAATGATAATGTTATATTTTTATTGTTTTTTGCTCTTTCACGAGCTCGTCATGATCACACAGGAGGGCCCAGACATACCAGTATACCACAGGTAGACAGAATAACATGCAGAGAGCACAACGTTACAAGTCTGCCGCGCATAAACTCCAGCAGGTAGCACCGTGCGTGTGTAACACGTCCATGTGCGCTGTACTGCTATGGCCAGCTGTGAATATCGGAGCCTGCGGCCCGTACTCCACCATCTACATTTATGTTCTGCTGCTGCTGCTGTGTGTGACAGATCCGAACTCACTCTGGCCGAAATTATGAGGACCCATTTGATTAAATTTGAGTACCTCAACTGTACCTATTTTCCCGTTTTTTTGTGTTCCCCGAATCTCACCGCAGGAATCCACGAGACTTCAGACAGCACCAGACAACATGCAAAGAACACAAACAACGTTACAACACCGCCTAGAATGAGCATCAAAAACAGCTGCGGGCCACACCACGCGACGTGTAGCAGGTCCGCCATGTACTTCTGTGGCTATTCATAGTTGCTGTATCAGAGGTTTGCATCCGTCATCAGTCATCACCAATTTCCACCTTTCTCTCGTCTCTGAGGCTGTGCTGTGCATGATGTTTGTATGTGTTAAACCTCTGGCGTGTGCCTTAAAAAATAATGCATGGTATGAATTTGAATCTTTGAAACTTAGGTCAAATGGTCGCGGTGCCTGATTTTGGATCTGAAGGCGTGAGTTCGACCCTCGGCGAGTTGTTTTCCCCCTTTTTTTCTCCTTTTTTATTATTATGTAATAAGGATGATACGCGCCCAAACACCACATACAACAACCGACAACACACGAGCACTGCATGCAGTGCTACAACCAGCTGGCTACACAACGCTATACACGCCTGCCGTCCGGAAGCAAGATCACACGCTTTCGGTAGCGTGTCCGCGTTGTATTGCTCATGTGGGTCCCTATATACTCGTACTGTAGTTACTTTTTTATCGGACCCTCGGTCATCTGTAGGGCAGAAGGTCTCTGCTGCAGTGTGGTACATGCATGCATGCATGCTGCCACAGGTACAACAGCACTACCGATTGCTTCTGCTGCTGTGCGATTTTCGTGAGCAGTCGAAAACACAGCAGATCTACGATCGACAGGGTAAGGCGCTACATATACATACCACTGGGTTAAATATATATAACGAAGCGAATTAATAAGAAAAAAACAACCCCTGCCAACAATAAAGCAGCGCGATACCTATCCATCTCGTTAGATCGCACTCCGAATAACGGGTTAATAGAGATTAGCGGTGCACGGCGCACCTTCCACACCAAAACCAAGGTATTTTCGACTCGCAAACGAAGAGCAAGTGAGCTTCGATCCCCCCAATAAAAACGTTTAAATTTAGGCCCGCACACTAAAAACCAAGTCAAGTTGGACCTCCCGAACAAAAACAAAGCCTGTTTCGATCCCCGCACCAAGTCAATTTCGATCCCCAACACAAAATCGATTTCGTTTTTAACCTAACACTAAAATCAAGTCAATTTCGATCTCAATTCTAAATCCAAGACATTTTCGATGCCCCGACACTTACACCAAGTGTTTTTCGGCCCTGAAACCAGTAATTTTCGGCCCTGACACTCGAAACGAAATCAATTTCGATCCCCCGCACAAAAGTCAAGCCAATTGCGATCCCCACACAAAAATCAAGTTTTTTTCGACCATAACACTAAAATCAAGTCCATTTCGATCCCTATTCTAAAACCAAGACTTATTCGATGCCCTAACACTAAAACCAAGTCAGTTTCAACCACCCACGCTCAAACTGCGTATTTTTCGACACGCACACAAAAACCATGTCAAATCGGACACCTACACTGAAATTAAGTCAATTTAAATCCCCCGCACAAAAAAAAAACGTTCTGGGCCCACACACGCAATTACCAAGTCATCAAGACACTATAGAACGAAGTCATTTTTGACCCGTACTCCAAAACCAAGTCAAATCGGATACCTACACTGAAATCAAGTCAATTTTTATCCCCCACACAAAAAAAAACGTTCTCGGCCCAAACACAAAAACCAAGTCAACTTTGACTACCCCCAGAAAAACCAAGTCTATTTCGACCCATACACTGAAACAAAGTCATTTTTGACCTACATTAAAACCAAGTCAATATTGATCACGCACACGAAACACAGGTACACTTCGACCACCCATACATAAACCAAATAAATTTAAACCCACTCTAAAACAAGTAATGTTTGTTGTGTTTCCTTCGAATTGTCGTGTTATTATTTTCCTCTGCGACGTCAGCGGGGGGGGGGGGCTCCACTGGCGGGGGGCGAGAGCCGCGGCACCGGCCGCTGCTTCTCGTTCCCTATCGTACTGCCAGTAGCCGGGAGTCCCCCCCCCCCAGCCGACTGGCCGGGGCCCTAACATACGGAGTCTCGGACGACCGAAACCCCCAATGTAGAAAAACATTGACATAACCCATGCTGCTAGTGAGCCCGGAATCGCTACCAGTCAATCGCAAACATTAATAATAAATACCAGGTATATAACACGGTGTGGCCAGCACCATACATGTGTGGCCGCTCCGTTCCACCCACCTCCGAAAGAAAAAGGGCGGGCGGGCGGGAGAAACCACAACAGTAGGCCTAGGCTAGGCCTATCAGTCGGTAGCGGGCAGTGTCGTGCCGTTGGCTCGTGTGCCTCTGCTCTATTCACGCAGCTATGCACAGCAATCACGAGGCACTCGAGGAGAGTGAACACCTCTTCAGTCCTCCTTGCCTCTCGCCAGAACACTACTTACGTCGGTAGAGCCCATACGTCGGCAGAGCCCATGACTACCAAAACTTAATTCGGTTGGTTGACAACAAAACTCATATTTCTTTCTTTCTGTACTTTACGTACAAATATTATGCTTTGTTGTGTTCCCTTTGAATTGTCATGCTATTATTTTTCTCTGCGACGTCAGGGGGGGGGTTCTCCACTGGCGTGGTGCGAGAGCCGCGGCACCGGCCGCTGCTTCTCGTCCCCTATCGTACTGCCAGTACCCGGGAGTCCCCCCCCCCCAGCCGACTGGCCGGGGCCCTAACATACGGAGTCTCGGACGACCAAGACCCCAATGGTAGAAAACCATTGACATACCCCAACTCCGAGGTCGCGTCGATACTACGGTGTTTGGCCCCATACGGTACCCTGACCTGGCTGCCTCTGCCCTAAGTTCCCAGTCTTTTCTTCTATCTTACAAGGTACTAGCCCGCATCCTCCGAGTTGTTGCGGGTATGTACCTTGGAAGACTCTGAGAACTTCCATCTTTCTGATCTCTGGAACACCCTCTTCTCTGCTGTACCTCCCCCACGGCCGCCAGCATAGTGGCTGCACCGATACGTGATGAGTGTTGAGAGACTTCGCTGGGATCAACTCCTGCCTTCGTTACCACCTGTGCCTCGAGGGCTTCTTGTACCTTCACACTGTAACCTCGTTCCCGTACGAATACGACGACAGGGGAGCGTCCGACAGCAACGCCACCGTGAGAGCGACGGGGCCGCCGCCTGCTCCTACCCCGGAACGCGTACCTCAGGCGTTGTCGCGTGTGCGCACGATAACCGACCCCTGTTGGGTCTGGTCGCCTGCATGGGCTCGAAATGAATCTCGATACTGGTGGCCTGGTGCCTCCGCAACTCAACAGATCATGTCCTCCCCACAATGTGCTCCACCAAGTAGGGTGACAATGTATTGATGGGGTTCCTGCAACAACGTGCGACCGCGCATCCCCCTTCCGCGCGCGTTTAATATGCGGCGACGACGTATGCGACTATATTGGGAAATTGACGCAGTGGTAGTGTAACACGCCTGACAGCTACCCACGATAGTACCGGCTTGATTTGCTTCCGACAGACCCACGAAACAAACTCGACCAACGCCTGGATACTATCCGTGTCGGAGGCTATCGCGTCAAATTACACAACCTTCCCTATCGACCACCGGAATAAGACCATGTCGGAAGCTGCCGTATAAACTCGGTAAGACGAAGGCGCAACCGACTCGCGGATGAGCTGGCTGCCAGCATTCCTGAACATGACGCGACGCCCACTGGCGCTAGCACCTCCAGACGGACGCCCTGGAGACGTGGAACGGGACAGAACACATTTGCGGCGAGAGGGGATGCGGAACCGGAACATAACACACGCGGCGGAACGGCGCGGAAAAACAACGCTGCGGGACGGCGCGAAAACAAACGCTTCGGGATGACGCGAAAACGAAAAAACGACGCTGCGGGGCGGAACGGAACGGAACGGAACGGAACGGAACGGAACGGAACGGAACGGAACGGAACGGAACGGAACGGAACGGAACGGAACGGAACGGAACGGAACGGAACGGAACGGAACGGAACGGAACGGAACGGAACGGAACGGAACGGAACGGAACGCCGAAGCGGCAGGACGGGCACGGACAAATTGGGACGGGACGGGACGGCGCGGAAACGGACAAAAACGCAAAAGCGGCGATGATACTAGGCAGAGACAAATTTGGGTTCTATCCATGCACCGGCACAGACGAGGGTACTACCCGTGCACCGGAACGGACCGGCACGGCCAAGGGTATTATCCATGCACCGGCATGGACGAGGGTAATATCCATGCACCGGCATGGGCGAGGGTATACTCCATGCACCGGCATGAACGAGGGTACTATCCATGCACCGGCATGTACTAGGGTTAGTAATATCCATGCACCGGCATGTACTAGGGTTAGTACTATCCATGCACCGGCATGGACGAGGGTACTACCCATGCACCGGCATGGACGAGGGTATCATCCATGCACCGGCATGGACGAGGGTTAGTAATATCCATGCACTGGAATGGACGAGGGTATCATCCATGCACCGGCATGGACGAGGGTTAGTACTATCCATGCACCGGCATGAACGGGGGTATCATCCATGCACCGGCATGGACTAGGGTACTATCCATGCACCGGCATGGACGAGGGTATCATCCATTCACCGGCATGAACGAGGGTTAGTACTATACATGCACCGGCATGGACGCGGTTTAGTACTATGCATGTACCAGCATGGACGAGGGTACTATCCATGCACCGGCATGGACGAGGGTACTATCCATGCACCGGCATGGACGAGGGTATCATCCATGCACCGGCATGGACGAGGGTACTATCCATGCACCGGCATGGAAGAAGGTATCATCCATGCACCGGCATGGACGAGGGTATCATCCATGCACCGGCATGGACGAGTGTATCATCCATGCATTGGCATGGACGAGGGCACTATCCATGCGCCGGCATGGACGAGGGTATCATGCATGCACCGGCAGGAACGAGGGTTAGTACTATCCATGCACCGGCATGAACGAGGAGTAGTACTATCCATGCACCGGCATGGGCGCGGGTTAGTACTATCCATGCCCTAGCATGGACGAGGGTACTATCCATGCACCGGCATGGACGAGGGTACTATCCATGCACCGGCATGGACGAGGGTATTATCCATGCACCGTCATGAACGAGGGCAGTATCCATGGACCGGCATGGACGAGGGTTAGTACTATCTATGCACCGGCATGGACGAGGGTATCATCCATGCGCCGGCATATATGAGGAATAGTACTATCCATGCACCGGCATGGACAAGGGCACTATCCACGCACCGGCGTGGACGAGGGTGGGTATCATCCATGCACCGGCATGGACGAGGGTGGGTATCATCCATGCACCGGCATGGACGAGAGAGGGTATCATCCATGCACGGGCATGGGCGAAGGTTAGTACCATCCACGCACCGGCGTGAACAAGGGTGAGTATTATCCATGCACCGGCATGGACTGAAAGTGGGTACTATCCCTGCCTTCGCGTGGACGAGGGAGGGTACTGTTCTTGCATTCGAAAATGGACGAGAGTGAGTACAATGCATGCATGGACAGGGGTGAGTATTACCCATGCACCGGCCTTGATGAGGGTGGGTACTATCCATGCATTGGCGTAGACGAGGGAGGGCATTTTCCATGCATTCGAAACTAATGGACGAGACTGGGTACAATATTTGCACTGGCGTGGACAACGGTGGGTATCGTCCATGCGTTGGCGTGGATGATGATGAGTACTATCCATGCAGTGGCCTGGACTCGAACCGCGTTAGTTGCGTATTGCGCTGAGATGCCCCACCATATGTATTCCAATCAACAACGCTCGCTAGCGGGTGCTCGGCACGGCGTGAATCGTTATGCGCACCCTCGATGTGCATTACCACGTACCCTCGGCACATATGTCGCGCTATTTGGAGGGAAGAGGAGCGTCGGCGACGAGGCATGCACCGGCACCTGTTTAACTCAACCTCTACGTAAAGATTGTGCCCGGCACTCAATTGTGTTGTACATATGTACAAGGTTCCCCTTCGGGATGTTGGTCACTTGAAATCCCGGGGGTATCGCAAGTTGAAAATAGATCGCACATGCTTCGTACTTCCCTTTTTTTCCCTTTTTGGAGCAAACTTGTGTTGCATAGACTGCTGTATAGTGTAAAGGGAAAAGTAGTAGCGAGTACAAATACATGTCACTATTATTAATAGTAGATTATATCATATCTGAGGTACAGTGTGGGCTCCCGCTTCAGTTTGATGTCCGGGCTCAACGACTTATTTTGTTGCCGACGTCGATCTAACTATTTTGTGTAGTGTTTACAGCTGATCCCACAGTCGTGAGCTGTGTTTTTTAACCGAATTTTTCTATCGTTCGTGCCAATCTGGGCTCATTGTTTTCGACACATTATTTCTTAACTGCAGGCACCTATACTACTATTAATACTGTACTTGTGTTAAATGGTGGTTTGTTGTATCGGGTAGACTCACGAAAAACAACTTGTGAATCTTGACGCCATTCAGCGTTCTACCCTTTAAAAATCAAAATAAATAACGATCTGCGTCATTCTTTTTGTCGTGACTTTACTCGTACTGTATTATAATGTACTGTATTATAATACACATTTTTGCAGTAAATGCGCCTGATAATTGTACTTCGTGTATAATCCACGCAACCCAACGGGATATCCAAAGACCAGATATGAGGGCATACAGCTGACTCTGTCGCCTACACCGATTGCGGACAGCAAGCGGCTCCCCAAAGCAACCGCTGGCCGCTGGCGAACGAGAACATTGCGGCCTCGAAACCTCGAGGAGGAGGCGGCACGTCTCAAACAAAACGAAGCAAAGTATCCTGATAATCCGGGCGTAGGCCGGGCACACGACCTGTGAGATTGGCATCTTGCCAGCAGGGCCAAGCCGGCGGCGCGGGAGATTAAAATATCACAGCTTACTATGTCGTCATTCAGTCGGTGGCTTCAAAATGTATCACGGGCCCGGCCCGGCCCGGCCCACTCGCGCACCACTCGCAAAGATTCTTGGATTAAATGTCACAACTCGTGTTTATCGTTGTCTGCTCGTTATGGATGACGCTGACTGAGCAGGCCCTCGTAGGATACTGCTACAGCAGCACATATCACGTATCACACAGAGTACATAGAGGTCAAAATAGTTCAGTACGAAGACTAAATACACAGAGCACACCCAGAGTACACACATACGACAGAAAAAGTGTCTGCACACAGAATAGTACCGACAGCATAGCACAGAGCACATACAACACACAATACACAACGAGTGAGTACACAGGGCACACACAGCAGTTAGATCTAGCTGGTGTTGTGCTGGAGAGCAGAGTACCCTGGTGCGCTTTTAGCAGCCGAGTACTCGTCTAAGGGTACCCGTCGAACAGATGGGTACCCAGGTGCCCGGAGCCCACAATCTCGCGAGTATAAAGTGTTATCCATACTCGTATCATACTCGTGACGGGTATTAGCTGTTTTGCCGTTTTCAACCGCTGCTGTGCTGCGCGATCAGAGGGGGAGTTTTCGCTGGAATAGGATGCATCACACACACACCGACACGCCCATACAAATAAAGACAGAACACAGCGGTATACTATAGTTCGTATATAGCTGTCACAACTACACCTGCTAGATCCGCCCTGCTAGCTGTGTGGTACGGATCCTGCGCACGCATACTGGACACCACAGCCGTCACAAAGGCAACAACCTGAGCAGCGGCTACTACCGCGTGTTACACAGCTTCTTCTGCTGTACTGCTGTGCTGTTCGATAAGTGGCGCCTTGGTTGCTTTGTAGCTTGAAGTCTAGACATGCACCCGTAACATTCAGCAGTACTCGTACGTAGTAGTACGGTACTGCTGTACGCACCAAAATATTCGTCCGCATGTTGATCGGCCTACCGTTTTACGTAGATAGACTTATTATGATATGCATACATGCATACGTACTCAGCGTAGATCTGTGTATGTATGTACTCCACGTAGTTTGAAAAATGTTGGGACCAGATTTGCAGATTTGTATAAAATGCGCATGTACACAGCCCAGGGAGCGAGCAGACGCATGCAACGTGATATCAATTACTGCTGCACGACGCTTTTTGTGTGCCTCGTTCATGTCAAGTCGGTGTGGTCCTTATTCTTGTCTCTTGCGTGGTGCGTGTGCTGTGTGTGTTCCGTTCATGCGGTGGGTCAAAAACGAAAACCAAAAACCAGTCGTACGGCAGGTTTTGCATGATAGTTGCAAGGCGGTGTCAAGTCGGAACGTCTCCCCTGAGTTATTTGCCACAACTCGTGACTTTGAAGACCCAGAGCACGCCCCACGGGCCTCGGTCGGGACCCGCACTTGCACCGTGGTGTACACGCGGCCCCCCTGCGTGCCCCGCAGCCGATAGCGCGAGAAAAGAATAGCGGCCGGAGGAGAAAAGTGAAAGTATTCCGGGAAAATGTCCATTTGGTACCTATACATATATATCCGAAACATGCGCCAACAGGTATGTCTGCGCGTCTTGAGGCGTAGCCGGACGGTCTCGGTACTTCTTGACTGATTCAATTGCGTTGTATCGTGATGCCTACGATGTGAACCTTTACAGAATGTGCCGTATGAAGCATACACCGGCACGAGGTGGGACGGAGGGCCGCCCCGTCTGGTGCGTTATGTATCATGATACCTTAATATATATCGTCATTTAGGGTATTAGAACATGCCTTGTCCTGTGGTACGCTGTTGCTGCTGTGTGCCTGTACCATCTGTTATTGGGCCCACATTCCGCCGCATCTGGTACATGATGTATCATGATGCCTGCCAGTATGACATGTATCGCCATACAATGTGCGTACCCAAGGTGTATCAGTTAACAGCATGTTTTGATGAAATATCCTGCTGTGTGTGTTCCCTCAAATAAGTTATGGTACCTTCTCGTACACAGCACAGGCACGTAAACAGTAAGCTCTCGACGAACAGCGGAGTGACGATTTCGCTGCCGCTGGATCGAATAGCCAAACCTACGATCCGTACCGGGTACCATGTCTATCTCTCTCGACAGCCGTCCGACCTTCGCTGAGTTTTCATTCAACTGGCTACCCCCCCACTTTTTTTCGTGTTTTTGTTCTCTGAGTTGGCAGTTGAAACAATGCTTGCCTTTTCGTCCCCTATAATATTTGGGCTGCCTCGATCGAATTTACAGCTGTTTCTGGGTAATTCTGAAGTACTAATAGTGGCTTGTGTCCGAACGAATCCGGCTAGGAGAAAACCAACGTGTGGACTGAATTCTCCGTAATGAGACCAACATGATTGAATTAAACCTTTCTGAAAAATACCCAGGGAAGCAGGTTAAATTCCACATTTGCCCCTATTAATAGTTCTCGAAGTTCGTTTTATCGCTCCGCAGATTCTCGTTTTTTCAAGATATAATATACTTCAGTACGAGGCAACACCTATTGCTTCAATTTCCTCGAAACTATTGGATTTTCTGGAATTTCCAAGGTTTGTCGACTAATTTACCGGGAAAACAAAAAAAAAAAACAGCACCCTGAACCGGAATCACGGTTTTTCGATGCTTTCTTGGCAAATAATTGACAACATATTACCGGTATGGGATATATCAATAGATACACGTATTCCCCAATATGAGAGATCTCTTTAAATTAGGGGATAAATAAATGTAACACATAAAATAAGGAGACGGCTCCTCATTTTCCCGTATAAAAAATACCGGTAATAACTGCAAATGTTGTAGAGACATCCACTCAAATCGTTCTTGTTTTGCTTTTTCTGTCTCAAAAAAATGTAAAAGCGCTTCAGTACATCTGATGCACCTGGGACACAAGACGTGTTTACGCTATATTCCGTTCATGGTTCCTGGAGTTGTTACATCATCCGTCCCGGACATCTCGGAATCCGAGATGTCAGTACGCATTGTGAACTTTCATCGCGCCGACCATATCATAATAATATGGGGATGATGCTTACGATATGTAACGTTAAACGGGACACCTGTACTCGTGGTGTCTGCGGAATGCGTCTCAGAACTTGTGAGAGGGTTTTATGAATATCCCTTTGACCGGCCCGAAGTTACCACTCTTTTATTCCCACGTACGAATCCCAGGCGGTCATAACAAAAAAGCAGAGATGCCTATTTGCCGATAGCGGCAATTCTCCGAATTAATAAGGCTCGCAAGGGGCTCGAAGTATTTTATTTCTATTTTTCATTTTGTATATTTCAGAGGATTTTTGTTTTTTTCCTCCCTCTCACGTCCCCTAGGGGACATGACGCCTCCATATTAATCGAAGCCCGATTTTTTTTTTCTCGAACGCTGCCCAACTTATGATGCTAAATGTAGTACATGGGCCACCCAGAGATTATAATTTTTGTCCCCCCTCTAACAGAAAGACGCCTTTTTCCTGGAACGAGAGGAAATAGGGGAAAATATATATTTTGGCAAAGGCTGAAAAAGACCTTTTCCCGGATTTGTGTTGTTTGTTTTGGCTCCGGGTTAGGAAATACGAATCCCTTAAAAAGTACGTGTCGCCTGGCACGGGTTTGTGGTCATGTGTGTTCTTCACATATAAGCCTTCCTTTCTACCCGTCGACATCCAGCACACCCAGTGTCCAGCAGTTGCGACCTGCTTCATATTGGTATATATATGGACATATGGACCACAGGTATACCTTACGCGTATGTTCGTATTCATAATGCAGGCAGTAGGTGTCTTTGGCGGCCTGTTGCCAGATATTACCACCTGGTACTCGTACGACCTACTTTGGATTCACTCTTTTTCTTTCTTTTTTTTGCATGGTCATACGCACGTACTACAGCAGTATGCATAATCATGTGTGGGAACGAGTACTGTTGTAGACTATATAAAATTATACAGCCTCAGATTGTTTCCCCCTCCTACGGGATGTACATCCTACATGACGACATATAAAATCCGTAAGTACGCGCGATCGTAGTACACTCAGCTAGCAAATATGAGTTTCGACGAAATCCTCGAGCTCACAGCGGTTTTTTTTTTTTTTTTCAAATAATACCAGTACCTGGTATGCGTATACAGTACATAGTCCCGTTTTTTATATTTATATTTACAATAAGGGACCCCCAGATAAGGGAAAAAATGTGTTCAGGGGGTGCGTCGCCATGGTTACTATGATACATTCAAAGTATAGGATATACGTACTATATAGTTCGATGACTACCCTGGATGCTATCACAGGGTCAACAGGATGATACTCCAAGAGTGACGTCGACCCACTGGTAAACGAGGTACGACTGTCAAGGAAAAATTATTTGCCGTGCTGTGATATGTAGCCTGTGGCATTCCGAACGTGTTATATATCACGCTATATATACAGCAGTGTATATACCATATATATGTATATGATAATGCACGATATACTAACACTTCGTGTGTACCCGTACGTGTACTGTTATAATAAATGTACTTGTACGTGCTGCTTGCTAGAAGGCTTAGCACAAACACCTGTCTGTACTCGTACATGTCGCATCGCAAGCAAATATGTACGAGTAACAGGCCTGGTCAACCTAGAACTCGCGCACCGGCGCGCTAAGAAACCAGTGATGAGTTCGAACTTTATAGTTTAGGCATATATAGCAATCACACCTAAACTCTATGAGTCACAGCACGGGGCATATCTCCCCACACATGCCCGCGAGGCGTCGATAATCTTCTTCTGATGTCCCACGAAACAGCCATCCTTCCGAATGGATGCCGCGAGCACGCCCATCCGTAGTTATAGAGAAACCCCAACGGTAGGCCTAGGCTAGGCCTATCAGTCGGCAGCGGGCAGTGTCGTGCCGTTGGCTCGTGTGCCTCTGCTCTATTCACGCAGCTATGCACATCAAGCACGAGGCACTCGAGGAGAGTGAACACCTCTTCCATCCTCCTTGCCTCTCGCCAGAACACTACTTACGTCGGTAGAGCCCATACGTCGGCAGAGCCCATGACTACCAAAACTTAATTCGGTTGGTTGACAACAAAACTCATATTTCTTTCTTTCTGTACTTTACGTACAAATATTGTGCATTTTTCCTTTTATCACGATGTAGGCTCTCTGTTTTTTAGCCCGGTGCATGCCTTCGTTTCCAATGATTGGGCTCAGCCGTCCCAGCCCATCCCAACCCCGACACTCGCGTCCTCGCTGTCGGGGGGTTTCCTTACCCACGCGATGCCCAGCCTCTTCTCTCCCCAAGCTGCACGCATTGCGCTCTCCGCCCTGGCGATGCTCCCCCTCTGCTCTTGGAACGAACTCCTCAGCATCGGGGTTGAAAATAAAAACCATCGCCACCACCCCGCGCAATCAGTAGTTGACCTACTACACCGCACGGGGTTCCTCTCTACCGTTGCTCGGGGGTTCGTGTAGCCACCCGTGGACCGTCGTAGCTTCAGTCGGACTCCGGCCCACCCCGAGATCGGGGCAGGCCAAAGGAGGGGGGTATATGGGCAAAAACATCACACACGACGTTCTGCCCGTGACCCTAATACAAATCACCAGTGGAGTCCCCGCAGGTGTTAGATCACACGATAAACGCGTGCGGCTGCCGTTCCTGCCACTAACAACCACCACACGACCCGTCGGCAAGAACCCAATCGAATCCACGACGAGCGCTGGCTTGCAATACGAAACTTCACGTCCCACTTGCGACCAGGGAATACGATGCGCTTCATTGACCATGCATCAAACGCAGATCTACCTGACCTCCCACTGCACACAATTGGAACTACCGGCCAACCAGGGACCGCGCATCCGCGGGCCACTTGCTTGCCATATCGCAGAGTTGCCTGAGCTTTTGATCTGAGTGGGCGAGATATGTCCCTCTGTTGATCGGGGTTGGCTACCCCAGAGCAAATTGTGATCACGTTGTCTCGCCCCATGTCTCCCACGTTGAGCCTCCAAAAACACTATCTTGGGTAAAAAATTGGACTCGGTAGGGTGGTGCGGAGACGGGACAGAGCAAAACGTAAGGCGAGAACGACGGAGGTGGACCCCTATTCATGCACCAGCCTGGACGAGGGTGGGGGAAGTCATCATCCCCGCACTGGTGCACTAGCGCACCAAAGTGTGTTGACTGAGCATGCATCAGCCCCTCTTCGGACCCTCATCGTCTCCTTGCTGTCGTACTCGGAATCTATTCATACTATCATAGAGGGCGAAGATCGAGAATCCGCGTGCCGGCTCAAGCCAAGAAGCGTGTGTTATTATTGCGGGACAGTTTTCGCCGGCGCGTCTGTTGGTGCGCCAGCACTACCGTGATGCATACCGAACTGATAGGACGGAGGGCTACAGGGCATGCACCGGCACGTATTCCGCTCCTCATCACCCACTGCATGGTGCATTAGTATCGGATTAAAGGGACGGGGGCACGTGTGGGCGTGCTGGCGCCGGCAATGCGACCTGCAGTGCCCACATGCCCCATCCGCTCGCTGGTGCGCCCGCACAGCATTTGGTGGCACATGTGTATCGTTTAATCCATATGTGTGTTGTTTTTATAGGACGTATGGCAAGTGTCGACGGGCCGGCGCTGGCAACGAGACAGGCACAGGAACGTATTTCCTTCAACATCCACCGCTTATCGCTTTCAAGGGGCGAGGGGAAAGAGTCGTCACGCCGGCGCCGGCAACTGGACCTGCGCCAGCCCATATTCCAATCAACCCATATGCCAATCAACATCGACCGCTATCTGGTACACCGGCACTGCATTTGTTGCTGTTCGTAAACTCGATTTGCACTGCACAGGGCATCAATACACAGCGTTGTGATGGGGCGGAGGGCAACCGGGCATGCACCGGCACATATTCCCAACCCTCATCGACCGCTAGCTGGTGCACCGGTACAGTTTTGTTTGTGGTACATACGTGTATCAGTGTATGGTACACATGTATCGGTGTTGAGGAACTGCGGGCAAGTGCCGGCGCACGTGCACCGGTAACAGGATATGCACCGGCACATACTCCGATCGTCATCGTCCGCTGGCTAGTGCACCGGCCCAGCATTGTTCGTACGTGTGTGTATCATTTAATGGTACATCCTTACAGTTATTGAGGCACGGAGAACATGCCGGCGCGCCGGCGCCCCCAACGGTACATGCAACGGCACATACCCCAAGCATCGTTTACCATCAGCTGACGCACAGGCACATCATTTCTGGGGTCCCTTTATATATACTTTTGACGATACGTATGTATCTTTATTCAGGGACGGAAGGCAAGCGCCGGCTTGCCGGCACGGGCAACGCGACGTGCACCGGCACATATTCCGACCGATATCGAGTTCTTGACGTTAGTATGGGACGATGGACAAGTGCCGGCGTGCCACCCCCGGGAGCGGGACATACCCCGGTCCATACCCCATCAATATCCACTGCGGGCTGGTGTGCTGGCACAACATTTGTTGTTGTACGCATCCTTAATGTGCACTTTCCAGTACATCAGCACATGAGCACATGACGCAGCGTCACTCTGGGACTGGGGGCAACAAGGCATGTACTGGCACATATTCCAGTCCTCATCGACCATTAGCTGGAGCACCGGAATAGTGTTTTTCTATCGCGGTAGACATATACAGATATCATTTTCCGTGGCACCTTATTTTCACGGTATACATGTATCACCAAGGGGCGATGGGCAAGTGCCGGCGCTGATGACAGGATGTGCACCGGCACGTATCCCAATCTTAATCAACCCTTGGCTGGTGCGCCGACACGGAATATATGCTGTATCACAAACGGGGCGCATACCGAGCAGCGCCTTAACGCACTATGGTATAATTAACAGAGTTCGGTTTCTTCATGTTTAACCGGACCAAACCGGACTACAATGTGCCTTCATGTTCAAGCCCCCCGATATCGTCGATAGATAAACAACCAAAACGTCCGTGGGCACTATTTAACTTGCATCTGGCCACTCGCATTCGTCAAGGGGTTCATGTCGACTTCGTGTGCAGCAAGAGCTGATGCCGAACCGCCTGCAAACTTGGCGTCAGCCATTATGGCCGTGTGCGCATCTGCACCGTCTTATGATCCTTACGAGGACATTATAAAGTAGCCCGGAGCCATTTCCGCCCGTGTGGTGAATGATACTTCGGTAATCACATTTGACAGAAATGCATGCAGTGGCAATATATATCTGATAGAGAGAGGCGTTTATTTTCAACTCTCTCTCCTCGATGGGCACTATCGACGAACGGCATCACACCTTTTACGTCCGTCTCGTCAATAAGCATGCGGTACTCGCGCGAGAGGGCAATATACACCGGTATATTTTTTTACCGTTATTATAAGTACGCCAGCTGGTTCAACCGATTAAGTGGTCGATACTGAGTTTCGGAAGTTGTGTGATAATATATCCTACATTATAATTATATATGCAGATATGTGTACACGCATTTGCGCGTAGTGTGCACCAGTGTATTCCATAAATCGTTGCAATTTCGTCCCGCTTTTAGTTCGAGCGGGGGCGGGTGGGGGTTGGGGTTGCATATATTACAAATAAACTTTTTGCTAATCTTATCCCCTTCCTGTTTCGCCGTCTGTGGCCACCATCTATCTCTAAGATAGCGATCGTTTTCTCGCTACTATTTAGTGTACCAAACTGCTCCATGTCACACTCGTCTATTTTTCTCATCTCCTCCTCTAACACATCCCTTTCCTCCTTGTACCTTTCACATTCTCCCACTACGTGAATTCTACTATTTATGGCCTTGCCACATGAGCACATCTGTGCATCTACTTCCTCCTCCTCCCGGCTACTGGTGTACCTCGTCCTTCTTTCTAGCAGGTCTAGGTCCCCTACACGAAATCGCAGTTTCAGCTTTTTCGCGAAGTCCATTGGGCCGTACAGATACCTTTTCATTCCTATTCCTTCTCTCAACCCCCCGTATATCTCTAAGTGTTCTTCCCCTTCCACTTTCGTTCTTAGCGCTAGCCTTTCCCTTCTTTCTACCCTTTCTTTTACTTCTGTCTTGTATCCGCTAAATTTCTCTATGGCCAGCGTCTCTTTTTGGTTTCCTATATCCTTCCATACTTTCTCGACTACGCTATCCCACCTTATTCCAGCTCGCCCTTTGGTTACTTTCTCCCATACAGCTTTATCAGCTATGGCTGGCAACCTCTTATTTGGCATGTTCTTTACTTTATATTGCCATTTCAACTTACGCACGTCTCTATTTGTCTTAAGTGGGTACATTCCCAGTTCTGCTCTCAATACTGTATTACTCGTCGTACTTGAGCATCCTAGTACTTTTTTAGCTGCTGTCATCTGTACTGTTTCCAGCTGTTTTACGAGCTTCGCGTTCCCTTCCCATACTTCTCCTGCATATTCTAGCTTTGGTACAATCACATTCATCAGTATACATCTCTTAATTCTAGTGTCAAGGTGCGAGTCTGTTAGGACTGCTTCCATCTTGCCTACGTGTGCCTTACCCTTGCCTATTATTTTATTTATGTGTGCATCCCAAGAGCAATCTTTTGAGATTTCTACGCCAAGGTACGTATACTGGTCTACGATCGGTAATTCATCTTCTCCCCACTTCCACTTACAAGTTACCGGACTCTCCTTATCTTCGTTACATACAACTACTGCGCACTTTTTTACGTTCGCCGTCACTCTCCACTTCCTGGTGTACTCGATTGCCTTCTCTATTTGTTTCTGCAGTCCTTCGGGTGTTTCTGATATGCAAACGAAATCATCCGCAAACATCAATCCCAACACCGTATCTTCCCCCACCGTGACCCCCTGCGATGCTGCTTCTACTGCTACTATCATGTCATTAATATATACCTTGAATGGGTTAGGTCATAGCGTACATCCCTGTGCAACTCCTTGTAGGATACCAACGTACTTCGATATCTCCCCGTCCAACATCACAGCACTTCTCGCACATTCCGTCATCTTCTTCATCATTCTCCACATATTTCCTCTTATCCCTATTTACCCCAACTTTTTCCACAGCCCATTTCTCCATACTGTATCGTAGGCCTTCTGTACGTCTAAAAAGAAACAGTACGTTGTTAGCCCCGCGTCTTTCCTGCCTTGGATTATCTTACCTAATGTGTACACATGGTCGACGCAGCTACGGTTTGGCCTAAATCCTGCTTGGCCTTCGCTAATTTTGTCTTCCTTCTCCATCATTGTTCCCATTCTATCGTTCAAAATCTTACAGAACGTTTTACCTACAGTGCTTAGTAGCGTTATCCCCCTATAGTTACCCGGGTCAGCCTTGTCTCCTTTCTTAAACAAGTTTACTACTACTCCTTCTCTTAGGTGCGTACTCGTTTTTCCATATCCAGTTATACAACTTAACCATCATGGTAAGCATTCCTTCTCCCCCGTACTTCATAAATTCATTGAAGGGGGGGGGGGGGGTACTCATTTGTTGCTTGCCTTAACCATTTGACTATTGACCACGCATGCGTCCCTTTCGAAACGGAGCACAAGCAGGGGCATACGGTTATTGTGATGATATGATCAGTTAAAGGAATATGGAATAGTTTAGACTACGAACCCCCCCCCTTCCTTTGTTTTCTAAGAGTTCCATGCCTTAAATTAACCAATCCGTATAAAAGTGCAGCACACGTCTGAACGTACCCCCTCGGTCAATGGTCAAATGACTAAGGCAAGCAACAAACAAGTACGCCCCTTCCCCTCCTCCTTGCTTTTGGGAGCACTCCATGCCTTCGCCGTTAGCCAATCGAGATAATGATAATACTTGTATACAGGCAGTGATCCCTATATAGGGCCATGGTCCCTATATAGTGCCGGCTGCCCTGTATACAGGCAGTAGTAGATGTGCTATGATAGAAGTAGCACTTTTTGGCTGAATCGTTTTCTGAACGATCGGGCTCCTTAACCCAAATTCGTCGGACTTTTCATTTTTTGTGACGAAATACTGCTGTTCAGAGCATACTTCGGTCATGAGATTTTCCATCCGGGAGCACTTTTATATCCCTCCAAAATCATTTTTCGGTGAGGTATGACGCTCCTTAAGTGAGAAGCTCAGAAAAAACATGGTTAATCGCTATCGTAGCATGCGTCAGTAGTGATCCCTACATAGTGCCATGGTCTCTATATAGTGCCATTGTCTCTATATAGTGCCGGCTGCCCTGTATAGTGCCGGTGAAATCGCTCGGCACAGGTGGGATTACCCAGTGTGGCAGTGTGCGGAGTAGTAGTGCCGATTGCCGTTACATAGTCCCGCTTGTCGCGACATAGGGCCGGTTGCCGTTACATAGTGCCGGTTGCCGCTAAATAGTGCCGGTTGCCGCTACATAGTACCGGTTGCCGCTACATAGTGCCGGTTACCGCTACATGGTGCCGGTTACCGCTACATAATGCCGGTTGCCGCCATAATAGTGCTGGTATTGTTGACTGGCGCATACCGGCACTATATAGGGACCACTAATTATCGTAGATTACAAATGCCGTTCTTCGTGCTCCCCCTCGACACATACTCTCGTCGGACGAACGGTTCCTCTAGAGTGTCGGCATGCGCCAGCCAGCGTTGCCGGCACTATAACGGCAACCGGCACTACCACGGACACCGCCACACTGGTTAATCCAGTCTGTGCCAAGCGATTCCACCGTCACTACAGCGGATACCCGGCAATACCCCACCGACACTAACTATATATAGACCACTACTACTCATCAAAAGTGGTACAAGTATGCTGCTACGCCTGTTCTCACCAGGCACCCCCCCTGCCTCAATCGTGCTTTCCCGATTACACTTTTGGTTGGTCTTTTAGTCTGCTTTTTGCAAAGTGCATGCTGCATGTACCGGTGTGTATATTGTTGTAAAATGAATGGTATGTATGTGCGTTGGCTTTTATTTGTATTTTGTCTAGTTTGCTCTGCCCCCGGCTAATACTGCAATATCCAGTCTCCCATCTTCTCGCAAGTTACGGCGGTGTGAGGAGTGAGAGTTATAATAAGTAGTGAGTGGTTTGGTCCTGTAGAGAATTCTGCATCTCAATCTCCGGTCTATGCGAAAGTACCATCCCAACTCCTATCTCTCCGGGTGCACCCCCTCCTAGTTCACCATGTACCATCACCTCATTACTACTACTACTTTGATTGTTGTTACAGCTGATCATGATGATGTTAGTTCGGTGATGTGCCCTGTGAGTGACAAGTTGCCTCTATATCGGTGATCAGTAGTAGTAGTTTTTTTTTTGCGTTATATACCCTCTACTTGAACTGATCAACATACATACATATACTTTTTCGCATATACGACTTGTACTATACACAAGACTCTTCAGCATTAACCATTATTTATTGATTGATTGATTCAAATTAATTGTTGTTGCGGTACTGAACATCAATACCAGTATATTATATATCAACATATATATATATATATATATGTTGTTACCAATTTATTATTGTTACCCCTCTGAAGGGGTTTCTGAGGGGAAACATTTAATACACGGCAAAATAAACGTGACGATTACAACAACAACAGCGGCCACCACTGCGTTATTGATTGGGGGGTGGTGCAAATCGGTGTCACAAAAACGCAAAACGCAAAACGCATGCTAGCTTAAGGTAGAGAGAGATGCACCAGTTTTTTTTTCGGGGGCTCCTTCCTCACTTGAGGAGAGCTCTATACTAATACTAAGCCAAAAAATGATTTTGGATGAAAACGAAAAAAAAAGTGGGTTCTCGCACCCGATGAACAAATCTCGTGGCCCAATAACGATACAACGAAAAATCGTGCAACAAAAAAAATGTGGAATTCCGACAATTTTGGGTTAAGGAGCTTTTAAGAGATCATTCAGAATTTTTTTCGGCCAAAAAAAGTGATACATACCTCTACGGTCGCCCCGGTGGTCTAATTGGTAGCCACGAAGCCTTTTGGGCCGGATGTCGAGGGTTCGGTTCTCCCCATCCATGGAGGTTTTTATTCTCAAATGACACCGACTGACTGCCGAGAGCGCATATTATAGCGTGGGTAAGCAAAATTCGACGAGAGTTGACGAGGGAAGAAAAAGTGCTGAAATCTTCTCGCGATAAAAATGCAAAGCAAGAACCGTAGTGGGGGAGGAGGGAGAGGAGCCTACTTTGTGACCCCGGATCTGAGTTACGACTAGGGAGGGAGAAAGACGGAAGTGCGAAGATAATAAATGGGATGGACAAAAAAACAAAAATGGTAGCACGCGTCGCCAAGGAGAGTTGTACGCGGCACGGGTGTGCAACGCATGCATGATGATGACCCTACCCGTATACTGCTGGGGGGTGCTCTCACGCTACTCGTAGTGGACGGTTGATTCTGTGATAATATTAGGGTAAGGACACAGAGTATCCTTTGCCAGGTCAGCCTACTGATCAGGTACTCGTTGGTACTAACGTGTACTGTAGTGCGTGCTGTTTGCTTAGAGATAGAAGAAGAACGGCTGCATGTCTTTTCCCACGATGAAATACTGAAAGGCTGGGAAAGCATTCCAGCAAATTTATTGTTATTATTGTTATTTTTATCATCCTTCCTTGCCATTTTACAATCAGTGTGTAGCATGATGAGATTCATTCAACATTGGTCACTCGCAAGCACTCCGAAGGAAGAAGAAAACCACAGGAACGAAAAGAAAGAAAAATAGTCTGCACAGAATCTACTCGCTCCTGTACATCGTCTGGGTCGCTATCCCTTACCAAAACCCAAAGAGGTTGACAGAAAACCCAACGTGCTCCGTCCCGGCATTATAGGGGTGCGAGGCTGTTAAGGTGTTTTTAGTCCGTTGGGCTACTGGTAAAAGGTTAACCGATCGCCTACCCGAACTAAGCCTTATAGCACTCTATCTATGGTCGTACGACTACGGCCGTGCACGACATGATGATTACCCCCCCCCTATATCCTTTGAAAGGTGCCCCTAAGAGGGTTACCCCCCCCCCCCCCGCTTTGGCGAGTACCTTCCGCCTCGTATACAGTGTGCGTCGGCAATTAAAACCATAGTGTCGAGTAACTGGTGAGCTCCACTACTGCCCCCCTACCTATTGGGATGCAAGGGTCTATCGTCGTATTACTACGGCCATGCTTAATAACGCGATTAGTGGATACCCCCTCCTTGGTCATACGACTACATACAGCCATGCATGAAAATGAAGTACACCCTCCTCGTGGCCACCGTTTAGTGTTTTACTACAGTACGTACCCCATACCAATGTGTTACTGCTACTATCCTAAGTGAGAGATGATCATATATATATTGTATCTCGCACGTTGGCATGTACGTAACGTGCATGCATGCGTTGCATGTTGATGTTGAGAAGCAAAAAGTCGTTGGTACCGAGCAGCAGCATGTAAATATGGTGCGAGTGGTACAACCATCAACAGACTTCAGCAGTACAGTAGTAGTAGTAGTAGTAGTAGTAGTAGTAGTAGTAGTAGTAGTAGTAGTAGTGGTAGTAGTAGTAGTAGTAGTAGTAGTAGTAATAGTAGTAGTAGTAGTAGTAGTAGTAGTTGTAGTAGTAGTGGTGGTAGGAGTATTACAGTAGTAACATTATTTCTTGTAGTATAACTATAGCCGTCCCTGCAGTAGATACATACTGGTGCGCTGGAAAATTATTTCTTACGAACCGAGGGGCTTTTCTTATTTTTGTTCCTATAGATGTGTTGTCCTATATCCTATATCCTATATACCTCTGGTATGTTTCTTTCGATTGGTTGGTTGAGTTGGATTGTGACGTGCCCTTTGGTGCTGTGCTTACTGCTGTACCGTAGTATGTATCATATGTATCATATCATATATACGTTTGGTATTTAATTTGATACTATTAATGTGGCGGCAAATCATAAATCACTACGTACCAATGTATACAATACTTAATCCATATATAATGTATACTGGTAGCCCTGTATGCAGTACGCACTGCTGTCTGTCTAGCAGGAGCCGTCCCTACTACTACTACTACAGGTGTGGAGGCTCAACACTACCATCTACGTACCGGCACGTCTTTATTAGTGTCTACAACACGAAGTAGAGGTCAGTCCATAGATAGGTTCAAAGGTCTACGTACGTACGCAGTAGTGATGTTCCTGCGGTAGGACTCGTCCCTGCTGTGGAGTGTAGGCGCATAGATAGGCTCTCTTCACTCGGTACAGCGAGGAATCGACCCCTAGGTTCACAGTGGTATGTCCTGCCGTCGACGCCATGTTGTGTAGTAAGACTGGGTGAGACACAGAGTATTCCCTTGCAGGTTTGTCTAGTAAGCATCCTTGGTGTTACTCACTTTCGCGTAGAATCAAGCGTACAAGATAAGAAGCAACTTTTAATATTTTCCCGGAGCCTGATGACATCTGAGTTCGGAAGGGCCTTACGTCCCTTCCGATCTTACAGATATCCCGAACACGAATGCCAACCAGCTACAGTAGTACGAAAACGGACCAAGCACCTAGATAAATGAGGTACATAGTTAGTAGTTACCGGCATTTCAAGCCCGTGCTATTACAAGTCCCTAATATTACAGTACTATCCTTGCCATCCGACAATCGACCGTGTAGCATGAGCTTCAGCATTGACCACTCAGAAACTTTCCTTCCCCGAAAGAAGAAAACCACTGCACAAAGTCTAACTCCCTTCAGTACCTACTACTATCTACTGTGCTTCCGGATTGAGCCTTTTATCTACTGCATTATTTTGCTGTCCTTAATACTCTTGTTGCGTCTGCCATCCGACAATCAATGTGCAGCAGCATGACGAGCTTCAAGTTTGATCGCTCATAAACATAAATAAGCATTGTTGCCCGAACGAAGAAATCAAGAGGGAAACCAAAACGGAGAGGAAAATTACATGTACTGCTGTGTCGAGAGTCCAGGCGATAACGGAAACCGACGAGGGAAGCATAGAAGAGTAGATCAGAGAGACAGCACGGGGACTGTCTGCTATGCCACAACGTCTTGAGCTACTGGGCTTTCGTCCTGTGCCGCAACGTCTAGACTTTCTGGGCTATTGTCTCGTACAGAAATACATAACATAGTGTTCTGTTCTCGAACCAACTACGTAGTCTCGCCGCATTTTCCGAAAGCTTGTGAAACCTTCAATATCCTATTTCTCTTGCCACGCCGCTTTTGTTTACCCTTGGTGTGCTTGCACAGCGATGGGCTACCCATAGTACATAGTATCCTCAACACAGCAGCTCTGGTGTTTACTGCTGTGCTACTATTGCTAGCAGTGACTATTTGTACTAAACGTTGAACACGTATGTATGTATAGGCTACCCAGCCTACACTTAACACTCCCCCTCAATGGAAGTGGAAACCAATTTACCGATCATGCCTAACGACAACCAGTACTTGGTCGAATCGATAGGAAAGTCACTTCAGTGCGACAAGCCTGAACCTAACAACCCACCGCAATGGAAACGGCATGTCGAATTTTCATTCAATAGTATGTTCCACTTGAAGCCAAGTTACGAAGGAATCAGATATGGCGACTCCAGGCACTCCCAATAAAGTGTAATGCAGACTTCCTACGCAATTAATAGAAACTCGATTTTCCGCTCCAGTGTATTCAAAGCCAACCAAAAGCTAACGCTAATAAAATGACCGATATAGCTATAAGAACTACGAATCAAACGCGAAACCAACTGTGCAGCTGGTTCTGATTTGTGTCTCGAGTCTAAGACTAAACATACTGAACAGGTAGCGACTCAGCAAATCTGTTGTTGCCATGTGCGACTCAAACAGCCCATACACCCTGAGCTTCGGTGAATGGCCCGAGTGAACTTGTTAGCTTTTAACCCAAGCGCATCCCTCCTACGGACTATAATGTGGTTGCGAAGCACCCTCCCATGTCCATTCTTGGATGCGAATGCCCTTGGCGAGTTGGTCGTCTCACACAGCAAACTCTAGTACCTGCAAAGACGCCTACATCTTTGACGAGGTCTTCGGCGCCATTCAGGCTCCTCTGATTTTGTTGATGAGCTCCCGGTGACGTTGCTTGTTGAGGTGCTTAGTCCTAATGTCAGCGGGTTGGTCTTGAGTCTTGACGTAGTGAATTGTGGTCGTGTCGTCGTGGACCACCTCTTGGACGAAGAAGTATTTCAGCGCGATGTGCGTTACTCGAAGGGAGGAGGTGCGATTGCCGGGCACATGAGGCGTCGGCGTGTTGTCGATACAAGGAAGAACACTGTCGAACACATCCTTGAATATCTGTTCCTCCGTGATTTCCTTGCAGAAGACGGCCTTTTTTCAGTGTGTGAGTGCTGCTGCCAAGAGCTCCGCTTCCGTTGTTGACTGCGCGGTGAGCCCTTGAATTCCCACCTTAAAGCCTATTGGACCGTTGGCGAGCATCACGATGTACGACGATGTTGACTTGCCGTTTTCTGGGTTGTTACCGCAGTTAGCATCTGAAAAGGCGGCGAGCTTGAACCCTCCTTGCTTGTAGGTGATAGATAAGTCGGTGAACCCGGCCAAGTAGCGAAGAAGATGCTTGGCCTGTCTATCGGAGAAACCTGTCCGAGGTATATGGCAGTGACTATGATTGACTGGTGCTGCTGCTTGCCTTCATCGTCTAGCAGATTCTTCTTCGGTTGGTTGAGCGAAACCTCCGGTCCCGCTCCTGGTGTGAAGGCGAGGTCACAGTCCTTCATGCCAAAGCGCTCGACGACCTCCTCCGTGTACTCGTCCTGGTCGGTGGTGATCGTTCCCTTTTCGCGGTCCCGGGCTACGCTCATACCGAGCACCTTTGGCACGTCGCCCATGTCCGTAATCTCGAAACGGCCCAACAGCTGTTTTCTTGAGTTGAAGCGGAGGGGGCACTCACTTTTGAAATGGCCGACACGATCACAAATGTGACACTTCATGTCGTGCCGATCGCGGATCATTGCCTGCATGTCGGCCCGCGTCCCTCAATGCCCCTGGATGAATCAGAGCGTGAACTGGCGAGGTTATCCGCGTCAATGGCTGTCATCATACGTCGCACATCGGTAGGGACACCTCTCCAGATGAGCTTGGCGAATGGCCTTGTATTTCGGCGGAAGAGATTGGAGTATGCGTTCTTCGTGCTGTCAGTCTGTCGGACCCTCTGTTGGGTTACACGCGTTAAGGCGGTCGCGGCAGCTGTCCATGATGTTGAGGTACTCGTCGAGGTCCTGTCCTGAGCGCATTAGCGGGTTGTCCATCTTGGCGTGTTCCGCGCGAATCGCTTCGCGCGAGCTCCCTATGGACTGTTCGCGCAACGGTATCTACGCTAGCTGCCCATGTCCTGCCCCGTCCTCGGGTGTCGTGCTCTCGAATCCCCGTACAACAAAGAAGGCTGAGCGACCCGTTGAACATAACAATATGTTGGCGGCATCCCACACCGCAACGGCAGTGGCCTGATCACCGTCAGTCTTCGACGGTCGTCCTTGCCCTTGGAGGATGTTGAAGGTAGGTTTGTTGTAGATGCTGAGGCTGGCCCGAAGCTTGGAACTCCCTTCAAGGAACTCGTCCGCCTTCTTGCCGTATAATTTTTATATATATTTTCAATACGACGTGAAGGTTGCTCATGACGCCGCCCATGCTGATGGTTCCTCCCTCTCAGTAGTGAACGTAAAGGGTTTGTAAACGTCTTGCTGCTATCCTTTTGAAGGCTTCTCGAGCACACACCCCGGGTTTGCAAATATCGGCCTGTGCTCTTCTGGCGCACATTACCTGCGCCTCCTACGTTGCAGCCCGTGTAACCTCTTGTTGTTGTGCTTCAGCTTGTGCAGGCTGAACGCCTTGATTCGTGTCTCGACCCACGTTATACTGACGTGCACTACATGTGTCGTCTATGTTACAGGTGGTGCAGGCTCGATACTGATGTGCACTACCTGTGCCGTCTATGCTACAGCTGGTGCAGGCTCGATACTGACCGTGCACTACCTGTGCCGAGTACGCTGAAGTTGGTGCCGGCTCGACTGAACGGCTCGACTCCTTTCTCGGCCCGTGTTCGAATGACTGACATGTACTACCTGCACCGTCTATGCTGCAGTTGGTGCAGGCTCAAGTATCTCCGACGCCATAACGTCCGGAGCTACTGGGCGGTCGTCCTGTGCCGCAATACCTAGAATTTCTGGGCTGTTGTCTCGTACATAAATCTAGGAAAATGTCACTCTGTCCTTATTAACTTATTACAAATACGCGAGCTGTGAGTTCGATTGATTGACTAGCTGATTGTTTCGAACTAACTACGCAGTCTCGTCGCATTTTCCAGAAGTTTACGAAACCGTCAATGTTTTGTTTATCTTATGACACCGCCTGTTTCACCCTTGGTGTACTTGCAGAGAGACGGCCTACCCATATACCAGGTAGGCTGTACCCTAACCACAGCAGCTCTGCTGCTTACTGTTGTTATTTCTGGCAGTGACCACGAGTACTGTATGTACCGAATGTTCCAGACCTTAATGTTTTGCCTCAAGAGGTCAAGACCATATCAAGAAAACACAAAACAAAACACCGCTCTTGACGTTGTAGAATGTTTGTTTTTCCCAGTGACTGTCTTCTCCACGCCAGGTACTACTGCTGTAGTACAGCATACTACAGTACTTGCCTTGATATGTTGGCGACCCGCGGCTCTCCCGGCCATACTTCCTCCCAGTTTGCCGTGGGATCGTGACTGTTAGGTGTAGGCTAGATACCCTATACGTACGTCTTCACTGGTTGACATACTTCTGCGCTTAGACCGGCCGCACGAGCCCTCGAGCAGGCCACCGTGCAGGCCCTCTCCGGGCGAGATCGGGGCAGGCGGGCACGGTAGTGGAAGAGAAAAAAACAAAAAAAAGTCCACCTCGCGTCGAGAAAAGGGCCTCGAAGCGCGAATTTCAGTGCTGCGATGCCACACGCATCTGGATACGATACATAGGTTTATTGTGTTTGCCATCCAACATTGTGCAGCATGAGCTTTAACGTTGATCACTCGTAAGCACTTCCCGAAGTTAGAGCAAAACCAAAGGAAGCATATCCAATGTGATATGCCCAATCAGTGGGATGGTTGGCCGGGTTGTGTTGCGCGCGTAATTACCTTCTCGAGGTTGTGTTTTTAGCGAGGTAAAGGGCTCCTCAAGTGAGTCTTCAAGGTAAGGTAACCTGAATATCAAATATGTATCTCCCGCCCAGTCAAGTCATTTAATGCTGTGATCCATATACAAGGTGCCGAAGTCCGCCTCACAAGCGGTTATCATCAATGTATTTGTATGTAGTAGGATGCAGCTTACTCTCCATGCGTCTCGCTGAACACCTCACGACTCTTCAAGCACATGGTAAAAGCAATGCATGCCTGCCCAGTGAAAACCTGACGTGCTCAGTACCGGTATGGTAGAGACGCGAGGGTCTATGGTCATACGACTACGGCCATGCATGACACGAGTACACCCCCCCCCCGCCCCTCTACCCACTTCAGAAAACAAACCAATTAATTCGATGCTGTCATCCATTTGCATGCGAAAAACTCCGCCTCACAAGCGGTTCTTAGTAGGATGCAAGTCACCCTTGGTGTAGCTCACCGAACACCTCACGGCGCTTGGTGCTTGGTGCGAGCAATATCTACCTGGTGGGTGAGGATCCGGCGTGCTCCGTCCGCGAGGGTCTGTGGCCATACGGCAACGTCCATGCATCACAACGAGTACACATTCCTTCCCCTACCGCACCATACGTGTAGAGGTCTTCAAGTGAAGAAGAGCCTCAGAAAATGTGGTTAAATAATTTTTGGTTGAATTGTGGAGCGAGACGTAGCCTTATCTGGCTAGGTATCAGCATACGGTTAGGCAGTACGGGACAGTCCCGGCTACTATCGTGCGGGTTGACTCTGGTTACTCTTGGTCGCTCACACGTGTTGATACCATAGTAGCGGTTCCTTGCCGCTCCAGAGCTTCTGAGTGAGAAGGGACGATCATTTATCTTCCAGAGGAACAATGCATACACGGTGACGCCTCCACATTAATAGAGGGGACACGGAGATGTCATGACAGTAGCCCACCCTGAATGGCCGTATATAATGTGCATATACAATCAGGAGGGTACAAAACCCATGCGGAACAGTCGGAGAATGGGTCAAAGATGCGGCGCTTCACAACCCAGTACCACACCTCGATATATAAATTGCGAGGCGAAAGGCGGTAAAAACATCTGCAGCCGACAGGAAAAGAGCTAACGAAAAACCAAAATATAATAACGCTGGCAAAAGGCAGCACACTGAAGAAGAGCGAACCGAATGCACGCAGGGAACCCAAAGCACCAGAAAGAACACTATACGTGTGTCGTGTGTCGTTACGCAAAGTATCTGTCAAGGGAGGTGAACCGAGTCCTACCACAGAGGGAGAGACAAACTAACGAAAACGAAACAGGTGCCGGGCGCAAAATATCTCCCAAGGGACGAAAGGGGCCCCTATCACAAGGGAGAAAACAGCAAACGGAAGACAGGCAGGCGATTTAACATTGTCAAGAAACGGTCCCAGGAAAACCCTGTTTTGTTTTGGAGGCATTACTATTTATCAATCCCCTCTGGAAGAGGAATGCCCTCGCTCTCTCAGAAGCTTTGGATACCATGACACGACGTGCCCCTACCGTGCAGCACGTGTCACATGGTATGTCTATCAAAAGCGCCCTTCAGGCCGTTCTTCGCGTTGTTGAGCGTACATTGCTTCTCAAGTTCGGCTTTTGGGCAAGCAAGGCATACAGCGCTCCTCGTCTTAGGAACCCGATAACATTTTATGTTTAGGTATCCCCTTCACGGATGGCATGGCTCTGCCGTCTACTGCGATGATCTGAGAAGACTATGCGTCTCCACCGAAAGTCTTTTTTTTGACAATTAAAAGGGACAAAACTGATATTGTACACCTGGTACTTTATGATATCGTATTCCTCTACCTGTAGTGTCAACATTACGTAATTAATCCACACTATTAATAGCTCAAGTCATAAAATTAATATGTATATCATACCAACATAGGAACAGGAGTTATTGTTGGAATCATTTCGCAGTATACAGCTACTACGTAAGTAGAGACGATTTATTTATCGTTGGCTGCTTTTGCAGTAACAAAAGGGAACCTACGATCAATGAATCTACTTCGTATTGTTATGGTACTGCTTTGAATTATGTGGAATGGCCGGCAATTGCCGGGTGTACAGGTATTGGGATCGCATTTCTATTAATCGGGAGGCGCATATATATTAGGTGGGAAACCAGGGGTTTCCCGACGAGAGGCAATGAGATCCCTTCCTTGCATGTCTCAGCCTTCTATCGTGCTCTGAATGGAATAAAGCTGCTCTTCTTATATATTTAAACAATCAACACAGGTGAGAAACAACGAGGACCTGCCCAATAGAAAAACCTGGCTAGGAATACTCTATAACAAGTGGCGTCGACGACAGGACGAAGAAGAAATAACACGATCACATCGTCGAGGTAGGCCGCCACCTGTTCCAAGCCCTTGCTAGCATGGGCTGATCACGTTGACGAACCAGCCGGGCGAAGCACTACTGTCCTAGGGCTTGAGAACCCCACTCATAGAGGCCCGTGGCAGTGCAGAACGCCGTGAGAGCAACGGTATATTTGTGTGCGGTAATCTGGTGGAACGAAGAAACCGAGTCAAATAGGGGGGAAAAAACCCGTCCTTTTCCCAAGGAGCCGAAGACCTGGTCCACGCCGGGAATAGGCAACTGGCTGAGGCTGCTGATCTGGTTGAGTTTCTTGTAGTTCACCGGGATCCGAACGACCCCGGACTTCTTCGGGATGACCACCAGCGGGCTCGAATACCGAGAGGTCAAGTGCTGAACCAGGCCTGCCGCAAGGTACTGGCTCAGGGTGGCGTCAACTTCCTTGGTCATCATGGGATTGATGCCGTGCGGCCGGGACTTGATTGCCTTCTGACATGCCCAGCACCGATGCTCGCGGGAGCGCGTTTGTATAAGGCTGCAAGCCCTGTGCCAACCCCCACGTCCGTGGCGACATGCCGAAGTATTTGCCAGCGGGGTTGACGCAATATGTGCTCAACAACTTCTCCAAGAACCCCCCCCCTTACCACGTCACCCAAGACGACGTTTCGACTCCTCTTCAACGACTCGAAGCGGAGAAGATCACCCAACACCAATCGGTTCGTGGTCGAGGTGGGGTCATCACGGTGATGTACGCAACGCACTGGACGGGACTCTCTCGGCCATCCTGGGAACAGGAAATGGGCCTTCAGCTCTCTCGTCGCGATTTTTTTGCGCTACGACGTATTGGGCCGGCACCGCGAACCAGCACCGCCAGACCAACCGCCTGTACCGCCGGATGCGAATTGGCGCGGCACAACGGGAGCTTTCCCGTACGCGTTTTGTAGCACCCGGTTGTAGTTGCGTGCCGCGCGCCGGTTGGCTTCGCCGATACAGCGCCACCATGCTTCCCAGCGGGGCTCACTTTTGGTACAAGGCAAACGATGGTCTGTGGTGGCTTAAGAAAACCAGCGCGAGTGCAACGACCTGTTATTATGAGGTATAGTTGGTTCTATTTTTAGATGACCCGTGACCGATCAAGCTTCCTCTTTCCTTGGCGCGCTACACGTCTTTAACGGCACCTGTACGAGGTTCTTGGTGTCTACGTGTACACTTCGCTATATAGCGCGTGTGTACGTGGGTTTCAGGCAGCGTCCACGGTTTGCGCTGAGTGAAGCTGCGCGTTCGGGAGACGAGAGCAGACTGCCCCACAGGCCAGGGTCCTCGGTGTTGACGGACATAAAACCGCGTGAACTCCGGCATAGTGGAGTTCGTCTAGGGGCCAGCTGTTGTAGAAATGATCAAGCGACGTGTCTGTGAGGGGTAAAAGTAGATGGAACTCTAGGCGCAGCTGAGCTGATGCTTGTCATTGAATGCGTACGTGATACGCGTTGCTATACTCGTAGATATATACGAACGTCGGTATAACTCTTAAGAATCTTTGAGCATAGTCCTGTCACGCATCTGACACTTTAATTGGTACACATTATCGAGACATAGGGGAACCTCAATGATAATCTACTGAGTTCCCCTCTTTTTCGAGCACTGTTCACAGATGCTCCGAGTACCTTGGAGTAAAATAAGGGGTATTTGAGATAAAATACTTCAGGTACTTCGTGTACTCGGAGTATTTCGGGGTTCGATACTCCGGGATACTGCTCGTACTCGGAGTATTTCGGGTATGAACGTTCTCGATACTGCTTGTACTCGGAGTATTTCGGGGTCCGATACTGCGGGCACTCCTTGTACTCCGAGTATTTGGGGCTTCAGTACTGCTCATACTCCAAGTACTCCGAGTATTCAGGCCGCCAGTACTCTAATACTCTTGAGTACTCAGAGTACGAAATGTACTCGATACTCGGAGTATACTCGGAGTGTGAAGTACGCTAGGAGCATCTTTGCATCATTTTAAAGACTCGGCCATCATTCCTCCAAGGTTCTGGGAGCATGTGACTGGCGTTTATAGCATTTCAAAATTCACAGATGCTCCCATTACCTCGGAGTATAATTAGAGTATTTTCGAAAAAAAATACTTCAGGGACTTTGTGTACTCAATGTATTTCGGTGTCCTATA
Organism: Saccharina japonica; assembly: GCA_008828725.1. Taxonomy (NCBI): domain Eukaryota; class Phaeophyceae; order Laminariales; family Laminariaceae; genus Saccharina; species Saccharina japonica. Next base: position 122,970 of record MEHQ01004272.1, on the reverse strand, counting down.
CCCTTGATACTCGGAGTACTCCGAGTAATTTAGATGTTTTTACTCCGAGTACTGCTTGTACTCGAGTATATGCACTGCTCATACTCCCAGTACTCGGAGTATTTGGGCCTTCAGTACTGCTCATACTCCAAGTACTCCGAGTATTTAGGCCACCAGTACTCTAATACTCTCAGTACTCGGAGTACGAAAAATACTCGATACTCCGAATATACTCGGGAGTATCGGGTATACTCGGAGCATCTGTGCACTACTGCTGTTTTATTATGCTGCACCTATCTCCTCGTTTCCACATTTTCCCGCTCGTTAGCTTATTACCGTTTTTCTGGGTTTAGGGTGTTTCTTATGCTTTTCCTGTGGCGTTTTTCGATATTTCGGGTCGGGGTTTTTCTTCTCGATGTTCCTTTGGTGTTCTCTGATTTTGGTTTGGGCCAGATTTGGGACGACTCTTGCGTATTTGCCCTGCCTGCCCCCCCCGCTCAGTGCCGGGGCTGGTCTGGGTAATCGGGCCACTCATTTGTGGCACCGGACAAGTTTTCTGTGTTTTTGGGGTGAGATTGCTTGGTTCTTGGCGTATTTCATGTTCTTGTGTTCTTCATCCTGCCGCCCTCCCCACGCAGCTCGGGAGCCGGGGGCGATCTGGGTACGTCGTAAATTGACTACTACGAACCGCATTTTTTTTTTGGTTCGCTACATTTCGCGTTTCCGTCGGCACATTCTCGCTCCACCTCCCCTTCCTTTTTGGCGGTGTGACGATGGCTTTCGTTGACGTATTATGTCCTGTCCCTTACGGGTACACATAGGCTTCCTTTCTTTCTTTATTTTCCCGGCGTTCAATGTCGGGTCCGTGGCCTTGCCGTTCAGAGGCGTGCGAATGGTCTTCGAGGAGCCGCATCTTCGACTCATGGTCTAGTTTGTGGAATCGGGGTTTCCACGAATTTCCCATATTTATGCGTATACGGCTCATCAGAGTGGGGTAGTGTTATGGTACGGTATTGTTTTGAATGTTGTGGAACGGCCGGTAGCTACCCGGGTACAGGTATTTGGGATCGTATTTGTAGTACTTGGGAGGGGTACGAGTATCGTTTAGATGGGAAACTATGTTTCCCGACAAGAGACAATGATAATCCTTACTCCAGTTTACGTACTCTCGTAGCAAAATTTGACCCGATCAAAGATGGTCAGAGTATCATCACCAGTCCTGGGGACTCAGTTAAAGGCCCGCCAGTACCAATCCTTTTGGAAGGACTCAGTCCTCAGGATACCTGGGGGGCTGAAAGGACTGAGTTTTACAAATCCTCAGGGTACCTGAGGGGCTAAAAATAATGAGTATCCCAGTCCTGAGAGTACCTGGGGGGGTTCGGAAAGTACGGAGCCTCACGAGTCCTCAGAGTACATGGGGGCCTCAAAGGACTGAGTCCCACCACTCTTCAGGAAACATGGGGGCCTGAAAAGACTGAGTCCCACCAGTCCTCAGGGTATACCTTGGGGGCTGAAACGACTGAGTCCCATCAATCCCCAGGGTACCCGGAGACTTGGAAGGACTGAGTCACACCAATCCTCAGGGTAGCTGGGGGCCTGAAAATATTGAGTCCCACCAGTCCTCAGGGTATACCTTGAGAGCCTGGAAAGTCTGAGTCCCACTACGTAGTCCTCAGGGTACTTGGGGGACTGAAAGGACGGAGTCCCACCAGTCCTCAGGGTACCTGGGGGTCTCAAAGGACTGAGTCCCACCAACTCCCAGGGTACCCAGGAGGCTGATAGGACAGCGTCCCACCAGTCTCCCCAGGGTACCTGGGTGTGAAAGTACTGGGTCTCGCCAGTCCACAGGGTACGCCAGGGCCTGAAACGAATGAGTCCGACCAGCGTCGACGGTACTTGGATCTGAAAGGACTGAATCCCACCAGCGCTCAGGGTACATGGGGGCCTGAAAGGCCTGAGCCCCACCAGTCCCCAGGGTACCTCTGCGGACCTGAAAGGACTGAGTCCCACCAATCCTCAAGGTACCTGAGGGGCCTGGAATAACTGAGTCCCTCCAGTCCTCAGGGTACATGGGGGCCTGGAAGGACTGAGTTCCGCCAGTCCTCAGGGCAGCCTGGGTGCTGAAAGGACTGAGCCCCACCAGTCCGCAGGGTGCCTGGGGGGGGCTGTAAGGACCGAGTCCCACCAGTCGTCAGGATACATGGGGGCCTGAAAGGGCTGAGTCCCGCCGGTCCTCAGGGTGCCTGGGGGCCTGGAAGGACTGAGTCCCACCAGTCCTCAGAGTACCCGAGGTCCTGAAAGCACTGATTCCCACTAGTCCGCAGGGTACCTGGGGGGCTGATGGGCCTGACTGCCGCCAGTCCTTACGTAGGGTACCTGGGAGCTGAAAGGACGTGAGTCCCGCCAGGCACCGGGGGGCCTATGGGATGCATGGTTTCTCTGCTCAACCTGGAAAAGACTGAGTCCCGCCAGTTCTCAGGGTACCTGTGGGAGCATCAAAAGACTGGGTCGCGCGTTCCTCAGGGTGCCTGGGGGGTCTCAAAGGGCTGAACTCCACGATGCCACCAGTCCCCAGAGTATCTGAGAGCTGAAAGGACTGAGTCCGGGGCCTGAAAGGACCAAGTCCCACACCCGTCCTCAGGGTATCTGGGGGCCTGAAATAACTGAGTTCCACCAGGGTACCTGGGGGCCTGAAAGGACTAAGTCTCGCCAGTCCTAAGGGTACGAGAAGCCAAAAGGACTGGTCTACCCGTAGGACTCTGGCAACCACTGAATCCCGGGTATCATGCCTACTACTATAGCTGATAATAGCTGTAGGAATTTGGGTTGGATGTTTGTTTTGCAGCACTACTCCTACTACTGTGACAGTGTATGATTACGTAGCAAAAGGGAACTTATGTATCTGTACCAGGAACGTACGATAACATATTATTATACAACCACACCGTCACCTTGCTTGTTTATCTTCTCATCATTTTTTTTGTTATCTTCGCCCGTTTTTTTTCTAATAAATCCTTTTCGGACTACCCCCCCCCCCCCCCCCCGCCCGCAGCAAATAGTTGGCATAGGAGTTTTTTTCGCAGTACGTACGGTGGTAGTACAAGCAGGGTTCGTACCTCAGATCCGGAGTATCACAGCTCGCAGCAGACTCTCCTCCCGCCTTCCCACGACGGTTCGGCTTGCATTTTTATTTTCGCGAGAAGACGCGAGTCCCTTACCTCTTCTCCTCTCGTCGACTCGCCGCGTCGAATTAATTGCTACCAGTATATAATAGAGCCGGTCCGGGTCCGCCCGTTGTTGTATTGTTTTGGTATTTTTTACACGCACGTATTTTATGGTCCCGGAACAAATCCGATACGGTCCCGCGCAAAGCGGAGACGCCGTTGACGGATTGACGTTTAGATTTAGATTTTTACGCTGCTGGTATCGTAGGTTCTTCCCCCCCCCCCCCCCAAATTCAGCTCCAAATAAATTCGAAAAATATAAACAAAGGTATGCAAAAATGTCGTCATCGACGGAAACAAGCAGGCAAGTTTCTAGCGCTGAACCGGCTTAAGACTACTGCATGTAAGTAAGGAAATAGGAACACGGAAATAGGAAAAAGGAAGAAGGGAAAAGGAGGAAGGAAAAATCGCAAAAGGTACGCGTAAAAGGAGGAAGAACAACAGGGAAAAGGAACAAAGAAAGAAAAAAGAAAACCTTTTTCTTACTATTTACAGTCAGTATTAATAGTAGTTTTTTTGCTGTACGTATGCTGTACGAGTATCCTACGAAATTATAATGCATCGAACTTCGAACTTCGAAAAAAAGTAACAGTAGTTGATTTAAGACAACTATTAATAAAATCGACACGATACGTACGTAATTATTATGGACAGCTGATTTGGTTGATTATGTTGCATGACGCGCGTATTTCCTCCCAAATAGGTATCATATCATACGTTTTTGGTGGTCCTTGGACATTTCAATGCATTTGCATCTATCTGGTCGTGCCGTACGGTCGCACGGCATCACGCAATCAACTGCCTGCTGCACATTCGTACGATACGTAGGTATAAAACATCGTGTTTTTCTTCTCTTGCTTGCTAGCCGCCCGAGCTGCGACACCTACACATCTCGATATATCACCACATACCACAGCAGCAGCAGCATCAGCAGCAGCAGAAGGTATACGCCTATTGTATTCAGCTCCTTTCTTCTTTGCTCGACATCCACCCCAACCTCTTCTACCCGCTGCATGCTCCGCCGCCAACATCATCATGGTGAGAGCACTCTCATCGTCGTCAGCATCATCGACGCTTCGTCGCCAAAGCTCGGAACTATTTCGAAGGCTGAGACCAAGGCAAGGGACCGACATGACCGGCTCCTCGTGTACTGGGGACACCGTCGACAGGTCCTGGAGCCACGCCGCGCGCACCAGCACCTACCCCTCGCCTGGTGATGGCTCCTCTTCTACGTTCGCTCTCTCCAAGTGCATCCGGGAAGTGGCGCTGAAGACGCCCACGGCAAGCCGAGAGGGCATACCGCCGGCCCTGGGCACGGTGTGCAAGACGCTCGTGCGAGTAGAGCAGCTGGTCTTCACGGCAAAGTGCAAAACAGACAGGCTCGCGCTAATCCTGGAGCATTTCGACGCTGTGACTCGCGGAGTCTTGGACCGGTGGTTTGACCAGGCGGATTCGGACGACAGCGCCCTTCTGACCCTCCAGAAGCTTGCGCGCCGGGCCAAGGCGGCTGCGGTGCTCTGCAACAAGGGTCGCTCGGCCCGGCTGGTCCTCGGCCCCAAACTCTCCAGCGACATCGCCGACGTCAGAGCCGGGATTATCGACTTTGCCGCAGCGAACAACCTCGCCATCACGGGCGCGTTATATGTGAGGATGATTTGCACTCGTACAAAATATTGCTGATTAGGTTTAATTTCGAGTATTGTTTTATTATTAGAATGTTAAAAAGCGTATCATACGTAATATTTAACTTTACGGTTTATAATCGATTATTATTGATAAAGAGCTGAGATTGTGGTGGTACTCTAATAATTTTGAAAAATGAAATGTGCGCTAGTTTGTGCGCAAGTTGTTGCACACACCTACCTGGTCTTGGGTGTTACTTCTGTGTCCAAATAAATGTCGAAACTCTACGTAATATACTCGAAATTAAACCTAATCAGCAATAATTTGTACGAGTGCAAACTTTGACGCCGTACTGCTGTACCATGTAGTACCATATACGTACGCCACGTATATATGACAGATAGTGTAGCACCGCAACGGAATCACTGGTTTTGCCCTTCTTGTAAAATATGTGTAGCATATGTAAACAGGCGTCCGTTGTCGGGACAGCCTTCCCATATAGAGTAACGGGCGTAGCTGCGTTGCTTATTATGCTGCTACGTATGTATGTATATACATATATGATGTGTGTAATATCGCATACCTGGTATACAATTACCAGCTGCCAGGTAACTAACTTGTTATTTGTAGCACGCACACACTGCTGTCGTACGACACTCCACACTCCACACCTTGGTCTTGACTATATTTCAACACTTCCTTTTTACCACCAACAACAACAACAACAACAAAAACAACAACAATTATATATACATTTCCCAGACAGTATAGGTTTGGCCCGATGCCGTCAGCCAGACCTTTTGCGATTAAATCCTAAACCTATTTTACGAGTTAATCGAGAGTGAATAGCCGAAAAACTTCAATTTGTAAAATTTGAAATGTTCAGCTGCAGACTGCAGAGCAGTCGCGATGCCGAGTGACCTCTCGACAATATTGACCCTACACTTCACATTTATTTACTTCACATTTATTTACAGGCTCTTCCAATTATTTAGATTTCAATGTTTCCCCCTCCAGGTTCCAGGTCCAGTAAAAAACTGACTGTTCATATATATATATATTTTTTTTCCATCCCATGTATTATCTTCGCACTTCCGTCTTCCTCCCTCCCTATTAATAGTCGGATTTTTAGATCCGGGGTCACAAAGTAGTCTCCTCTCCCTCCTCCCCCACTACGGCGGTTCTTGCCTCGATTTTTATCGCGCAGAGGGTTCAGCCTTCCCAACGCTCGTCGGTTTTCATCGAATTTTTGCCAACTCACGCTCTCGCGCTTTCCGCTATTCAAGATATTTTTTGCAAGATAATAGGAGGTGACTCTGACTGTGACGCTGTATGATACGTATAGAGCCTGGCTAGATATATACCTGGTGTGGTATGGGGTTTTTGGAGGGTCATGACCCATACTACAGAGTATTAGGGACCTGTCTTATTAATATTAATACCAACTTCTTACGAAGAGAAAATGGTTGACCCACAAACCGCCGCGTACGCGACAAAAGGCAGTAAAGTGGATGAAGCTTGATAGTGAATCTTCCTAAGGTATAGCTATTTAGGCACTCTGGTTGGCTACGAAATGAAAGGGTAAAAATGTTCCGATTGAGTATGCTTGCGTTTTGCCTTTTAGGGGTTCCTCCGTTCGAGTAACGGTAATACGACATTACGACGGTTAGTGTTGGGCACCGGAGTCCTTTTGGGGTCCGGTCGGTTATCTCATAACCGACCGGAGATGGTCTCCGGTTAACCGGTTATTTGGACAAAATAACCGAGACCGAAACCGCAAAGTTTCCGGTCGGTTATTCGGTCGGTTATTTCACAGAAATGGCTATTTTGCGCCACGTTCGCACCCCATCGTTTTTTTTCGGATGCCCGTTTGTCGGCACATCAGCACATCAAAGTATCCGTAATACGCGCATTACAAAACGCATGACACACACCACGTGAAAGTTGACGACAAGACGGAACCTGTCGTTGAGTCGTCCGGCATGATGAGTCATTGGCGTACAGCTAACAGGCGAGCAGGCGGAGCATGACTATGAAAAAGCGGATGTAGCGACGCTCAGGACGGCAAGCGGAGCCTGCTTCTTGGTCACAAGACAAACTGGACGAGGGTTTCCAAAACCATTTAACACTCAACACGCAGAAGCAGAAGCAAAACTCTCGCGGTTCAGTTCTTCTCCCCGGGTAGAACAAAAAAAATATCATCGTCGATCTCAACGTGGTACAATAAGGGAAAACAATGCGTAATGCGTAGGAGAACGCGGTGCGGCTGAAGTCGGGTCACCGAGCGCTGTGCTTGTGTGCTGACATATAGGGGTTTCCATACAGATACATAGGCGTTTTATGGGGTATAGAGGATAGGGGACAAAATAACCGACCGGAAATAACCGGTCCGGTTATGTCCGGTCGGTTATTTGAAATAACCGAATAACCGGTTTCGAAATGTCCGGTTTTCGGTTACGATAACCGGATCGCGGTTTCCGGTTAAATAACCGTAGTTCGGTCCCGGTGCCCAACTCTGACGACGGTGTATTCCCTACTTTCCCCCCCCCCGTCCCACATGTACGCCTTCGTCCTTCTTTTCTCTCTCCCTAATACTCGTATTAATAGTCGTAACTCAGATCCGGAGTTCACTACCTGGTACGTATGTAAGCTCTTCTCCTCCCTCCCCACTCCGCACGGTACGTGCCTTGCATGTTTATCTCGAGAAGATTTGAGCATTTTCTTCCTTCGTCGACTCTTGTTGTTGTTGTGATTGTTGTTGTTGTTGTCTTCACATTAAAAGCCGTGCCAGTCTCTTTATCCAGTACCTCCATCTATCCGTACTATGCTCCTCGAATTGTGATTACCCACGCTTTGGCGCTCTCGACAGCAGTAGTTGGTGTCATCTGAGAATAACAATATCTCCTTACGGAGACTCGAACCCTCGGCCTCAAACGCAGAAGTCTTCGTGGTGAACTGCTAGGCCGCTACTGACTACCTTGAACAAAAAAAAAAAACATGCGAGGAATACCACACAGGATGATACACGAAATTATTCCCAAAACAACTCGTACGACTACTCGTACGAATTAAATATTAAGATTCATGTTAATGAGGGCATTATCCAAAAGAAGGTATACCTACGCACTTTGAGCCATTTATAGGTACACTGCAAAATGTACACCGGAAACGGCTTCCGGGCCCGCCAGATATTGGGCCTGCGCTCCATTGTACCTACAAATGGCTCAAAGTGCGTAGGTACACCTATTTCGGCTACTCAATCTACGTATCACCTATGTTTGGCTTCAACTTGTTGTTGTTGTTGTTGTTGTCTTCACATTAAAAACCGTGCCGGTCTCTCTATCCAGTACCTCCATCTGTCCGTACTAATCCAACACTTGACACGGTCGATTCCCGTGGTCACAGGCTAACTTACCCAAACAAAGGTATACTGAAATAAAAGTGGAACCCGAAGGGTCCGCAAAGCGATCAAAGCCAGTCAAAAACAGATAGTCTGGAGCCCTCCGCTCCTCTACACGCTATGTGAAGGTAAAAATAAAAATGGAAAAGTCAACATCACCAATCGGGGGTACACGCCCCCTGATTCTATCTTGGTGCCCCTATAATGCCGGGGTGTTCCGTGCCGGGTTCACGCCGGTCAGGCAAACAAATCGAGTCCTCCACCCCGATTATAAACGCAGACATGATACGGGGGAAGGGAACTATGGTCCCGTGTGACTGATATACCTATAAATTGCTCAAACGATCACTTTTGGCAACTGAAATATAGACAAACGGCCACACATTCACCCACGTTTGCTATGGAATGTTCCGGACCGCGCCAACGGCTGTGTAACTTAGACCCCCTCAACCGTATGGTATTACTCTGTACACGTATATAAAATATACCAAAGCTGCTCCTACTATATACTGCACTACAGTATGTGTATTGTACTTTCAGCATAACGGCATGGAAACAGTCGTCATTGTTGTTTCTCCGCATCGTATATATGTGTGTGTGCGTAGGAGGGATGTGGTACTGAATACGTATGCATTGATCGTGATACGATTTCTCGCTTGTAGGTACTGCGTGATAACTCCGCAGTATCAGTGGTTGTACTGGTACGGTCGGCTGGTTGACAGTCACGGCATCTGGTGTGGACGTCTGTCTATATTTCAGTTGCCAAAAAGTGATCGTTCGAGCCATTTATAGGTACAGTTGAAGCCAAGAATAGGTGATACGTAGTTTGAGTAGCCGATAATAGGTGTACCTACGCACTTTTGAGCCATTTGTTGGTACAATGGAGCGCCGGCCCAATATCAGGCGGGCCAGGAATCTGTTTCCGGTGTACATTTTGCAGTGTACCTATAAATGGCTCAAAGTGCGTAGGTATACCTTCTTTTGGCTAATGCCCTATTAATAACCACTCGATTTAGTATACCTTCCGAGGTACCCCACCCCCTGCGGTAATAACCAGTACCGGTATGATATGACACCCCCAAGATATTATTAACCCGTGGGCTCATGGGTGATACCGTGACAGAGTGAGCAAGCACTCGGTACCCCAGCACCCACAACAGGTGCGATAGCGTACCACAGCGGTATGGAGACCAGCAACATCGAGGTGACGGATGAAGGAGGTATAATACATCCTATCATCAACAACACCATACCCTATACCTCGGACAACCTTCCACATATACGTTGGAGTAAAAGTAAGGATTCTTGGAGATAACATACTTCAGGTACTCCGTGCCCTCGCAGTTTTTGGGCTCTACGAATGTACTTCGGATTAGTGCTCGTACTCGGAGTATTTCGAGATTCTGTACTGCAGATACTGCCATACTCGGAGTATTTCGGGGTCCGATACTGTGGGTACTCCTTGTACTCGCTGTATTTGGGCCTTCAGTACTGCTAATACTCCAAGTACTCCTAGTATTCAGGCCGCCAGTACTCTAATACTCTCAGTACTCGGAGTACGAAATGTACTCGATACTCGGAGTATACTCGGAGTGTGAAGTATATTAGGAGCATATTTGCATCATTTTAAAGACTCGGCCGTCATTACTCCCAGCTTCTGGGAGCATGTGACCGGCGTTTATAGCATTTCAAAATTCACAGATGCTCCCATTACCTGGAAGTACAATTGGAGAAGAAAACTTCAGGTACTTTGTGTGCTCGCAGTATTTCGAGGTTTTGTACTGCGGATACTGCCTGTACTCCGAGTAATTTAGATGTTTGTACTCCGGGTACTTGTGCTCGAGCATAAGTACTGCTCATACTCCCAGTACTCGGAGTATTTGGGCCTTACGTACTGCTCATACTCCAAGTACTCCGAGTATTTAGGCCACCACTCTCAGTACTTGGAATACGAAAATTTCTCGATACTGCGAATATAATACTCAGAGCATCTGTGCAACCTTCCAAATCATCAATGTTACGGTGCAGCGGACTTATTTTTCAACATCAGGTTACAAGTAGTACTATTAATGCCATGATACTCGTACGTTACATGATTTCTAGAGAGTTGTGGTAACATATACCTGGTATGCGAGTAGTGTTACTCGTACCTACCAAGTAGTGTTCAAGGTATTGGCGGGGGATTGCGTACGTAACCACAATGAATGTTATCGTGTTACTCGTAGCTAGATCCCGTACTGGCAACAGTATGGTAGTGTTACTTTGTTATACGTACGTATAGTCTGTGCCTCATTGCAAGAAACGTAAAGTTAGGATGTTAGCGCAAACGTCAATTGCATCGTAACACACGTTGGGTAAATAACGGACATGATCGATAAAGCACTAACATCATGTTAATACGAAATGTGATGTGTTAGCTCGTATGTATGCAACTTACGCAAATTATGTAATAACAACGCAAGTTATCAGGTAATGTACATCCCCTATCTAACATCAACAATATGCTACTGCTGTGCTAGCTCGTATCATATACGAGGTATACGTGTGCGAGTATGCAGATTTAGTGGTAACTCGTTAACACGTTATAGTTGGATAGCGAACTGGCAGGGCTTCCTAATTTTTGTGGGGCGTTTTTCGTGGGGATCCCTCGCAAACATCTCCTGTTTTGGCGTTTCAAAATATGGAGGTTTTTCACCGGAGATGCTATGCTATCCTCCCCCTCTCGGAGCTAGAGGTGTAGGTGTCCCCGCGTGCGAGAGGGTATATTGCAATCCAGTAAACAACAGAATTTACGTTACTCCGCAACCCTGCTTCAAGTGTAAAACTGATGGCACATGTTTCGTACCCAAGAGTCCAAAAGGGTAACATGCATAGCGGTAGCAACATTAACATTATGTTAAAAGCATTGAATGACAGGTCCAACCGCCACTCCGGAAATGCATGTTATGTACCCTATGGAGCCAAAAACGGTAGCATATTTAAGCAACATTTTTTTTAAGCAGTGACAGGTCCAACCGTCACGTTCACACGTTCGTATTAATAATAGTACGAGCAACGATATTGTTACGTCCAGTTGTCAGTATTTATGGTACAGCTTAACGTGCTACCTCAACGTTACAGTCAGATCGTCAATGCGAGAACATGTTAACATAAGGTTACACACTCACTCCTCGGCATGTGTGCTTGACATCGTAACATAGTGTTGCATATCGCGACCAGCCCCGCAGGGAGCTTAGCTAACGTTCGTCAAATATTACGTTATCCGACCTCAAGGACGTATAAGAGGCGCTCGGATAACGTTCCGATGACAGAATGCCAGTTGCCAGTGTTACGAGAAACACGATAATCGCTATTAACGTTATGTTAGAGCGTTATGGGTATAACGTGACCCTGAACCCCAAGGCAGTGTTAGGGTGCTACACCTAGAGCCTCCTACATAACAACATTATGTTAGGCAGTGTTGGGAGGTTACAATTTGGCGAGTTGGCGGATTGTGATCACAGATATGATGCGAGAGTCTGGACAAATCCAAACATCCATTTTTTACGACATTATTAGTACACGTACCGGGCACGGCGTCACACAATGTTGCCGTACCAGAGCAATCTACCACATCATTTGACTTTTGAGTTTACTTCTTTGAAAGTTTCCACGGAAGTAAAAAAAATCCATGGAAGTGAATTTTACTTCCACGAATGTTTTTTTGCTTTCATGGAAGTAAACTTTAATTCCACAAACTTTTACTTCCACGAATTTTGTTTTTACTTTCATGGAACTAAAAATTTACTTCCGGAATCCACGTAAGCTTTTTTGCTTACATTGAAGTTTTTTACTTCCAGGTCATTAAATTGGAACTAAGTTATTTTCTACTTCAATAGAAGTATAACGTGGGAGCGAGGGCATTAATTTACCCTCTGCGCCCATCCCGATTGCCGAAACATGATCAATTACAAACGGATTATTAAAAACCGTGTAGCGCGCAGCGTGGAACCACACTAGACCTGTCTAGTAATAGTGGCCGAAGGCCCTCTTCAAACGGAAACTTCCATAGGCAAGTTCGGTAGCGTATACTGGTACCGGGGGTATATTTGTTGCGCGTACCGAACTTACCGAAGTGTCGGGTACCGGTATTGAAAAAGTACCGAACTTACCGAAATGTCCGGTACCGGTATTGAAAAAGTACCGAACTTAACGAAGTGTCGGGTACCGGTATTGAAAAAATACCGAACTTACCGAAGTGTTCGGTAGGGTATTAAGCACACTACCGAGAAAATACCGGTACCCCCGGTATTGTGGCCGAGGGTATACCGGTACCCGGGGTATATTTAGGTGAGCGTACCGAACTTACAGAAGTGTCAGGTACCGGTATTGGAAAAATACCGAACTTACCGAAGTATCGGGTACCGGTATTGAAACAATACCAAACTTACCTAAGTGTCGGGTACCGGTATTGAAAACATACCGAACTTACCGAAGTGTCGGGTACCGGTATTGGAAAAATACCGAACTTACCGAATTTTCAGGTACCGGTATTTACCGAGGAAACACCCCCGGTATACTTCGGTACGTACTCTACCGAATATACCCTAAATACATGTGTACTCGTATACAGCAACAGCAAACAGATGGCGGCGGCAACGGCGGAGAAAACGGCAATCAATGCCGCCGCCCCCATCCCAACCACGTAGCAAGCGGCAGCACGGTTAGCAGCAGCCCCAGCCCCAGGAAGAACAACAGAACACAGCAGCAGAGGAGCAGAAGCAGCGGCTTCAGCTTGGGCAATGTGCTGCTGCTGTGGGCTCCACTGTATATTTGCAATATATTTGATAGAGTCCACGCGTGCCACTGCCATCGAGTGCTACGCTTGAAGCCCGTTTTATACCCCAACCTCGCAAGTTCGAAGCTCGGCATACGGTTTAGATCATCGGCGACCTCGCGTTGTGCTGCTGCCGTGCTGGTACATCAGTGTTTGAGTATAATTAGAGTAGCGATGGATTCGAGATGTCGCGTTCAAGTCCGTATAGAGGATGCATGATACGAGTACTTTCTCAGGCGAGCAGTCGAGGCTTCTCCTATATACCACACGAAGGTTGCCCAGAGCTTGCCGTAGCATCGCCTCGGCGGCACCTCGAGCCCCAACGGCGCGAGTTGGAGATAAGATCAGTTATCCTTTCACTCCGTACTCTCGGTGGTTGTTGCGTTGTGTCTACAGCCATGCATGGGGGGTGTGATATGAGTGCGTGGTGTCACTCCACAGCCAAGGACCAGATTGATACATAAATAATGTAGAGAACACTGCTGCTGCTGCCACAAATAAATCCATGATGTGTGTCGGTATTGCATACATACCCGATTCCCCGGTATCGAGGCCGCACCGATCACCGCCAGTATTGTGGTCGAGGGAATACCGGTACCCCAGGTATATTCGGGTAGGCGTACCGAACTTACCGAGGTGTCGGGTACCGGTATTGGAAAAATACCGAATTTACCGAAGTGTCGGGTACCGGTATTAGAAAAGTACCGGACTTGCCGAAGTGTCGGGTACCGGTATCGAAACAATACCGAACTTACCGAAGTGTAGGGTACCGGTATCGAAAAAGTACCGAACTTACCGAAGTGGTCGGTAGGGTATCGAGCCCGGTACCGAACAAATACCGGTACCCCCGGTATTGTGATCGAGGGTATACCGGCACCTGGCGTACCGAACTTACCGATGTGTCGGGTACCGGTATTGGAAAAATACCGAACTTACCGATGTGTCTGGTAATCGAGGCCATACCGAACTTACCGAAGGGTCGGGTTCCGGTATTTACCGAGAAAATATCCCCGGTATACTTCGGTACGTACCCTACCGAACATACCTTTGGAAACTTCCACGGGACCATGGAAGTGTTTTTACTTCCATGAATGTAAATACGGTTTACATCCATGAAAGTTTCCACATGAAGAAGTCAATTTACTTCCATGATAGTTTTTTCACGTTCATGGAAGTAGAAGATTAAGATTACTTCCATAGAAACAATAAACTTTCATGGAAGTCATTTGTACTTTCATGGAAGTGAAAAACTTTCATGAAAGTCAGTTTTACTTTCACATGGAACAACAAAAACTTTCATGGAAGCAAAATGCACTTCCACGAAAGTTTCTACATCCATGAAAAAAGTAATTTTTTACTTCCATTAGAGCAAAACAACTAGTTCCTTCCATGAAAAAAGTGAAAAAAAACTTTCATGGAACCAAACGTTTACTTTCATGGAAGTAGAAAAACTCTCATGGAAGTGAACGTTTACTTCCATGTTTTATTTCCTTCCATGAAAGTGAAAACAACGTTTCATGGAACTCAACTTTTACTTTCATTCGTGGAAGTAAAAACGGTTTCGTGGAACTAAACTTTTACTTCCATGGAAGTAAATGAAGAACGACAAATAATGTGGTAGACCCTGCCAGAGCCGCCGACAGAAGAAACATACTTCGTATGACGTTAATAATGCTTTACAACGATCGCTGATATGCTAACACTACTACTGGGTTACGTAGTGTTTGTTAGTTACGTAGTGTTACCGCGTTGCGCGATTGTTCCCCCACTGCTAACACTATGTTAGGACGTTGCCACTATGTTAGGATGTGGCCATGCCGCTGTGTGAACCCCCATTAAACGTAGATGAGTGTTATCCCGAGTGTCCCGTTATCCGAGGTGTGAAAAATGCACGTGTGTTGTTGCTTTTCGTAAATATTATCGACGCAACTACAGCACGAGTGTGTATATATAATACGTTCGCTATTAATAGTACGTACCTGGTATAACATTTGTATGGTATGGCTTATGTCTTTTGTGTTTTCGTACCCGGTACGTTGGCATTTCGCTTGCTTTAACCACATTAGTTTGCGGTTATTTTTGTTTTTGTTTTTCTCTGTCTTGCACAGTCTGTGACCACAGGATTTGCATTTATCTAGGATTAGGAATCAGGACGCTGACTGGGTGTAGTGATGTGCATCTGGATTGCTATTAAAATAGTAGGGTAGGGCGTGTCGTACCGTCTGGTACATGGCATCGCATTGTCTGCTCTGCTTACTGCATTGCAACGTAGTGTGTCTGTTTCGTGGTTTTGTGGCCACAGAGCTGCTATCTCTCTAGGACAAAGGGTCGGCGCGGACACTGTCTAGATGTGCTGGATGTCGACGCGTAGAAATAACCGTTTAATGTGAAGAACACACACTGATGAAGGGGAGCTGGTATATACATACATATCATATCATAGAACGGTTTAATGTGAATACAACACACACATATTCTACCAGGGATGAACAGGACGATCTTACAGAGAAGGCCAACCTGTCTATGTCAAAGATGCACCAGTAAACCTGTTGGCTTCTGGGCCCCAGGTTCCGTGACGAAATTATTGAGAAGCACAAGAGCCTCACCCAACCGGCGATAACCGTTCGTACGAGTGTGAGCGAGCCGCGAATCGTGCATTTGTTTTCTTCTGCATGGCATATAGACGATCCCATATCCCACCTGTTTTCCCGCCTTTTTTTTTTACATTTTCTGTAATACTTTGTTTGCTGGTACTGCTGTACCAGGTACCAGGTATATTATGGGTTTCGGAGTTGCCAAGGTTTCAGAATGTGGGTTTCTAGATTTCGGCAGGAAGGGCGTGATTTTGTAGTGCAACACCCGGCACCTGGTATGTACTCACTGGCGGGATAGTTGGTCCCACGTACGCGCAAGAAACACGCCATATACAAGATAGAACCCCGTTAAAATGCTCTTGGGGAGGGGAGATATGAAAGGAGTCGGCGACCGCAACGGTTTAAGCCACTCCCGCCCCACACTTGCGCCAATATATATATATACATACGTATATACTTACATATACTATGGAAATTGTTACATGACATCGCCGCCACGCATTCCGTGCATTCTCTATTTGTTTTTGAGGCGTTCTTTTCGCGCCGATGAGCGCAAGCACCCCCCGGTACAGGTATATTTGAGCCCCGATCGTGATGGGAAATAAAGTGAAAGCGTGTGTCGGGTGTTTCTTGTGCCTCCGGCGGCGCCTCCTGGAGCTAAAACAAACGTGTTCTTATTTTGTTTGTGTGTTCGTGTGTTTGCTTTTTATCCTTTTTCTTATTTTCGACCTTTTTTTCCTCTCTCCTTCTGGAGTCGTAACTCAGATCCGGGGTCACTAAATAGCCTCTTCTCCTCCCTCCCCGCTACCGAATGTGGCTTGTATTTTTGTATTTTTATCTCGAGAAGATTTCAGCACTTTCTTCCCTCGTCAAATCTCTACGCGAATTGTGATTACCCACGCTATAACAGGCGATCTCGACAGTCGGGGCCATTTGATAATGAAAATATCCATACATACATATATACCTGTGTGTGTGTTCTTCACATTAAACCTTCCTTTCTACCCGTCGACATCCAGCACACCCAGTGTCCGTGCCGATTCTTCATCCTAAAAAGGTACCAGTTCTGTGGTCACAAAACTACGACACAGAGATACTACACTCAGTGCAGTAAGCAGAGCAGACAATGCAACGCCATATACGACAGGCAAGACCTACCCTGCTAGCAATCCAGGTGCATGCAAGAGAAAAAAAAGGAAAAAAGAAAAAAGCGAAAAGAAAAAATAATAAAAAGTAAATATACTGAAGCAAATCAATAATCAAGCAACCAAATAAAAAGCATGACAAAAAAATAAAATAAAAAAAGTGTCGTGCTTGTCCCAGAGGAGATGCGACATCCCGTTAAAAAGAAACCAAATGAAATGAAACGAAATGAAATGAAATGAAATGAACCGAAAAAAAACAGTGCCAACAAAGCAAGACTAAGAACGACAGGAAAAGACAGGCAGCCAGAGCACACCAAAAGTACCTTCCAGTCAGCTGAGGAAGGTTTGTGCCAGCAGTACAGACAGGTTCTACCAGCTAGTCGGTCTGGTACTGGTACCTACTCTGTTTGCCGTCTCATTCCTGCTTTCGTCCGCCGCGGTTTCCCTACGAACTACCACACCCTCTGTCGCCATTCCCTTAGGCGCCGCCCATACAACGGATACGTGGCACTTCCTACTCAGTTCCGTTTCGTCCTCGTGCTACACACGAGGGTCCAGGAAAGAGGAGAGGAAATACCTACGTAGTCTACCGGGGCGACCGGCTAAATAGAGTATGAGGTCGTGAGTAATCCCACGGTAGGGGTACCACTATTAGGCTCAATATTTTCCGACCGGTCGTGCTCCTCACGTGAGTAACCACCGGATACTCTTATTATTTCACGGTAACATTTTGTTTTGGACTACCGCATTGGAAGGTTTGGTCGGGTTGCGCGAGCGAATGTTTCCGAAGTCATGGTTTGGGTGAGATATTGAGCTCCTCATGTTATTAATAGGAGCTCAGGAAATTCTGCTGCGCCCCTACCGTGGGATGACTCTCGTATAGAATTCGACGCGAGTCGATGAGGGAAGAAAGTACTGAAATTTTCTCGCGATACAAAGCAAGGCACGTGTATAGTGTATGCCGTAGTGGCAAGGGAGAAGACCCTCATTAGTGACCCCGGATCTGAGTTTCGACTAAAGAGGGAGAGAAAAAAGAAGGGCGGAGAAAATAAATGGGATGGAAACAAACAAAAACAAGAAAAAAACTTGGACGGCATTTGGGTGTGCAGAGTCCGTTGTTGATATTTTCAAAGACCAAAAAGTTATCGCCGGGATGTAATTTCATGCGTGTAATACGGCAAGCCCTGTTCTGCTGCACTGCCGTGACCGTCTCTGGCGGCTACGTAGTGAGCAGTGTGACGCCGGCTTTGGAAGGTTTCCCTGTTCAACTATTAATATCAATAGCGCTGATATTGCAACTGATTCGGAAGGCTTCCCTGTTCAATTGGCGCTGACACGCGATGGATGGATAGGCCATCAACCATCACACTATATAGGATATATAGGCTATGCAAACTACAGCAGTAGTAAGCACTGCTGCAACACTGCAGCACGCAGTGTGTTGCCGTTCTTTCTATCCTACGAAGTGTTACCTTTTTGCCAATTACCCGAGTACTCGCGAGTATTACCCAGCTTGCTAATACCCGTCAAGGGTACGAGTAACACTTCATACTCGCCGAGTATTTGGGGCACGGGTACCCGCGTGCCCGATTTAAACGAGTACCCGGGTAGCCGTTTGTTTACCTTAGGAATCCCGGCGATGGCATCTACCTATTGTCCCCTAAATCACGTCCCCTGGGTAGTATTTGGTAAATATTCTCGAGGGAAACCCTTTTCAAAATGAACACGCTGTATCATGCCTCACATGTCACACCATACAAAAGTGTTACCCTTTTGCCAATTACCCGGGTACTCGCGAGTATTACTCGGCTTGCTAATACCCGTGACGGGGACGGGTAACACTTTGTACTCGCCGAGTATTTGGGCCGACTCGACTGTTAGCCGAGTACCCGGGTGTTGAATGGGTACCCTTGCGGTAAACGGGTACCCGGGTACCCGACCAAAATTGCCGTGAATATCGCGAGTACCCGGGTATGTATTTCTGAAAGTTGGCGGGTACCCGTTTAAGACGGGTACTCGTCGGGTAACACCTCTATTCTACCCAACTACATCAGTCCGTCCCGATTCCATATCCTGTCATGCGAGAGGGATACTAATTATCTGGTCACAGACCTTCAAGACAGAGAACAACAAAACAAAAACTGGGAAAATACAGCAGTAGTACTTCGTACCAGGCACGTATTTAGTATTTGTTAGGTCGGCCCAGAAAGAGGTACGAAGACGAACGCAGGGGGAAAGATGCAGTGAGCATGTACCTGCACGAGGGCCACATATTAAGAGGCGCCTTAACCGAACTTATCCCCCAAATCGTACCAGACAATGTACCAAATACATTATGATTTATTGCTGGTTTTACGTGTTTTTGGGTGTTTTTTCAATCAAATCACGAGAAGCCGTCAACCCAACCCTAACCCCAACCCCAGCCCTAATCCAGCCTAAGGCTCGACCGTTTTGGACAATCTGAAAAAAATGTGCGCACCACAAAAACCGAAATATATTTGGTACTTCATCTGGTACGATTTGTGGGACGAGAGGACTGACGAAGGCTACTGCATCTTAAGGTCAACCTCAATAGTCAAGTCTGTGGTCGATGCCATGGTGTTTAACGGTGCATATGTGCAAAGCCGTCGTCCGGCAGCAATCTACCGTCGTCGTCCCCATCCTTGATGTGGTGCGAAATCGATGTCCTAGAGGAAGTGCTTGGTGGGTGAAACAACTTTACCTTTGATCGCAACGTTCGTAAGTAACATACCAAGTACCTGGTATTCACTAATGGCGTCTTCGTTGAGCCTCTTACCGCTCAATCCGCCTATGTTGTCTTAGCTCGCGCAACATAAGAGCTCGTACGATATGTATGTATGTTGTCCAAGTGCATTTCACATTGGGGGCGAGCACGGGCTCGTAACTGAGGCTTGACTCGCTCCCGCCTTCCTTCTGGGACAAATTACAACTTACACGTACTGTGGTGCGAAGATCATGTCTGGGTGTACGAGTATAGTCGCGTGTTCTCGATATTTTCCCCTGCAGACATGTACCAAACGGAACCCCCCCGAACGCTACATAGGAGCACAGCTACTCGTACTTTATGAGCTCAGCATCATCGATCTTGTGCTGGAGGGAATCTCGATGGGATGTATTAGTGTTCCGCATTGCATCCGCGTGAAACGTCCGTTGTAAACATACGAAGATGCTGAAGGGTCCCCGCGCGGCACAGACAACGAACAAAACAATTACATATCGGAGATATTTACGTAGTGGGCCTGTGTTGCTGGGGACCCCACGGGTGCTAGCAGGGAGGGTGGTCAGCTTCGACCTCCCACGCTTATCAGTGTCGTTCCGTAGGGCCACGCGTATGTTTACAACGGACGTTTCACGCGGATGGAATGCGAAACACAAATACATCCCATCGAGATTCCCTCCCAGCCCAAGTTTTCATGCGTTCCAGCCCATGCGAGAGAGGCAGCGCTCCTACCCTTTTTGGGACTTGAGGGGGGGAAAGCGGGAAACCAAAATGGCGACCGTGGATTGTGGGGGGTGCTATTATACGTTTAGAGTCGAAAGTACAATGCAAGGAGTTGTAGGACACGCGGAATTATTCCTGTACTGCAAGCAGTACAGGCAGAATAACGCTTCCCGCGTGTTGTTCAACTCCTTGCATTGTACGTTAGACTCTAGACGCCTCTACAACTCACGGCCCAAGGATTCATCGTGGGGACGATGCAGTAATCGCCAGTTTAGTTGCTCACTTTTTCCCTCCCAAATCCCAAAAAGGGGTAGGAGCGCTGCCTCTCTAGCATGGACTGAAATGCGTAGGAAAAGGTTTCGGAGGGAATCCCGATGGGATGTATGTGTGTTCCGCGTTTTATCCACGTGAAACGTCCGTTGTAAACAAACGTGTGGTCTACAAGATGACACTGATGAGCGTGAGAGGTCGAAGCTGACCACGCTCCCTGCAACCGCTCGTGAGGTCCCAAGTAACACAGGCACGCTAAACGTCTCCGAGCTTTAACTAGTGTTCTGGTCGCTGAGGCTAGGTACCGAAGGCTCTACGCGTGTTACCTATAGATTTAGTCTGTGTGTCAATGTCTGCATTAAGTTTATTATCATCGAAGACATATACCAGGTGTTATAGCTTTAGCTTGAACAGAATATTCGTGGGCCAAAAAGAAGGAACGATACGTTTATTACAGCCTCTGACGCGGATAAACTATCTGACGGAGTATCTCCCGTACAGCGACATGGCGTAGCGAACTATCCACCCTACTATCATACAATGCCTCTCGATCACCGCAACAGGACATACCTGGAAAGAGCCACAACGGAACTGTAGACTGTATTACTGTACTCTCTGGGGGCTGTCTACTGTAGTTAGTTGCATTGCGACATTGCCGCGAACGCCGAAACCGACCACAGTGCCAGGGATACATTATGTACTTTATTAACAGAACAAACATTCAACGCACGTTTCACCCACTTGTCGTGAACCCTGCCCTCATCGCTAGGCTTGGAGGGTGGCCTGGTAAGATATGCGGTGAACCATTCGCGCCAATATGCCCATGCAAATATGCCCATGTCCATGAGCCTATCCTCAAGTTAGCTGCTTAAACCACCTCTCCCCGCTACGCACTCCTTCCCTTCTCACAGATGCAAAATAAGATCACCCTCCTGGCGAGCACAGTCTCGGTCCCAGCCGCGGCCCCTCGAATTCGAGAATGGTACGCCGAGCGCGAGGCGGCGGTTTCCGCGATCTGCGATCGCCTTGGAGTGAGGTTCAGCGACGTACAAAAGGCCTCGGATCACCAGCAGCTGCTGGTCGGAGTCGCTGGGCCAAGCGGGGCTGGGAAATCGATCGCGGCGTCTATGGTAGTCGCCCGAGAGGACGTGAGGGCGTACTTCTGCAAGGGAGTGTTGTGGCTGAAGGTGGGCCAGGAGGCACGGCACCGTCTCCCGGCGCTGATGGACCGCCTCGCCAATATGGTGTTCGACGCCATGGCCGAGGGCGACGCGCGACGACCGCGGGCGCCGGATGTCGGGGTGAGGCCTGAGAACGGAGCTGCCTACATCCGCAAGGTTGTCGGAGAAGACAGACGGTTTCTAGTCGTGGCCGACGACGTTTGGGAGGCTGAGGTTCTCGAAGAGCTGAAGAGCACCGGGGCGACCGTGCTCTACACCACCCCCTTGGAGGACCTGTGCAGCGGCTCACCGCTGCGGCTGCACGAACTCCTGAATGGGGAGGTGGCGGCGGCTCTGGTGCGGGCAGCCGAGCTCGACGACGATGCCGAACCTCCAGATGCTTGCACCACGATTGTCCAGCGGTGCGGGTCAAGCGCGATGGATCTGGCCTTCGTTGGGAGGTGGGGTACCGTTCGCGGGACAACAAATGGGGAGGCGTGGGCCTCTGCCTTGATCCGCATTATCGAAGCGCAAGAGGGGGAGGCGCTGGTGCCCTGGCGGGCGGCTGTGCTGCGAGCCGGGCTGGAGGACGGAGGGGTGGAGGAGACGCCAATGTCTTGGCGGGAAGCTGTCCTGAGGGCCGGGCTGGACGAGCTTGTGCTCAGCAATACGCACCACCTGCAGCTGTATCTATCGCTGGCGGTCATACCTAAGAACCTCGCGTTTTCCCGGGAGGGCGTGGAGTCCCTGATGTACGACGAGGGGTGTACGGCAGAAACCGTAGAGGCTGCCAAGAAAATGGTGGCGACCTTTGAGGAATGGTCGATCTTGACGCTGGAAGAAGGAGGGAAATACCACGTCCACGACGCACACTTAAATTTTGCTAGGGAGTTGATGGCGAAAGATCCGGCCACGCGAGATCGAGTTCTAGCGCGATGGCGAAAGCGCATCGAGACAGCAGACTCCCTCTTCGCCTGGCCACTCGAGGAGCTCGTGGAGCTCTGGCGAACCGTCGCGGGGCTCGGGGGCGAGGGAGTAGATTTTGCGCGCCTATATGACGGGGTGTTGGACGCGATGGACCCCTCGGATGCCGAGTACGCGAAGTGCCTTCGGCGCATTGCCTTCTTCCTCTGGCTGGCGGGAGACTGCGACACAGCTTGCGAGAAATGGGCCAATTTCCTGACGATCGAACAGGACCATCGCATGGATACCACAGTCCCAAACCTGGACATCACGCTCGTTAACGTCGGGGTTCATTTGTGGCGCGCAAACCGGACGGAGGAGGCGGAGAGGTGCTTTCGGCGAGCGCTGTCCATCCAGGAGAAGTACCTGGGCGCTGGCCACTTGGATGTGGCCGGCACCCTCCACCGGTTAGCGTGGTGCTTGTTCACGGTGGGTAGGATAGACGAGGCGGAGCCGTTGCACCGGCGCGCTCTCGCCATCCGAAAGAAAAAACTAGGCGCGAAGCATCCAGACGTGGCACGCACCCTCGATGCCATCGGCCTCTGCGTGTCGAGGGTGCAGCGAGGGCATGGGGCCGCGTGGTTCCACCATCGAGCGCTTGGTATATACGAGGAAAAGTTGGGCGTCAATCACCCCAAGGTGGCGCTTGCCTTGTACGATATCGGTAGATGCACGTGCGCAGCGGGCAAGGCGGGGGAGGCCGAACGTTTCTATCGACAAGCGCTGTCGATCCAGGAAAGGTATATCGACGTTGACAGCCTGCCGGTGGCGGACACCCTTTACGCCCTCGCTGGGTGCTTATCGGAGGCAGGGGAACCAGAAGAGGTCGAAGGATTGTATCGGCGGGTACTCGCGATCCGGGAAGACAGGCCGGGAGGAGGGCATGATCCGATGATACCCCGCGCCGCGTACGCACTCGGGAAGAGGTTGCTTGGGGAGGGACGTACCGAGGAGGCCACCCCTCTTCTCCGACGAGCGCTGGCGTCCACAAAGGAAATCGTAGGGTGCGATCACCCCGCGGTGGCCGACACGCTGCACGGCCTTGGCGATTGCGCGTTGTGCGAGGGTCGGTTGGAGCAAGCCAACGAGCTCTACCGCCAGTGCTTGGCGACGAGGGAGGCGAAGTTGGACGCCTTCCACCCGAGCGTCGCGCACACCCTCTACGACCTTGGGAGGTGCGCATCGATGATGGGACGCACGATGGAAGCCGAGAAGTTTTACAGACGGGCGCTTTTGATCCAT
Source organism: Saccharina japonica (assembly GCA_008828725.1). NCBI lineage: Eukaryota > Phaeophyceae > Laminariales > Laminariaceae > Saccharina > Saccharina japonica. The sequence continues at coordinate 99,091 of MEHQ01004272.1, read as the reverse complement.
GAGGACAACCTTGGCCCCGACCACCTAGAGGTCGCGACAATCTTGTACGTTCTCGGGTCGTGTGCAGCAGAAGACGGGCGTGTGGGGGAGGCTGAGGGGCTGTATCGGCGAGCGCTGGATAACAGAGAGGGTGCGTTGGGCACCGACCACGTGGATGTAGCGGACACCCTACACGGGCTCGGATGGTGCGCGTACGAGACGGAACGTTGGAAGGAAGCGGGGAGGTGTTACTCGAAAGCGCTGACAATCTACGAGGAGGCGCTGGGCCCCGAACATGCGCAGGTGGCGTACGTGCTGCGCTCACTGGGTAAGGTCTTCCTGGAGGCGGGGCGGGTTGAAAAGGCCGAGGCGATGTTTACCAGGGAGCTAGCGATCGTGGAGAAGGAGAACGGTGCAGGTCACCCGTCCACCGCACACACGTTTGATTACCTTGGACAGTGCGCCTTTGAGTTGGGGCGGATGTCAGATGCGGAGGAGATGTACCGGCTCGTGCTTGCCATTTGGGAGAAAAGGCTGGGCGCTCACCACATGAAGGTTGCGGCCGCCCTGCACAGCCTCGGTATGTGTGTGCTCAAAAGCGGGCGCAAGGCAGAAGCCAAGCCCCTGTATTCGCGGGCGTTGTCGATTGGAAAGAAAAAACTTGGTGCAGACCACCCAGACCTAGCGTCTACCTTACGTGGACTGAAAACGTGCGAGGAGAAAGACACCTGTCCTATTGTTACCAAGGCTTTGGTAGTTGTGGGACCGGCAGTGAGGAAGAGCCCCGCGGCGCCTTGTCTCGTAAAGAGTGCCGGTCTTGTGTTTAACTGAAAGTATCGAAAGGGGCGGCTTCATGGGGGGAGGGGCGTACGAGACCTGTGCTTGATCGGGTGTCAACTATTAATAATGCGTACGTGTTGATTGTCATTTCAGATATTTCTTGTATATTCTGAGTCCGGGGCGTGCCCATCGTCAGCAACGTTTTAAATTGGTGTCTAGTGTCTGAATGCATTGCCCCCTGCTCCAGCACCAGGGTGGCGGGTCGTTTCATGTGGCCGATGCAAGCTACGTTCCCTCTATATGAAGGTTCATAAAAAAAAACGCCCAAATACTAGCGACGCCCCCCCCCCCCTACCGACGCGAAGAAGTGGATACGAGCGCGAACTTTCGACAGGCAACATGCCCGGTCGCGTGGGTTGCTTGACCTCTGCGTCGGTAGATGGGGAGTGCCTTGCCAAGGTTCGGCTGGATAGATCGAGACCTATGGTGTGTGGTGTGTAGGCATGGCGAAATTTCGATGTTATCGAGGCTTTTGTTTTTTAGTTTAATTCCGCGGGCGAATCCCGCGGAAACTTTATGGAACCCGTGCTGTACGTAAATGAGCGTTAACGATAAGATACAGGGTTTCTGAGGCGCGATGATGCAGCCGCTCTTTTCTTGCGCATCACGTTCAGGCCCGATTACGAGTGGTGAGCGTTTTCGCTGTTACCGGTATGTCGTGTACAGCTGTGGTAACTGTCTGGAACAGCGAGAGCATTGCTGCTCAAACGTACTATTCTGGCGATAATCTCTGGGAGGGGTCGTTTCCGATATGTGTGGGGGTATGGTTATTTCGTAGTATCCTGGGTGGTGCAGGGGTAAGAGGTAACTTAAGGCGGGGAGTATTACGTTGTTTTTATGAGTTTTGTGTGTCGGAGGGCTGCCCAGTTTTTCTCGTGGCGAGCGGGTTGTTTTGTTTTTTTCGTTGAACTGGGGGGTCGTGATGATGAGCAACAAACCCTTCAAATTTTGTGTGCATATATGTATTGCGTGGTTTTGAGTACGGAATAGGAGGCCGTTGCTTCTATGAGGAGAGTGGGTGCCACCACACAACGACGAGGGAGTTTGGTCAGTAAGGGAACAAATGGAGAACGCGTGTGCTGTTTTTACCTTTAATTTATTGGTGCGACGCTTTCGAATGCGGGCGAAGGTCATGCTGATAACATATTCTATTTCACGCTATGATACGTACTGACCGGGTGAGGCAAATCGTCAACATTTATAGCCTGCAGGCCCAAGATAGAGATTTTGTCATACCCTTCCCCACCCCTGAATCAATGGGGGGGCGCATTTATTTCGGGTAAGGTTTTCAACCATAGTGTTGAGATGCACGCACGCACGCAATTAGCCTCTGGCATCAACCCTTATAGATGCATCAGGGGTGGCTGTACGTGTCCCCGAAATCGCGCGGTAACATGGCTAACACTGGAGCTGATGGACACTCAGCCTGGTGGCGCTGAAGAACTTGGTAGAAGAAATATGTGGATTAAACCATGGAGCCAAAACTGACTTTGAACAATAGACTTGTCGGAGTCTATGTGGTGGGTGCTGTGCGCTGTGAGGAGCAATGAGGAGTAACAGTGGGGGGGGGGGCTGTCTCCTATGCTACAACGTCTAGAGCTACTGGGCTGTTGTCATGCACCGCACCATCTACACCTGCTGGGCTGTTGTCTCGCAACAACCTAGAAGCGCGCGCTGTTCTCGGGCAAACTATAATAGTATCTCCGCATAATTCCAGAAGGTTCAAGTTCAACTACGAGACCGGCATATCCTGTTTTCTTTTCTGCGCCGCCTTCTTTACCCTGGTTGTACTTGTATAGCGATAGGCTACTCGTAGCCCATGTTCGTAACACAACAGCCCTGCTGCTCACTGCTGATACTCTTGGTAGCAACGATTAGTTGTTGACTCGGTAAGTATACTAGGCTACCCAGCCTGCGCTTAATACTCCCTTAACGGAAGTGCAAATAAGTTTACTGCTCATGCCTACGTAACGATAATCAGTTGATGGAAACGGTAGAAACTTTGACTTCAGCAGTGCCGATCGTGGCTATCGATCACCAACACTTGATAGAAGCGATATAAACTTGGCTAAAGTGCTGATCATGGCGATCATCAGCGCTTCCTGGAAGCGATAGAGACTTAACTACAGTATATAAAGTGCTGATCATGGCTGACGATCACCAACGCGAAAGCGCTAGAAGCCGTAGCAAGCGGCTCGCAGGTCTCGGATTGGACACCATGAAACGAACGTCATCCCTGTGGCTGGGCTCCCACTGCTCCCTCTAACAGCGAAGTATAGTCGCTCTAGCACTGCTCTATCTCAAGCGCTTATTATGCGCCATGCAAAGTCTGCCCCGCTCGAGGCCTGTTCTAAAGTTCAGGCTGCTGTTCGTAGTTTCCAAATCTGGAGGCCCCTGACAGCGCCGCAGTCTGACGAGGTGCTTTCAGGTCGTTGTATCCTGAGGACAGAACAACAGAGAGCGGAGTGCTCGAGCTCTCCTCTCGCACGAGGCAAACTTTCATAATAGCGCCTGCGAATATATACGCAACCCTCTACAACGTGTGTAGCTGTCGTTGCTGACACGACCCCGATCTTCTACATTAGTTTATTTTGTAACGAAAGTGGGTGGAAACTTCCATGGAAGCTTCCACCACTTCCATAGAAGCTCCCATCATCTTCAATCCACCACTTCCATAGAAGCTCCCATCATCTTCAAGGAAGTGATGGGAGCTTCCATGGAAGTGGGTGGAAGCTAGCAGCCTGCCTGGCTGTCAGCCCTTCAACTGTCCTCAAGATGTGAGCTTGGACATGTGGACAAACGCTGCTTGTTAGAAACCGAAGTTTCCATGGAAGCTTCCATGGAAGCACTTGGAAGTTTCCGCGGAAGCTTCCGTTCCACCGCTTCCATGGCTGTGGCGATAACCGTCATTGGAAGCTGCTTCCATTTGAGCTTCCACGGAAGCTGTCGCCATCCCCGTGGAAGCTACTTCCATGGAAGCTTTATTTATCACTTCCATGGAAACTTCCATAACCTAATCCCATGGAAGCTTCCACCACTTCATGGAAGCTTCCACCACTTCCATGGAAGGTTCCAGCTACTTCCACGAAAACTGATTATGGAAGCTTCCATGTAAGATAGCTTCCACAACTTCCATGGTAGTTTGTTTGAGCTTCCACGACTTTAGCGGAAGCTTGTTTAAGCTTCAACGACTTTAGTTGAAGCTCAGCGGAGCTTCTACGACTTCGCCGGAATGTGTGGGGGGGATGCACTCATATCGTGCACGGCCGTAGTCATATGACCATAGACCCTCGCATCCCTACAATGCCGGGACGGAGCACGCTGGATTTTCACCAACCAGGCAGATATTGCTTGCACCAAGCGCGAAGCGCCGTGAGGTATTGAGCGAGTCGCATGGAGGGTGAGCTGCATCCTGCTAAGAACTGCCTCTGAGGCGGACTTGCATATGGACGACAGCTTCAATGAGTGAAATTAATTTCTGGTGTGGCCACTTCCTGAGACGGCAATGGGAGCACTATGTAACTGCCTCGCGGGTGCTTTACCATATACACACTACGTTGTACGATAATTCCCCTTGTGCGGAGCCAAGGTTCTCCGCCCCGCACAAATGATCTAACTCGACCTCCAGCTTTGGTGACCGCCAAAAAAGAACAAAAACAAACGGTACCCTAGTTGTCAAGCTCACGCAGTGAGAGGCGTGCTTTACAGCGTCGTTGCCAACCGACGCCAATCCAACCAATATATATATATAATATATTGGGGGGGGGGGGGCTTTTGAAAGCTTTGATGGAAGATACATACATATATATATATTTGCTTGGAAGCTTTGACGGCCGAGAAGGTTTGTTTAATCCTCGGTGGAAGAATACGTCCTTACGCACACAGCTATGTGACATGACAGGAATCAGCCTTGTTTGCGTCTTTCGATTTCGAGAGCTATCCGTGGTCGATTGCTTGCCACAAACTCGGCGTCTACAGAATCGGCCGAGCGTGGGGCTAACGAGTGTCCATACGCATGGTGGTGTCGACTGGAGAGTATTTGTCAATGCGAAAAGTGACGCGTCCTACGAAAGAGGTAGGACGTTTTCGTGGAAACGTTTTATGGATGACTGGGCTCCTAAAACACAAAATGGTCAAAACTTCTACATTCTTGAGTTCGGGTTACATTTCACTGCTGTAGTATTAGTTTCCACCAAAATCCGTTTTTGACTAACGTTTAGTATAAAGCTCCGTAAGCCAGGCGCCCCAGAAAAGCATGGTGCACCTCTATCGTAGCATGCATCAGGTACCAGACGGCGAAACCGGGGGGAGAGGGATCGTTCTATCGTTGACCTTGAAATTAGATGCTTCTGGGTGGAATCATAACATTTTGAAAGCTTGCTAGAATGATTTAGTATGATTGCGAGAGCTGTACGTTATACAAGAATGCGTGAAGACCGAAGACTCAGCCAATAGCGAATAATTTAACTGTGCAAACTCGCCTTGCTTCGACAGTTGTCAAACCACTATCGGCCTTGTGTGATTAAGCGTTTTCACGCCCCCGACGGAAGGCAAGATGGGGCGCCGTACAGACGCCGTAGAGTGCCCATTGACTTTTTTTTTTTCCATCCCATTTATTATCTTCGAACTTCCGTCTCTCCCTCCCTAGTCGTAACTCAGATCCGGGGGCTCTTCTCCCTCCTCCCCCACTACGGTTCTTGCCTTGATTTTTATCGCGCAGAGGGTTCAGCCTTCCCAACGCTCGTCGATTTTCATCGAATTTTGCCAACTCACGCTCTCGCGCTTTCTGCTAGTCAAGATATTTTTGGCGAGAAAAAGTGCCTATGAGCATGCACTCGGCGGGGCTCGAACTCGCTTCCTTGACGCTAACAGGCTTCGTGGTTACCTGCTAGCCCACCGGGGCGACCGGAATTTGACTGTGTTGGGAAATACCTTCACACGACGGGGTACACAAAGCTCATAGATACAAATATGCTCACGGCGTCATCCCTATCACCCCCACCCCCCCCCGCCCCCCCCCCCCCCCCCCCCTAGAAATTAATTTAACTCATTGAAGCTGTCATCCATATGCAAGTCCGCCTCACAAGCGGTTCTCAGTAGGATGCAGCTCACCCTTCATGCGACTCGCCCAGCACCTCACAGCGCTTCGCGCTTGTTGCTAGCAATGCGTGCCTAGTCGGCGAAAACCCAACATGCTCCGTCCCGGCATTGCAAGAATGCGAGGGTCTGTGGTCATACGACTACGGCCATGCATGATAATGAAGTACCCCCCCCCACCCCACCCCAGATCAAAACCTCCCCCGATCGGCGTATGCAATGTCTACTGTACCTTCTCGGTGAAAAGTGTTGTATACGTACTGCTGTCTCTGGAGGTGGCTACAACATTAAAAACACATGCATGCTTAATACGTAGATTTCCTTCATATCAAAGTCCCCTTCACAGGCGCTTCTTAGTTGGATGCAGCTCAACCTTCGTTCGACTAAGTCCAACACCTCACGGCGGTTCGTGCTAGTTGAAAGCAACGTATGTTTGGTCGGTGAAAACCCGACGTAGGGATACGGAGGTCCATTGTCATATCACTAAACCCATGTATAACACCCCCCCCCCCCCCCCCCCCCCGCGACACACGGACGTGTACGTTTGACTAGAAGGCGCACGACGTCGGTCATATCACCTATGTCAGTGAGGGTCCCACGATGAATGACCGTCTGCAAAGGAAGTCAGAGTCAGGCACAGCAGTATACTCCACGATCATACTTACACTCGCCCACTGATCCTCCACGCCGTCGCCCGGAAGGTGCGTTTCGTTTACTCCACGATCATAGTTACACTCGCCCACTGATCCTCCACGCCGTCGCCCGGAAGGTGCGTTTCGTTTACTCCACGATCATAGTTGCCCTCGCCCACTGATCCTCCACGCCGTCGCCCGGAAGGTGCGTTTCGTTTACTCCACAATCCTAGTTACACTCGCCCACTGATCCTCCACGCCGTCGCCCAGAAGGTGCGTTTCGCTTACTCCACGATCATAGTTGCCCTCGCCCACTGATCCTCCACGCCGTCGCCCGGAACGTGCGTTTCGTTTAGGTAATGATCGTTATACCAAGACGTGGGGCCTGGGAGCAATGATGTAGCCTATAGTGGATGTCATCCGATTTATGCTGTCTTGGTTTGGATGATGATTGCGTGCGATCGCAGAAAACATTGTAACAAACACACATGTCGTAGGAATTGGCGCCTTTGAACGTGTTTGTAGTCGTTTCATGACGCCTGTTTTGTAGCAAGGCTCGTCTGGGCGTAGGGGGTGGGGGACGAAGGGAGGTGCTATGTCCACGCCCCTTAGTCGTAGTGTAGCCTGTGTGTGTACTGTGTTATAGCGGTAGTTTCTTTCATGATGGTCCTAAAATGAAGTTGTGACCCTTTTTGGTTTTTGGGCGTGGGGGTAAGGACGTGAAATATGTTTATAACTCGGCGACGTTGATATTCGGTTGTGGTTGCAACAGGTCGCATAGTGTCGGCAGCTGGCCATTTACTTTCCTCATGCGGTCGCCACCTAGGTTGCCGTGGTTAAGTACAAACAAGTCGGTCCTTTGGAGAGGGGGGGCGGGTTGGGGGTGGGGGGGTACGATTATACACCATTTGCATAGGCTGGATTGGCGTCATTTTTTCCAGGGGTTGACGAGGTCGCTTTAGCTGAAATATTACTCTATCGTCTATATCGGCACCTGCGTGATGGCGGTTGAGTAAAACCGTGGACATTTCGGATGGTGGGGGGGGGGGGGGGGGTGCGGTCGATTAAACTGTGGTTTATTGCGAGGCGGTGGGGGCGGTGTATTGTGTGCCTGCCCCCAAAGCAAAAGGTGGATGCTGGAAGGGGCTGGTATGGATGTGTGCATGCCGCTGCGTTGATTTCCTTTTGTTTGGTTGTTATCGAAGAGAAATTATTCGTGTTTAGGTGAAATGCATTTTTGAACGCTGGGAGGGGGCTGGATAGTTGTTTTATTGTTTTTTTTTCAGTGTCATAATGCGGTCGGCGCTTGTGTTGTTGTCGTTGAGTGGTGGTCGTTAGGGAATAGGGGAGGGTGTGCAGAATGTTTTAACTACAAAAATTACGTGAATTTGGGCCATGAACGCATGCTGCGGTATATAGAGCTGCACCATTAGTTTTATTAGGGTGGTCACTTGAGGAGCTCGAGACAACACTTACAAAACAAGCATTTGTTTGTTGAAACAAGCTACGCCATATGAACAATCCCGTGAATGAACGAAAACAGTTGTAGAACAAAAATGGAACTCCGACGATGTTGGGACACCGAGCTCCGTCATTCCGAAACCCTCCCAGCCAACAACTCCTACCTCTATCGTAGAAGGCGTTCTAGGATTATTTGACGACACCTTGGATGGCGTTTTGCTCTGCTGTGTCGATCAACCCCTGCGTGGTGTGGCGCAGTGGTGTCAGAGTAAACGGTCGGCAGTTGCGATGGGCTACGTCGGGTTCATGCCTCCACGTGCTATCCATGATTGACTTTCTTGTTGGCTGCTGTTGATTGCGATGTGCTCATGTTTACGTTAAGCAATTGGGGCGTGTGTAAGGCGAATGGGCGACAGTGGGGGGGGGGGGGATCGTGGCTAGGACATTGTGCCGTTGCCTTGATGGCATTTTGTTATTATATAATTACGTTTGTGATGCGGTGAGACTAGATTCGTGTTTTGGTGAACGCACGTGGTGGGCGCAGGGAGGGCGTTGTGTTGGTCGCTGATGCCTTAATGACGTCGCCTGGAATGCCCTATTTTTTCCTTACTGGGTCGGTGCTTCGTCGTTGTGGTTTCAACGGTGGTCGTTTAAGCGGCATGGGGGGCTTATTGTCCAAGCCGTCTTGAAGTAGCCTGCATTGGTGAAACCGTGTTTCGGTACTGCCTACCACGCTGGCGTTTACTAGAGTCGTAGCCGTCGGCACTTGCGTGGCGGTGATTGAGTAAACAAAATATATGCCGTAAATGTTATTGTTTGTTGTTGCAGCGGGTTTACCGACGTTCGCGTAGAATAAAGTTGTCGCCGCGGGGAGAGGGCTGTGTTTTATTTTATTCACGTTCCGTGTCTCAACAAGGTGGCCTGGGCTGCCCTTTACAAGTCCGGTTATGGTCGGCGCTTGCGTAGTTGCCAATACGCAAGGAGTGTCCGTCGGGGGCGGGGGGCGGCAGAGGTACTGTCTTGGTGCATTTCAGACATGCCCTAGACTCCATTGCCGTTTTTTTCATATTGAGTGGGGATGGCGTAGTTTTGTCACAACTGAATACCGTGCCTTGCACTCTTCTGTTGCCGTCGGTGGTCGAGTGTTGACCGCACAGGGGGACGCGGGGTTAAGCGTGTTGCCACACCTTCACAACAAAACAAAAGGGATTCGCGTGTTGTGTGCGTCTTTAACTTGAGGGGGAGGATGTATACTACTGTGTTCGCACCAAAGGGACACCCTTGCTTAGCTATTATAGCTATTTTGCTTTGCTGTGGTAGGCGGTGCGTGCATCGTGGCGAAACAAATGGGCAGGGGGGGGGCGTTGACAATTGTGATGCGCTTAACCTCATCGACACGGATTGGTGCCTTGAAGCGTGATTGCCGTTCTTTCGTTTGGCGCGCTAGAGGACAGGGAGCGCCTGGGAAGCGTTGGCCTGTTGTTTAATTGACTCCCAAACGCCAAACCGTGAGACTGCGTTTTAGGTGATTGTTGCGGTCGGCGTTTTCGTGGAGTTGGTTACGTAAACGGCGGTCGTTTGGTGGGGGTTCGGGGCGGCGTATATTGGTATGATTTGGCCTCCATGCAGTTGGTTGAACAGGTGTTATGTTCCGTTGCTGCCGTAGGTTACTCGTTTGATTCGGTCACAATATCCGTGGACGCTGAGAAGACATGCCTCACGTTGTACATTGGCGTGCTCTCGTGTTCCTGGGGTGGGCTCTACTACGACGGGACGGTGCTATCATTGTTAATGTACACGCCGTTGACGGATTGTCGTGTTGTCCCCTTGTTGTTGTCTGAGCTTGCGTGGCGGCGGCGGAGGGGGTGTCCTTAGGTTGGTGGATAACCCTCCAGGATTGAGCGGATTTAGCGACGTTGGAAGGTGTCTGGTTCCGCGTGGTTAAGGGAAGGGGACGCCTAGTAGACCGCAACACGATTCGCGTTGACGTCACGCTCTAGAGGAAGTAGGCGAGGTGCTTCCGGTGATGCGGGGGGGGGGTACTCATGTCGTGCACGGCCGTAGTCATATGACCATAGACCCTCGCATCCCTACAATGCCGGGACGGAGCACTTTGGGTTTTCACCAACCAGGCAGATATTGCTTGCACCAAGCGCGAAGCGCCGTGAGGTATTGGGCGAGCCGCATGGAGGGTGAGCTGCATCCTGCTAAGAACCGCCTCTGAGGCGGACTTGCATATGGACGACAGCTTCAATGAGTTAATTTAATTTCTGGTGTGGCCACTTCCGGAGACAGCAATGGGTTTTACTATGTAACTGCCTCGCGGATGCCTTACGATATTAACACTACGTGATACGACCATTCCCTTTGTGCGGAGCAAAGGTTCTCCACCCCGCACAAATGATCTACTCGACCGTCAGCTTTGGTGACCGCCAAAAAACAAAAACCGGCACCCTGGTTGTCTAGCTCACGCAGCGAGTGGCGTGTTCTACAGCGTCGTTGCCAACCGACGCCAACCCAACCTATAAATATAAAATATATTAATAGGGGGAGGGGGGGCTGTACGACCAACGGCGTTATTCGTTAGCAACCTCATTTTATGTCCCTTTGTCTCCTACGGGCGGGTGTCGCCATACGCAAGAATTTTGGGGGCGTCCACTGGCAGGGAATTTATAAGTGAGCATTTTGTGCTGTGACAATGACATGCAGGTGTATTCATAATATTGCAGGGCTAAGAAGGTTGTGCAGTAAGTCTATTCCTTCATTGCTTACTATTGCCTTCCAACATGTTGTGTTATCTATCGATACGTACTTCTACAAAACGCTAACAGCCATTTATAATTCTCGTCTGTGTCGATTTGGTATGTTGCATCCATATCTATTCGCTTGAACAACACAGGACCGGTTCAAGGCAACACCAACACCAAATATTGGCGTGACAATATGATGGTTAACGTAGAACCAATGTGTCATACGTAGACTGCCTGCTGAATGGCTTGAAACAAAAATACAGAGTACAGCTTGAACGTCGACTAAAAACGTGTAATAGGAAGCGTTTCGTTAATACCAGAACTTTTATCATGATGAGTATACATCGGCATATGTATGGAGAGTCTACCGTAGATAAGAGTGCTTACCTGCACAGCTCCCATATTGTATAAGAATAGTTTAATGGAAGGTTGTCATCCACGACTAATTACAAAACCGGCACCGTGGTCTTTCAAGGAAGCTATTATAGTTGTGTGCGTCTTCCTACGAGCTAGCTGCTTCCTCCTTAGGTCTGGAGTATTTACAAGTCGATGTACGTAAGAGCTGGTTCAGGCATATCACCCCAAATTTCTTCAGTCACAAATGCCGCATGCAATAGCAACTCCAATGCCACATATATATGTGGTACCATACTGACCGCCATGAACAGTGAAAGAGGGTGACATCGCCAGTTTTTTTTCCAAGGACCCAGAACTGTCGCTACCGCCGATAATGTGGCCCGACCAATCACAGGCCGCAGGAAAAAAGTTTCCCCCCCATTTGTTTTTCTGAACGAGCCGCTTACAGGTGGTCCAAGGCATGCTTGTACAATTTTTCACGCAAATATTTGAAGAACTGACTGCGTATGATCATATTAAGTCATATTTAACGCTTAAAATCTATAGCATACTGAAACTAAGTGATTACCAGACAACGCCTATTTTCGCACTTTTACCGCACACAAAAGTCCAAATGAACACGCCGTTTTTTGGGGATAGACCCTGAAATTTGACACACGTGTTTTATGAGCCCTACCCGAGCCTTTTACGAATGTTTTTTTTGTATTTTTTTCGCCGGAAACTTTGGATCTCTTAAGACCCAAAATTTCAAACAAAAAAAAAAGAAAAAACAAACAATATCTGGCGGGAAAAAAAAAAAAAAAAAAAACTTTAAAAGTTCGGATAGGGTGCATCAAACACGTGCGCCAAAATTCAGGGTCTATCTCTAAAATACGGCGTGGACATTGGTTACTGAATACATTTTGGGCGATATGCTTGAACCAGCCTGTACAACAACAGCTTTAATTGAAGTCTGTGAAAAGAAACGTACGTGAACACAGCAATGCAAGTAAAGCCAATTGTTGAATTCAAATAAGCTCAGAGAAGGCTTGTTGTGCTGCGATGAAGATCACCGCTTCTCACGCCTCCTTACGTAGAAATCTCTGGTTTGATTAATTCCGTGGAAGATTCTAATAGGACCACCTGTAGCTCCATCGGCCGCAGAATCCCCCACCACTACGAGTAGTGTAATGGGACAACTCGTACACGGGGTATGGCTGCGTCACGGGAGCGGGTGGACGGTGCCTCGGATCCCCATGAGAGGCAGAGAAGAAGACGTAATGTTGAGAAATATATGTATTTATTATAAAGGTCCCATTGAAGATATAATACTGGCCCTCGGACGAACCGAGGAATATGTGACTCAATAAGGACTCGAAAGGAACTCGAAAGGAACTCGAAATGAACTGCCCCGAGTAGGGCAATGTATCATACCAAAACACAAGATGCTGGGACTGTCAATCACCCCAACCATGCGACAAACCTATCCCGGCCAATAGCTATTTTACCGCCTGGTCATGTAACTAGGCTACAAGAAAAATATACTAAGGTATGGATCAACCATAACCCGATACCATACTAAGTATATTATTATGGCGGAACATATTTATTCTCCGACACGTATAATACCAAATGGAGAATACATAATACAGACGTGACCTCTCCCTGCCGGACTATTCATAGTACATTATTACCACTTATGCAAGGCACGACCGCCTGTGGCAACAAAACACCGAAGATAGAAAACGTACCCTTATCCAATCTAGGATCTACCAAGTAAGTACGTCAGCTCATCCTATGAGAAACGCGCCACACCTGGTATACTCTTTATAGTACATAGTAGTAGTAGATCATGATGCTATTGACACCTTTGTTCTTTCAGATTCGAGATCCTCTTTCGGTGCAAGCTTCAATCTGTTTCCGTGGAAGACAGGATACTTACATTAATATTTATGGAGTACGCGGAAGCGCATGGAAGCGAGTGGAACGAGTGCTAGCATGTCAAAGTACATGTGAAGAAGTTGAGGTAAGCAGAAGTAGATGGAACTCGATAGAAGATCGTGGAAGCCCGCGGAAGTAAAATACTATCCTTGGACGCTTCCTCCGTGGAATGCTTCCGGAAGCGTCCACGGAAGTTTCCGCATGAAGCTTTCGTGCAAGCTTCCATTACCACAAAAGCCGCCGTGGAAGCTTCCGTGGAAGCTTCCGTGGAAGCATCCGTATAATTCTGCGAGGGAAGCTTCCATGGAAGCTTCCATGGAAGCAGTGGAAGCTTCCACAGACAGCCTCGAGGGCGTGGAAGTATATTATAATCAATGGAAGTTCACGGAAGTCAATGGAAGTAAATACTGGTCCGCGGAAGCTTCCATGGAAGCTTCCACTTGACACTTCCACAGAAACTTCCACTAGTAACTTCCACGGAAAATTCCAGCTTCCATGGAGGTGGAAATTTTCTTGGAAGCTTCCACCACTTCCATGAAAGTCGTGGAAGCTTCCACCGCTTCCATGGAAGCTTCAATGACTTCCATGGAAACTTTCATCAGGCTATGGAAGCTTCCATAGATGTGGTGGAAGCTTCCATGGAAGCGGTGAAAGTTTCCATGGAAGTCGTGGAAGCTTCCACGGAAGTCGTGGAAGCTTCCATGGAAGCTTCCATCTACTTCCACGAAAAAATAAAATAATATACATGACCCCACTACCCAAACCAACACCCTCCCTGGCTCTTGACAGCAATGGCAAGACCAAAAAAGGACATTCAAGGGGCCACCGGGTCTAAACCCCTTGCATAACTAATATACTCCAAACCATTGCAGTTGAAACAACGGCCGCATTCCAAACGATGACCAGGGCCAGGAAATAACCTGTCAAGTGGTGCCCTACTCACCCATGCCCCTCAAAGTAGCGCGAGATGGCGACCTGACAAATTGTTCCTCGCATCACTCAAACATGGTACTCATCGGATAATGCGCATACCCGTTACTCGCCCTCCAACAACATATTCAGCAATAACCTATGGTGAGACTTCAAAGGGGTCGCAGCAAGTGATTTCGTCAACATATCCGCGTGCGTGCTCTTTCGAAGCTACAAACTGAACGTCGATCTTTTTCGCCCAAAGTAACTCTCTCACGAAAGGAAAACGTACGTCAATGTGTGTGCTCCGCGCAGAACTAAGAGGGTTCTCAGCCAATATTTTGGCCCCCTGATTGTCCTCAAAAACCCGGACACATGACCACTTTCGAAGGGACATCGTCTGCGCGATTATCCGCGAGAAACTGCTCGAACAATTCCGCGCGTCCGACATGTGGCGTATAAGATACACCCACGTATGCCGTGAAAAGCCATCGCGCACAATGAGAGTTTACCGCCTCCTGCCGAGAGCCTCTACCACCTTGGGACCACTCAAATCCACCAACACTCTCCCAAGCTTATTACCTGCTGGTGTGTGCGTGGACTTCTCGATGCTCTTGCGCAGCCCTTTCGCCATGGAGCACCCCCTGCATTCCAGCAGGTTTCTCTCGAGTACGATTCCTTGCTGCTCCGCGGGCGGTCTTGCGGAGTAGGACCTCGTGGAAGTGTCCAGCCGCACAGTGGTAGTCGTTGATGTCGATCATAGGGTTATTGGGCTGTTGCAATGGGGCGAGTACAGCACAGGAATTTTCCCCGCTACTGCTGTCGACCCGGTAGCCGTAAAGGCTGTACAGGGTCCCACTCAACGGAAACACGATCGAACGTTCTGACTTGAGCCAGACTACACTGTACAATCCCCGAGGGAAGCCCTTCGAAAGTGTGACCGGCGTTGACGAGAGTGGGCAGGGAAATAGGTTGATAGTGGAGGTCTGGCACGTGCGCAACGTTAGTCAGCAGCACTTACACGAGACCGTTTCCGGACCAAAAGATAAAAACGAATATCACCGAATCAATCGATCGATCGAGTTGGACCATCGGCGATGCGCAGTTTCAAGTTGTATTTTCTGTAGTTGATCACGCAATCTGCTGAAACCATCATGTGAGTAGACGCTCCACTATCGCAAATTCAGGCCTCGTGTCCTACCTGCGAAGCGCACTCTCCTTCCCCTATTCTGCCCAAACCATTACTGCACTTGTCTGCCTCTTCGGCCTTGAAAGCTGACGCCTGAGCCGTACCAATATCACCG
This sequence comes from Saccharina japonica, assembly GCA_008828725.1. Lineage (NCBI taxonomy): Eukaryota > Phaeophyceae > Laminariales > Laminariaceae > Saccharina > Saccharina japonica. The sequence continues at coordinate 83,842 of MEHQ01004272.1, read as the reverse complement.
TCGTCGCCCGTCGCCCCATCCTCGCTCGATACCGCCAGCACGGTCTCTTCTTTGGGCGTGGGGCAAACATCAGCAGCGTTTCCTAGTCCGTTGCATGCGCTGCACCGTTTCTCCGTACAGTTTGCGATCCTATGGCTCTTCTTGCCGCACTTGAAGCACTTCCCTACGAAAGTGCTAGTGGCCTTGGTGCTACTGCCATCACTACCGGCAGTCGCGGCTGAGTCTCCGCCGGGCTCACCGCTGGGGTATGCACCCCTCCTTCCAGCCCTCCTTGGCCGGTCTGGGAGACCCCTGGCTGGGCAAGATCGACAGGAAGCAGTTTTCCCGCATCCCGTCAGTCCGAAATTCCGCGAATCATCATCACGAAAAATCGTTTCTCCTCCTGCCGTAGTACCTCGTACAGCAATGATGGGTCCTGCCCTTTGTGAGCTTTTCCTTACAACAGCGCTTTTCTCGGTGCTGCCGGGCTCCGATTGGCCAAAGCATGCTCCAACAGCAGCATAAATATCTCGTACAGGAGTGGGTCCTGCCTTTCTTGGTATATTCCATACAGCAGCGCTACTCTCGGCGCTGCCGGTCTCCGATTGGTCAAAGCATGCTCCAACAGCAGAAGAAGCAGTAGTCTCTCTTACAGCAGTGAATACAGCAGTGGTTCTTGCCCCTGCTGGTCTCTCTCCTACTTCGTACAGCTACGCTGCCCTCCGCGCCGCTGGACTCTGATTGGCCGTTGTCCGTCATTATCTCGGCTATTATGTCCTTCATAGCATGCATTATCGACGCGTGCCCCTGCTCGACCAGCAGCTGAAACTCACTCCTTAGCTGTTGAAGCTCATCTTTGGGAAGGTCTTGCTCCTCTTGAGCTGACCCAGAAGACATCCTTGACTTCCTTTTCCAGACCTGAAAACTTCCAAGGGTACGCGCGGTAAAGGTCGGGACGGGAAAATGTGGTCGGGACGGGAACGGTACGGTACGGGAATGGGAAACCGTCAGATTTTTCGTTCCCGACCGCGATTTCCCGACCGGTACCATCGTCAGTTTCTGTTCCCGAGCTCTACCGTCCCGCGGTAATGGCCGTGTTCCCGTTCCCGACTGTTTCCCATCCCACTGTCTGCCCATTCCCGACTATTCCCGTCCCGCTGTCCGCCCAGTCCCGACTATTCCCATCCCACTGTCATGTAAGTGATTCCCGTCCCATCCCGACCATGGGGCACAGCTTCTCCCATCCCGCATCTCACTATTGGGGCAGATATTCCCATTCCATTTACCGCCGATTTTTTCGTTTTCCCATCGCATGACCATGGATGGATGCAAGTGCGTATACTGCATTTTTACTCGTATATATTTCCGAACTATAAAAACAAATCGTCTACGCGCGAATATATATTTCCTTTTTTCTTTATTTTTCCTCTCGTTTTTTTTTATTCAAAATTCTAACACGAAGTTAAAAATTTTATCAACCATTCAATCGGACCCACTCACACCTCGCTATTTGAAATAATAGTACGTATAATAAATCGGTCGTACATTTGGGAAATTATTATGTCGAGAATAAAACCAAGAACACTCACACCACCACCCGGCCCAAAGACAAAACATGGCATCAAGCATGGACGTTGTGGAGGTGGAGGATCCCGGCGGATCTGCTTCGGCGCCTCAAGCAGCGCCAAAGCAATCAGCCCCGGTTCCTGCTCCTATTGGCACTGTTCTCGCGAATGTTATACTCGTACTCGAAGAAGACTTTTGATTATACCCTTTTCAGTCGTTGTCTCCAGCGTGTGTTCCCGACCGTGTTCCCAACAATTCCCGACTGCGTTTCCCAACCGTATTCCCGACCCGGTTCCCGACCCATTCCCGACCTATTCCCGACCCATTCCCGACCTATTCCCGACCTATTCCCGACCCGTTCACCGATCATTTCCCGTACCGCCGAAAAATGGTTCCCGTGCCGTACCGTACCGCCAAAAATCGGTTCCCGTCCCGTCCCGTACCGCCAAAGAATCGTGTCTTCCCGTCCAATCCCGTCAACCAAATGGTTTCCCACCTTCCCGTCCCATTCCCGTCCCGCGGTAAACAGACGGGAACATTTTCCCATACCGCCCCTCGGGAAGACCCAAACAAAATTCCGCCTGCGGCGGGCAAAACGGTCCCATCCCGTACCGCGCGGTGCCTTCGGCACCGCGCGTACCCTTGAAAACTTCAAGCTTTTGACTTTTCACTCCTGTAGTGTGTTCGTAGTTTCCAAATCTGGAGTCTCTGACTGCTCCGCAGTCTGATGAGATGATTTAAGGTTGTTGCGTTAGAGGACAGAGCGAGAGAGAGAGCGGAGTGTTCAGCTCCCCTCTCGCACGTTCAGCTCTCCTCTCGCACCAAGCAAAATTCCATATTAGCGCCTGCGAATATATACCCAACCCTCTACAACTTTTTTAACCGTCATTGCTGACACGATCCAAACGAACAGCTGTACGACAGTACGATCAGGCTGTCTGGCCTACGACTCCGTTGACCCCTGGGTGCTGGTTGTAGTCATGCTACAGTAGTTTCGTATCACGTCATCGGTTGATCGACAGGAAAGATGTTGCAGGCGTGATGTGTGTCTCAGAGTGTTGCACTGCTCTTGGCCACGAAAGGTGTCGTGCGCACGTGCGCTCCCTTTCTAACGAGGGTTTCGGCGTGGAGGCATCTATTTCCCGGGTTGTTTATCATCATCGACCCCATGGTCTTTCGGTAGGCTGAATGCTCGGCATGGATCCTGGCTTTGCTTCATGTGTCAGCTTCCCCGATAGCTTTTTTTATGACAACAACCCCGTGTGTTTTCAAGCCAGTGGCTGCACCCATACTGCTATCTCAGACTTCGACCTCCCGACGCCTACCTTAGCAGTGACACGTTGCGCCAAACCGTCACAACACTTGTTGGAAGCGATAGAAACTTGACTAAAGTGCCAATCATGTCTACGTATCGATCGCCAGCACTTTTTGGAACCAACAAATAACTTACGAAACAGTGATCATTTTATAGCTACCGATCACGAAACCACTGATCATTTAAACGGCTACCGGTCATCGGTGAGTGCTTGTCGGAAACTACTACGATACACGCGTATTGCTTCGACAAGAGCCTCTCCGTGCAAATTCCATAAATATTATCTCAATGATGATGTGTTTGATCTTACGGCCCTCGACATACGCCTGGAAACTATTGATGAGCTCGATCAGGAACCGGTGCCGCTGTTTGATTATAAATTTGATTCGCAGGCCCGCGAGCTGCTTCTCCGTCGGTATGTGGGGAATGCTCACAATTCCCTCCTTGACGATCTCGCGGATGCAAAAGTACCTCAAAGACACGTGTTTAGCACCCGAGCTGTAGGTCTCGTTTCCGGTTACATGTAGTGCCGAAATGTTGTGCCGATGTGGAGCAGGACGTACTTGAAGTCTCGGTTGAAGCATCATGTTCTAGCACAAAACAGTCTCCCTCGTCGCCGATGCTTCCGCCACAACTCTGATTCCATGGTTGCCGTTACCCTTGCATGCCCACTCACGGGGCCATTGTACATCATTACGATGTACGATGAAGTGGACTTCCCGTTGTCCGCCAGTTGGCGTCCGGGAACGCATTGGGCTTGAACCCTCCTTGCTTGTAGGTTATGCTGAAATCAATCGTCCCGGCTACGTGCCGAAGTTTATGCTTGGCCGCTCCCATGTGCAATTTTGATGGTTTGGACATTGCCCTCACAATCTGGTTTACCATGTACGAGTTGTCGTAGCGTGCCACCTGGCTCGGGTACATGGCTCTAGCGACAATAGCTTGGAATCGTCGATTTGCCTCGTCGCCCAGAAAATAGATTCCGGTGGCATCAAGGACAGCTCCTTGTCTCACCCCGCCGGCCCCAACGGCCTGCAGCCTTGCTGCCGTACTTTGCGAGCAGTCCCCCGGTGTAGCCCTCCTGGTTGATGACAAGCGATCCTGCTTGGATACAACAGGTGACTTTCATCCCAAGCACCCGCGACACGTCGCCCACGTCTGACATCGTAAAGAGGCTCATCAGGTTCCCTTGGGCATCTTGACCGTAGCCTTGTTGTCGCCCGCCAGCAGCACGTCATCCACATAAAGAGTGAAGATGGCCGTCGAGTCGTCGTCTGTATCGATTCCCTTCTTGACAGCGGTCGTCCCGTTGAAGATGTAGACGAACTGGTCGCCTTCATAAGAGCTTCGAACGCGACTCCCACCAGGAAGGTGGCGACGGTTCAATACTAGTTCTGGGGACGTTGCTTCAAGCCATGAAGCTATGTGAGAAGCTTCGTAACCAGAGGAGCTTCCGTCGCTTGACCCTTAATCTCGTATCTCGGGTCCATCTTAACGCACACCTATCCCGGGTCCGCGTAAAGCAGCGTTGTCTGGACGTCAAGCTGCCAGACCACCCCCCCCTTCCTCCGCCGCCGAAGTGGGTATTCTGTGCATGCTCTCGATGTCCGTCCACAGTCGCGCCCGGTCACCTTCCCCCATGCCTGCACTGCCGCGCTCCCTTTAACCCTCTTGGGTCTTCAGAGGGGAAACTTGACGCTAACAACAACACGATCACAGCACTGGCCGCAGCAGGAATAGGGGATGATGTAGATGGGTGTCTGACTGGCACTACAAGGGGTCGTACGGAACGGAAGAAAAATGATCCTACCCGTACTCTGGTCGCTCACACTGCTTGTAGACGGTTGACAGCACCAAATGTATCAATATTTTTGGTCGTTCTTTCGGGGCCCCAAAGGGGTTAAATGAGTTGTCAGCCTTGATATTGTAGACCCAGGGCTAGCTGATCGCTTTTTTCCTGGGTGGTATGGACGTGATGGGGACGAGGTCGTAAATCTCGTGGGGTCGTAGACTCTCCATCTCCTTGTCCGAAGCCGCCTTCGAACGGGCGGCTTCAGGAAACGCCATAGCTTCAAAGCATTCGGAGTTAACAATAATGTGTTCCCCTCCGAACGCTGTAGCTGCACGTTGGTAGCGGCCTTACATAAATGGCCGCTGCAGGAGTCTGAGTTGGTGATTTAGATTGGTGTCTAAGCTGCACTCAAGGCGTCGTACGCACGGGAGCAAACGTTTCCTACCCGTACTGCTAGTCGCTCACGCTGCTCGTAGACGGTTGACAACACCGAATTTGTAACTATTTTGGGCCGTTCTCTCGGGTCCCAAAGGGGTTAAATGAGTTGTCAGCCTTAATATTGTAGACCCAGAGCGAGCTGATCGCTTTTTGACTGGGTGGTATGGACGGGACGAGGTCATAGACCTTGTGTGGTCGTAGGCTCTCCATTCCCTTGTCCGAAGCCGCCTTCCAACGAGCGGCTTCAGGGAGGGCCATAGCTTCCTTGAAAGTGTTCGAAGTTAAAAAACAAACTCCCCTTCCGAACGCTGTAGCTGCTCGCTGGTAGCAGCGTATGCATACCCCACGTACGTCAACATGTCCATGCGGTGCGCCATATCCGGCAATGCCGTGTTGGTGTAGACACAGAATCGCTGTAGTCCGCGCAGGGTGGTTGTCACTAATAGCGCTGAAACAGCCCTGCTGCTGCTCCTTGTCGCTGCTGGCGGCACCTGGTTCTGAGGTGCCGCTACCCATGAATTGGAGGCCATCTCTCCACCGAGACCTCCTTGCTGCGCGCTTCCACCACCGTCTGCCGGTTGCCGTCTACCGCTGTCGTTCGTCGGTGACTGTTGTCCGCGGACGCCGTCCGCCGGTGCTCCTTGTGCCTCTTCTCCGGCCACCACATCCGCTTGAGCTAACCCGCGGATTTTCGTCGAGATCTCGGCTATCGCCGGCTTGCACGGTAGCACGATAGGGATGGTGTGGTCCTAGATCGCGTCGTTGTTGGAGTCGATGCGCGACGTGTAGTATAGTATGTACGTCTCGCAGTATGTCTTAGTCATGTGGTCCGCTGGTGATACCGATGTTGTCCATGTCGTCGTTGTTGTCCGTCTCGTTGATCGGCGGTGCAACCCCCTTCGATGGCGTCTAGATGAACACGACGTTTCTGTTCTCCATCACAGTGTGTGCTGTTGTGTTGTAGATGCGGTATGCCTTGGTGTCCTGGCTGTACCCGCAGAGCCTGCCCTCCCAAAGCCTACCCTCCAACTTATTGATGTGCGTATCGATGTGTACGAAAGTCCTGGAGCCGATGGTCCTGAGGTGTTACAGCGCCTCTTCCTTCCTTTGAAGGACCTTGTACGGGGTCCCCAAGTTGGGGTCCAAATGCGGTGTCGGGTTCGCCAGGTACGCCACGGTGAATATCGCCTCTCCCCACAGGAATTTGGGAGCCCGCTATCCACCAGTAGCCATTCCGTGATTCCCGCCAGAGTGCTCCCATCGCACCTATTTCCTGGAATGTGTTGACCACCGCATAGTGGAGGTTGATCGCAACTTGGCGGCAGTATTTTCCGGAGGGCTTCCCCGGTATACTCTGTCCCACAGTCAGGGTGAAGGCCCTGGATCCGAATAACCGAGCGGCGCCACCACCGACTGTTGTAGGTATAGCTGGACGGTGTCGACGGCTTCTTGCTTGGTTTGGATGAGGTAGACCTCCTTGTACTTGGTTAACTCGTCGGAAATATTGCTGACGCACTTAAAGCTCTCCATCGCCGGCGGAGAGATGGGCCCCATGAAGGCGGTGAAGACTAGCTGACAAGGCAGGGTGATGTCATGGTTGGACTTTTTCCGGTAGAGTTGTTGGATGCTCTTCCCGACGGCGCAGACGTTGTCCCGACGGCGCAGACGTCGCAAGGCTATACTCCCCTGCTAAGGCATACGCCATTGGAGTCGGTTTTGTTGAGGAGCCCTAGACTCCTGTCGTTGATGTGGCCAAGTCGACAGTGCCATTGGCTGGCGTTTGCCTCCGCATGCAGCGCCGAGTCTATCCCCCCTAGTTCGATGCTGAGGATGTAGAGGTCGCGGCGCCCTCCTACGTGCTGTTGCGGGATAGTGAAATCGTTGGTCTCGATCCGCAACTTCTCTCGGGCGGAGATGGGCCTAGCTCCTTGCTCCGTTGTGCTCGGCACCGAAACGAGATTGCGCCCAATGTCGGGCACCACCACAGCCGGCAGCTCTACTTGTTGCCTAACCCCGGTCTCGTTGATGATGTATATAGCTGATGATGACTCATGTGGCGACCCCTTCCAGCTTGTGGTTCCCGGCCGTGGTGGTATCGTGTCATTCTTCTAACCGTACGTAGTCGGATAGTCGCTTCCTTAATCCGGGACGGTCATCGAGGTAGTGTTCAGATACCCCGCTGTCCACCAACAGTTTGACAAAACCTTCGTTGTTGCCGAAACCGTCGTTGCCCTCGACTCCTCTGACGCGGTCATCAGGGCCGTCGATTCACCGCCCCTTTCCAAAGCTCTGAACTTTCAAGCGTTTCCGGCCCGGCTAATTCCTTTACGTGTGTCTCTGTCGGTATCTCCGGGGGTGCCGGCTCGGCGGCCATGCTCGTCACGAACGAGTCGCCTCCCATCTAGCCCCTTGTTACATCCGATGTAGTCTCCACCGTTGTGTTCACCGGTGACTCGGACTAATGAGGACTAGTAATGTTGTCGAAGTTGGCGCTGCCGGTGTTACCGCTGGTCTTCTGCTTGAGATACTCTTGCTCGCTGTGGCTGTGTTGTGGGAGGAGCACCATTTAGCTTCCCCGCCGCGTCCACGGCCAGCTGCACTTCCGTCTTGACTTCCCTCTTCCAGCGTTGCTGCCTCCACCACGTCTGCTTTCCTTCCTGTGCGGTTCCCCCCAGTTGTACCCGCGTTTCTTCTTGACGTTGCTCTGCGTGCATTCGTTCTTGTAGTGACCGTACTCACTGTAGTTGAAGCACTGTGCCCCGCTGGAGTCACCTTGGGCATGAATGGCAACCCCGCAGCCCACGGCTGACTTACCGCACGACGAGGAGCGAGCCAAGTTGTCTGCGTAAATGTTCGGCAGTGTCCGCTAGATATCCTCCAGCCCGATGTTGCGCTGGTTGTAGCTGCAGTTGTACACCTACTCGTACTTGTCCAGGAGGCCCTTCAAGATTGTATCCGCGAGGTATAGGTCCGTGATGCTGATGGAGTCGGCCCCGCGCTCCTTTCATCGGATCGGGATCCTGCCCGGGCTGCAGCTTAGAGGCATTCAATCTTTGCAGCTGGCCACGCCACCGGCGTTGGAAACCCTGTTGTGTGTTTTTGACCAGCGCTACCCACGCTGCCCTTCCGTCGCCGTCGCCGTCGTCGGTTGACTTTCCCTCGTTTGTTGCGAGTAAGAGGGTAGAGTAGAAGTAGGTGTTGTCGTGTTTTCACCGCTCTATGGTGTGCATGATGTCCGTACCGTCCTCGACGGTGCCGATGTTGCCAGATGGGTTCGGGCACTCCCTGCCCTATAAAAGCTTGAAAAATCTTGCGGCGCGCCAAGGTAAGGTGGAAGCTTAGTTTCGCCTTACAGTTGGGGAAAATGGAACGGTCACTCCCGTCGTATTTGGGAAGACCCCTCGCTAGCATTGCTATTTTGCTGGTCTCCCTCATGACTATGTTCTTCTGCCGCAACTGGTGCGGACTCCCTTTGTCCCAACGCCTGAACTTTTCGCTGCGCTATATGGAGAACCCTCTTGACGCTTACTAGCGGGCTTAGCCGTTACTGGTCCGGGGTCGGTCCCAACGAACGACTATTTCGCTGCGCTTTAGAACCCTCTTGCCGTTTTCAAGCGGAACATAGCCGCAACTTGCACCGAGTCCAATTGGCTCAATCCCAACGCCCGAATGTATCGCTGCGCTACAGAACCCTCTTGCCACTTACTAGCGGCCTTAGTCGTATCTGGTACGAAGTCGAATTGTCTTGGTCCCGACGCCCGAACTTGTCGCTGCACTACATAACTCTCTTGCCGCTTACTCGCAGGCTTACCCGTTACAGGGGTGGGCTGCCGTTGTTGGCCAGCAATGCATTACTGGCGCGGTCAGGCAATTATCGCATTTTATGCGAAACCTCGCGGACATGATGCAAATTTTACCCCCAAGTATGATAACTCGGCCAGTTTGATAAAACTCAAACTCGAGTACTCTCGCTGCGAAACAGATGAATGCATCAACGCGGGACTACTGTTATTCATAAATGTAGGCACCGTACCCGTACGCCGAACACTTTCTCTTGTGTTCTAGATGATAAGTCCAAAGCAAGTCGTAACCGGTGACTCGAACTCCCTTTATATCCCCCATATTTTTTTTCTCCCGTGGAGATGCTGTTATGCAGTCCTGAGGGTCTACCACTGCATTTGTCTTTTGACATTCACTTCCATGGCAGTAAATTTTTACTTTCATACAAGCTTGTTTACTTCCATGGAAGTAATTGTTTACTTCATTGTTTTTGTTTTTACTATCATGGAACTACTAATTTACTTCCATGAAAGTTTTTGTGCTTTCACGGTATTAAAAAAAACTAAGTTTACTTCCACGAAAGCAAACAAAACTTTCATGGAAAAATTTACTTATGTGGCAAATTTCATGGAAGTAAATTAAACTTCCATGAAAGCTTTGTTTTTTACCTCTATGGAAGTAAAAAATCACTTCTATGAAAGTTTTTTTCTACTTTCATGGAAGTAAATTTACTTTCAGGAGAAACTATTACGTCCATGAAGAAAGTAATAAACTTTCATGGAAGTGAATTGGTATATGTGGAAACTTTCATGGAAGCAAACCGTAGTTACTTCCATAGAAGTAAATACACTTCCATGGTTCCGTGGAAGTTGCCGTTTAAAGAAGGCCTTCGGCCACTAGACAGGTCTAGTAGTGTGGTTCCGCGCTGCGCGCTACACGGTTTTTAAATAGCCCGTTTGTACTTGGTCCACGCTTTGGTAATCGGGATGGGCCCACCCATGGTGTACCAACTGGGAGTAGGGGCCCTCGCTTCCATGTTTTACTTCTATGGAAGTAAAACAAAATACCTTTCTTATAATTCAATCACCTGGAAGTAAAAACACTTTCATGGAAGTTAAAAACAAAATCCGTTGAAGTACATTTTACTTCCATAAAAGTAAACAAAAACTTTCGTAGAAGAAAAAATTACTTCCATAGTTTTTGTTTACTTCCGTGGAAACTTTTATGGAAGTAAACTCAAAAGCCAAATAATGTGGTAGATCGAGTCCTAATCAGCTCGTGTAGATTCCTCAATAGACGTCTCTTCCTATAAACCCTTGGTGTACGCGCCGTGTTGTCCAACGAGGCTCATAACCTATCGGAGGTCGCTGTGCGTGTCCCCGCAAAGGCGTGGTAGCAGAGGCTAATGCTTGGGCTGATAGACACTCAGGCTAGTGCTGATGGTGCACTTGGTAGAAGAAAGAAGAAACATCGGGACAAAACTGGCTTGAAGCAATATATTTGCTGGAGTCTGTGCGGGTGCTGTGATGGACAATGGGGAGTGACAGCTTGGGGGCTGTCTCCTATGATGCCACAAAGTCTAGAGCTGCTGGTTTACTGTCGTGTACCACAACATCTAGACCTACTGGGGGGTGGGGTGTTATCTCGTGGAAACAATCTAGAAGCATGCGCTGTTCTCGAACAAACAAGCATCACCTTATTATTGCAGAAGGTCCCGGTTCAACGACGAAACCGTCATACGAGTCGTAGACTATTTCCTTGATGCGCCGCCTTACTTATCCTGGGTGCGCTTGTAGAGCGATAGGCTATCCACAAGGTAAATCCTTAATACAGCAGTTCTGCTGCTCACTATAGTGACAACTGGACGTACTTGTACTGGACGTTGACTACATAAGTAAGTAAGAATGTAGGATACCGGGCCTAAACTTCGCAATGCATAATCTCCCCTATGAAGCAATACGAGCGACAAGCAAGAGTAAGGCCACAGTAGTCGAATCGACCACCCCATTGTCCACAGACGATGTCATGATGTGGTGAGAAAGTGAACGGTATATTTCAGCCCACGGAGTGAGCTACCACCGGGCCGGGGCAAAAGCCCCCCCTCGCAACAAGGCCCCGATGTAGCAAAATTCTGATTTATTTTTCGGGTCCATGTCCGCTGGAGGCACTTCAATGTTGATTACTTCTCCTGCCACAGACGACACAACCCTACTGCCTCGTACGTACAGTTTTCAATTTGTTGCGGTCGGTCAGCACCACAGCACCGATCGCGTCACGAGCACCTTTTTCCCTCCAAGAAAACTCTCACTACGTACAACTGCTGCTGTATTACGTACAACTAAGTAGTACACAACAAAAAAATCTGTGCAGCGTGCAGAAAGAACGGGTCGATCTCCGAGGCCATCTCTTGCAGTAGTAGTCTGGTTACGGTTTTAAGGCCTTGAAAAAAAAAAAAAGGGAAAATTTGGCCGGAAACCCGAAACTCTGCTTTTCTTTTTTTGTTTTCGAGACTTCACACACTCGACCCGGGGAACGAACGATCGAATCGGGCTCGTTCTTATCGGAACGCGTGCAGCCCTTTGTTTGATATTTCATGAGAGGCGTGTATCATAGGTATGTGCATATCATATCATATCATATGTCCCCCTGGTCATCGGGGACGCGGGACGCAGTTCGAAGTTTTGAAGTTTTGGTGGTGTCGTCACTTTCGGAGAAACATATCATCACAGGAAGTGGCCGCCAGCTACCTGCGTACTACGAGGTACTTATTCGTAGAGCCGTTTCAAATGAAAATGCAGTCTTTTTTTCTTTTTTTTTCACCATTTTTTTATGGATATGATGTACCAGGACCACTCTGGTCTGGTCGGAAATATAAGGATAATTTCAATATCAATATGAAGACCAAACAGTCCTTCCATTTCCGTCCAGCAGAGTGATGCTTTTCGTAGCACGCCCGAAACTGATTTTTGGAGAGAAATGAACAACAAGTGAGTGAATTACGTACAATACTATACAACAGCAAGCACAGCAGCAGCACGTCGTACCAGGCACTACTACTGCTGAGTGCTGAGTCGCCATATTTTAATGTTTTCACACCTCAGCCAACCTGCCTCAGCCCTAAAGAAACGGCACGCGGCGTTGGATTCCTCTCGCGGAATGGCTGGTTCGTTCGAATGAATCGAAAAGGGCATGCCAGCCAGATTCCTCCGTTTTCCCGAGCCAAACACGCCCCCCCCCCCCCGCCTCGAAGATGCCGAAACCTCCATATATATTTTCCATTTTCTGTCGTGGGAAAAAACAAGAAAAAAAAAACAAGCCCCTTGTTGTGTATATTCGAAGTGTCTATTATTATAGATAAAAATAAATATGCCGCGCGTACCGGTAAGTAAGATGTGGCTTTTCTCTATGGCATCACCGCACCACCACTCCTCCTATACTTTAGAGATTGAAATTGCTATTATTGTTATTATTGTTGTTCGTGGGAGGATGAAGAGAGGAAAGAGCAACGCACATCGTCAACAAAATACAACGCACATCATCAACGCATGCATGCCGATGCTGCATGCAATACAACCGACATACAGCACCATCAGTGAGTAATGGCGTGGAAAGAGGGTATAATCGATTTCTACCGGTAACAAAAACACATTTTTTGTACGAATATGGGCCCGTTTTCATTTCAATGTTATCCTCCAGTTCGTAATATGTTCGACCTTTTGCTTTTTTCATTTTTTTTACTGCTTTTTTTCAAGTTTTTTTTAAACTGTGTTTTCGTTTTCGTTTTTTTCACTTTTTTTTTTTCTCTTCTTGTTTCGAAAACCTTGTGTTGGCGACCACAGAGTCCCCTTAAGCATATGCCTTGGCGTAGCCTTGGGCGGGCGTAAAAAGATAAATACGTCACAATACGTGGACATTCAGCCTTAAGCTCACGAAACAAAAGATTTGTGGTGTAGCCTCCAGCTCTCGGAAGCTCTATAAAATCTACGAAGCTCTAACTCCTATACACTTGATATTATCAGGCTCTGAGACCTGCGGCTCGTACCGCACAACACTCACAGCGGCTAACCCGTATTTTCGTATCGTATACGCTCTAAAACGTAAAAACTAGAGCTCGGGGGCGATCTTTGATCTTTCATGCTTGTATCTTTTTTTTGCAGTGGCATACCAACGGGATGGCTCATACACCCCCGAACCACAACGCCTGAGGTTTTCCTCGTGTAAAAGCATGTGTTAATTCCTGTTCCGCATCCTTTTACACAACCCAATTCAACCATACCTATACATACATACATACATACCACACACCAACCACCATTCGTACCCACCCGAGGGCGAGCCATTTTTATCAACAGAACAGCAGTATCGAAGATCGGAGGCAAGTGCGCCGCCCCCCCAGATAATCATAATAAGTAGCGCGGTCATTTTGGCTGCGGATCATTCTTTGCTTGCACGAAAGCGTAGTAGGCAGTCACTGCTACGAGGCACGGCCACCGCACCGGCTGTAATCGACCGCGTGTTGTTGTTGTTGTTGCGATTTTCGACCGCGTAACTGACATCATCATCATCATCAAGAGGGTCATCCATCACACCCATCCAAGAAGAGAAGAAAATCTGGTCAAGAATGCTGCGTGGGAGGAAGGTGGTCTCAAGGGGACACTACCATCCCGCTAGAGAGGGCGTCAAGGAGGCACGGCCGATCCAAGGTGTCTGCGCGGGTCAACAGGAGGAGGTGAGTACTACAGTATACGCAGCAGTGAGTATGGGTGGACTGTGTGGGGTGGGCAGGTGCAGCGAGACCGAACCAACTACAGCTACGTAGTTATCGTTGTACAGAGCTCATGTATATATAATCAATCGTAGGCCGCAAAGATTATAGAGCTCTCTACTGCTATAAGCAGCTGTACTGTAGACTTTTCTATTATTACGATGTTGGCGAGATTTATTTATAACGAAACTTCGCGCACACCAAAAACTGCTGTGTGTATCATATTATCATGATGACAACAGTATTATACTGCCTGTGGCTCGTTCGTTTTACACACGGCTAGTGGGGTTTTTGAGTTGTTTGGCATCGGCAATAATACTGTAGAGAGAAAGAAAGACCGCGCCGCCAACACGCATGCATGCATGCAGGCGTTTTTTGCAGCATCCAACGCACGTATTAAGCCCCTCCCTGTTTTTTTCTTTCCCCGGGACCACGACCTCCTCCCGTCGCACCTCTGAGTAGTACTGAGTACAACAACAGCAGCGTAGCCGCGGGGCGCTATAAAAACAATAATGGTATACCCGGGTACTTCATGAAATATATTAGACACGGTAATTTTGGATTTTTGGAGGCTGGAGAATGTGCACACTGAACCAAAGTTCGACAACTTGAAAATAGTACGCAAGATCGAAACGAAACCGCCGGCAGGATGGCACACGATCGATGGCGAGTTTGTTCATCACAGAATGCAGCAAAAAAATTAGTCCGGATTTAGAGGGCGAAGATCTCTCTAAAAACTAAATAGGCTATCTGCAGAGTGTGCCGACAGCGGAGTGCGTCGCGCAGTGTTGCGCGAGCCTGTGTGGCCCCACGCCATAAGCGCGTGATGTTCACGCATCATGCCGGCCTTGGTTGTTCGTCGGCGCATTGTCTGCCTCTCTCTCCCTCTCTCAGTGTACTAAATCAGCCGAGGAATGTACTTTGAACGATGCATACCATCATCATCATGCAGATAGATCGGTCGAATGGAACTCAAATAAATCCAAACAAAGCAATCGTCGTTGTTTCGCTCGAAAAATTACGACACACCTTGTCCTCTGTAAACACGCACAGAGCTTCCAGAGCATCCACGTCGGATCCATCTACAATATATTAGCATGTTCTCACCCGCAAACAAACCGAGAGCTTCGTATTTACCCTACACGACGAGTGCATCACCACTTCCTCACGGGTTATCTTGAAGCCCTGCTTTGCTGCTGCGTCGCCTCCGGAGGCCGCGAACGTACTGTAGAATTCCAGCGTTTTTTCTTTCTTTCGCTGTGCGCTGAGTCGCAGAAGGTCGAACACAAACAAAAGGTCGCCTGTCTGTGCAATTACGAGTGGAAAAGCCCCGAGTACACGAAGCGTGTGTGTGCAATTACACGACACAAAATGAAAACCTTTATCTTGAAACTGAAACTGCTTAGCACACGCTCGCTCGCTCGCTCGCTCGCTCGCTCGCTTGCTTGTTTTTGTTGGGCGCAAAAACAAACGCGCATCGCGCGCCCCCCCACCCCTTTTATTACTGTTGTAGGGACACGAGGAGGGTCGATGTCATATGACTACTACGGCAAGCAACCAATGAGTACCCCCCCCCCTCCCCCCACCGTTCCCCCGACCCCATTTTCCCAGGCTTTGCCGAAATATGTTGGCCCCGATTTGCCTGCCAGGAGAAGCGTCGCCGTGCGCGTGCGAGGAGGTGGACGGCATTACCCTGGCTGTCCGATCCACCACCACCAGCCGGCGGCGGCGATGTCGGTAAGGGTGACCGAGAGGGGGGCGGCGGGGGGGGGGCGGCAGGGGGCGACACGAAAGACTGGTGCTGCTGCTGCTGCTGGTGCTGCTGCAGCTGCAATGCCGACGATGCGCGAGCAAGCGCGGAGGGCGGTTCGGCACCCTCCTTCTCCTCTTCTTCCTCCTCCTGCTGCCTGTCTGCAATACCGGAGGACGGCTGTCAAAGAGCCAGCAGCAGCAGCAGCAGCAGCAGCAGCAGCAGCTAGAAGAGTGGATGGGTTTGGTGTTTATCGTTCACGAGAAGAAGTGGCTGCTGCCGCTGCTACCGCCGCTGCTGCCGCTTCTGCCGCCACCGCGGCTGCTGCTGCAACTGGTGGTGGTGGTGGTGTGCTGGCCGAGCAGGTGAGGGATGTGCGGAGAAAGGCTCGGAAGGAACACGAGCTCTCGGAGAGGCGCGTGAGCGAGATGCAGGGGGCGGTTGTCTTCTACCGCCGACGTGCGGAGAAGGCCGACAGGGGCCTCAAGTTCGTCACGGTGAGCCGGTGTTCTCAAGAACAATCATGATAGGATTCGGCGAGGCGGCTACTGCTGCCGCTTATTATGCTGATTGATGTTAGTGCTGCTGTCCTTGGTGGTGCTGCTGTCCTTGCTGCTGCTGGCTGTTCAGAGGCATTGACCATATTGCCTGTGTTGGCGCAAACTACGCGCAGCGCACGCACACCCCCGCGCCAAGGCGTGGTGGCCTAAATCTTGCGTTTCTTCGCCAGGTAGGTGCTGCAACGTGCTTTGGTGGCTACGACAAGTTGTATGGCACACGCACACCTCATGTTTGTTTTTACATGAATGAGTATTTACTTCGCATTCCCAATCTGAACTACTACTGCAACTCCGATTGAAGGCAGAAACAATCCGCATAATCATGCACAGCAGCAGCAGCAGTACGTACTGTAAACAACATTGACTGACTGGCGCCCCTCCTATGCAAAAACGATCTCGTTTGCTTGACGAACCCGCACGCACTTGTATGCGCTCCGGGGCATCCGTCACACAAACACTCTTTTTTGTTACACTTTTTTTGCGCAACAGGACCGGCTTGCAGCAGAGCAGCTGGCGTCAGACACGCTGGCTGACATCCTCAAGGAGAAGATCGACTCCCTTGCCGCTGAACAGGTTTGACTTTGTCTTTTTTGGTTTTTAACTTTTTTTTATTTCCTGGTTTTTGAGCGGCATGCCCCATCATTGTTTTTGTTGTTGGGCAGTCCCTGCGTGACATAATCCATCCATCCATCCATCCATCCATCCATCCATGTGATTGCGTGGCGTCGTAGTTGGCTTATTCACTTTTTGCTAGCTAGCATGCCATTGCGGCCGGTGGGCGCCGCAACTACTTGTGGTGCCGCATGTGACGCTTGGTTTTGCCGCTATTATATCATGCGATTGGGTTGGTTGCGTTACAACAACTATTACTATTATTGCTCTTGCTGGTTTTTCCTGGCATGCGATGATTCTGCGTGGAGTCAAAATTGACTTTTAATTAGTTTTGTTGTTGTTGTTGTTGTTGTTGTTAGTATTATACGTACATACATATATACGTACCTGGTATATATGTACTGCCTGGTATCGATTTTCGCCAGCCAGAAAATAATCTTCACATTCATGCTCTGTGGGAAAATTCGACACGACGATATAATTCCAGGAATATCGCTCACTGCCACGCGGGCTGCAGCGCTCGTTTTCGTACATTCATGCACACATTCATACAGTATTTCCAAGCGGCACACACACAACAGGCGTAATTTCTGCGTGTTGTGTGTGTGTTGTCATTGGTTGCGCTGTGTGGATTAAAGATAACTGAATAAATCAAATATGGGATCTTTGCCGAGCATTTACTTTACGCCGACTGTAACGAACTGTGCCCAGAACTTTCCCGTTGGCGTGATGGTCCCTAAGCGAATGGTTGAACTCTTTTTTTTCACTTGGTGGTTCATTCTGGCGGTTGTCTGCGGTGTGCACATGATCATACTTCCACTATTCTGCGGTGCACCCATATTTCGACCACCACCACCACCACCACCACCCACCGTGACCGCTGCCGCCCCTCTTTGCCTTCTCCGCGAGCTAGGAGCGCAGCGAGGCGCTGAAGCGCCTAGTCGACGCCCTGCTGCAGGAGAGGACTGATTTCGACGAGTGGGCAGATGAGGTGCGCGAGGCGGCTGCATACTACTGCGCCTGTGGTCTTTGTTGGCAGCTGATATGGTTGGCAATTAGTAGTGATTTGGCTGCTTGCTGTTTTCCAACCTCACACTCGCCATGCCATGGGTATAGCAGCACGAACTACGACGATAGCATAGCATCAATCAGTCGGTTCTGACACGACCACTCACTCATGTATACATAGCGTTGCGAATGTTTGTGTGTGGCACCATTATCATCATCATCATCATCATCACCATCATCAGACTTCGACATCATCATGAGACGATGCGCGCCACGCAAAGAGGGGGAGGGGGGGGGTCGTGAAAAACAAAAACGAATCGCTTCCTCTTTGTGTTGGAATCGCAATAATACTGAATACTACCAGGAGATGTGTACTACTTGTAGCGCACCCTTTGCCGCGACAGCTAGAACTGGTGTCTTGGCGGCAACGCCACCGCGCACACGACGACACCTTTAACTTCTAGACTCAGGGGCGGGGGGGGTAATATATGATCCATGGGAAATTGTCGTTGTCTATTATTTTTGTCCCCAAACCAAAAACTAAAAACTAAAACTAAAATGGCACGTCATCTGACATGTATACCAACAGAAAAAAAACACATCCCCCCCCCCCCCCCCCCCCCCCCCTAACCCCATCCCCCACCCCTCACCCCCCCCACGCCACCCCACCCCCTCCATCCCCCTTTTCCCCTTCCCCTTCACAGCCGGCCAGGGGGGTGGAAGCTCTGGCCCTTCTGCTTCCTGGCGGGGTGGCTGCGGGACCTCCGAGGCAGGGGGACATGCTGGCGAGGTGGTCGCCCGGCCTCGTGCGAGACATTCACAGGATGCAGACGGCGCGAGGGGGCGCGTGCGCGTGCAGGAGGGAGCTGGCGGCGAACGGCGTCACCCACGCGCGGCAGCGGTTCGAAGACACCGTCGTGCTGGGGCAGGGGGCGTTCGGGGTCGTGCACCGCGGGCGCTGCAGGAGGACGAAGAAGGTGTACGCCATCAAGACCGCCAAACCGGTGAGAGCTCGTATGGTATGATATATATGAAGCTGTGTGCGCGTACTCGTATAGCTATATAGGCTTTATAGTCATTGTCCTTTGTTGTTGTTCGGTATGCATGGATAAATGTGCTCGTTTTTTTTCGGGGTTTTTTGCCATACAGAAGAGGCCTAATAATGGTATAAGACTATGAGCCTACATTATATATATATTGTTGCATGGGTTTTCTACAACAGTACGTACTACTTCGCTACAACAGTGCTACTGATGTGCGGCTACTACGGCTACTGTTGTCGTACCTACTGCTGGAACCTGTTGTTTACGAGGTAGAGCTGTGAGAGTCACAGCCTTGCCAAGACCGCTACGTACAAAAAAAAACATGGCATGCATGCATGCATGAGCATGAGGAATGGTAAATACCACCAATGAAGCATACTGCAGTGCTTCTTCTGTTTTTTTGTTGATGGGGGGGGGTGTGGGGGTGGTGATGGTGTTGGGGGAGGGCCGTGTTGTTGTGTTTTGTAGTTGTTGTGCTTTTGTTGGTGGTGGTGATGGTGATGATGGTAGTGGCGGTGTTGTTGTTGCTGTCGGGCTGCCTGCAGTGTTGATATTATGTAGGTTTCGTCCTCCGTCAATTAATCGCCATCATCTACCTTACTTAGCCCGTGGTAGTCCGTGGTCACCAGATAAAAAACACACATTTATCTGTCATCTCCTACGAGTAACTTGCTCCGCCCTGTGTTTTAGTTTTGTGGCTTCATACAACGAAGCGCGAAAGAACAGTTCGGATAATCATAATGTACGACTGCTGTACGTCTACTGCCAGTACATACTGCACTGCTTGTACTGCTGGATAAATAAATACATATGATATATAGAATACGTGGTATATACTTGGGTACAGAGTATACAGCAGTAAAAATAAGAGTACAAAACAAACGCAACAAAGGAAAAAACACGAAAAACAGGCTTTTAGATCTGTCAGATTTGTGTTTGTGGTCTCCGGCATAAAAATCCTAATTAATAAATGCGAAGTCACCCCGTATTCTAACAACATAATAATACGTCCATGTACGCATACAAGAAGAGTAAACATGCTATTAATAAAAGTAGAAGTATACCGGTACAGCAGCACGTATCATATCATACAGAGCAGTACGTAGTACGTACTAGGCACAGCAGCAGTCGTACGCAAGTACCGGTACAGCAGTGCAGCAGCAGTAGAATGGTATTCATACCGCGATACCCGGATAGACATTGATGACATGGTTTCATGTTTTGTTCGCGAGCCTGCTGCCTCAGGGAAAGTGACACACACGCGCGCAAACACTACGAGTACGCACTGCGGCTACCATTTGTTGTTGCTGCTGCTGCTGCTGCTGCTCCTTCTGATACGACCGGGGGGGGGGGGCGGCGGCGGCAGCGGCGGCGGCAGCGGCAGCGGCGTTGGTGGTAGTGGCGGCGGTAGTAGTGGCTGTGCCCTCAGCTCTCGCGACACTCTTTGTTGTCGCTGCTGTTTCCTTACTACCAGTAATACGCCTTCCTTGCTAATGCGATGAGGCCCCTTCCCGTCCATTATTGCTGTGTCGTGCCCGTACCATCATGTCAGGGGCGCGCAGGAACCGGCCTGGTGCGGGAGATGATGGCGTACGCTATGTGAGTCCCCCCCCCCCCCCTCGTTTGTCTTGCCACACGATCATGGATAGGCAGGCAAACTCTATGAGTGATCTTCTTCGATGCACGTCGATGCTTGTGCCGTACGGTCTGTGCCCGTACCGGCAGCGAGCAGCCACACGCACGCATGAATGAGCCTATTATCTATGAATCGAAACCATCATCATCTATATGCTATGATGCTATGATATGATATGATATGACGGTATTGTCGAAGAAAGACTTACTTGTCTCACAGCCCATACCTGGCACATATTATACGAATATTGGATGTGTTGTTTGAGGTACGTAGGTAGGCCGTACGTAGTCTTTTTGTGTGCATACCTTTACCTTCTTCGCATTATTACCCCTTCCATGTAGACATGGTGTAATAATAAGTAGAGTGTGGTCGTTGAGGACGCAACATGATGATGATCATGATGATGGGTGCTAGCCCAAGCTTTGGTGGAGCTCTGTGCTTGCTTAGGTCTGTGGTGCCCGACGATGGTGCAAAGTCGGGGGCGCTTGAAACTCAGACGCTCGGACGGTCGAGGTACATACATACGTAAACGAACACACTCCGTGTATCGCCCTCGCCTCATGCCACTCGCCCCCCCCCCCCCCCCCCCCCCCCCCCCCCCCCCCCCCCCCC
>MEHQ01004272.1:0-60716 GCA_008828725.1 Saccharina japonica | reverse complement strand
TCCGGCCGGAGCGGATCGGATCGGGTCCGGCCGGGTGAGGATGTTTTAAGACTCTTACGGGTCGGGTCGGGTCACCCTTTCCCGGCCCGACCCAACCCGACCTGACCTGACCTGACTCGTGAGGTTTGACCCGGCCCGTGGACAGCCCTGATAAATATCACGTGTTGTGCAGACGCCTGTGAAAAACATTGTGGGCACATGTACAGTATAGATAACCTAAAAAGCCCTTCCTTGCAGGCGGAGTTAGCGACGGTCTATTAATAATAGACTGCGTTTGGGCATTTCTTGGAAACCCTAGAGAGTGCGTAGTCTATTGTATTATATAGGAATTACAGTGTAGCGGTCTTCGCTGAGCGCCATTTCTGAATCAAACTTTCTAACGTACGTAGCGGACCAACAAAAAAGTTGAGCCTTACCCCATCAGAACTGAAAAAAAAATCCCACACTATTTCCAAGTAGTTTGTCCCCAAAATACGTGGGACCAGCTCTTAACGCCAAGGCCACTACGAGTGCTTTCATAGGGAAGTGCTTCAAGTGCGGTAAGAAGAGCCATAGGATCGCAAACTGTACGGAGAAACGGTGCCGCGCATGCAACGGACTGGGGCACGCTGCTGATGCTTGCCCCACGCCGAAAGAAGAGGCTGTGCCGGCGGTATCGAGCGAGGTTTACCTCGAAGAACGTATGTAGTACCTGGTAGGATATTTATTTTCTCGTGGGCCTATACTGTATATATATATGTATCAACGCTTGCTTATACGTGTCGCAAAAAAACAAAATACCACATCGAAAGGAATGCACGTATTATATGATATTATACCTTGACACCCATGTAGATACCACCAACAGCACGCGCGCTGGCATCTATGGGTTGTTTATTTTTTCGTGGGGCTGTACTGCTGTATGTATCACGTTTGCTTTTATCCGTATCGCGCAAAAAAAACACACTGTAAAAAAAAAAACGCAAAGACGCACCTTGACGCCCAACCAACCACCAACACCACGCTCGCCGGCTAAATATATTATTACTATTAATATTACGATTATTATCATCATTATTAATATTATTATTATCATCATTATTAACATTGTTCATACAAAATATCAAAATAGAGGTACGACGAGGTACGAGTGTACATAGACACACACCTCCAGTTATTATTACGTCGTTTTATTATTTTTAGTATTATTAGTATTAGTATTAGTATTATTATCGTTATTATTATTGTTAATAATATTTTTTTTATAAACATTGTTACTACCCTTACCATCCGACAATGTGTATGTAGCATGATGTTCAACATTGACCACTCAGAAGCACTCCGAGAGAAGAAGTAAACCACGGAGGAAACAAAAAAAGGAGCCCCTATGCCCAAAGTCTAACTCCCTTCTATACCTGCTTATTAGCCTTGCCCCTACCACCACCACCACCACCACCACCAGGCGTGGGGGAGAAGAGAGGCGTCCGTGCGGGCACCCTGGGGAGGGTTCCGCTGGAGAACGTCCTTGGAGAAGTCCAAGCCGCTCCGAACCACGACACCTTCGCCGTCGCGGCCGACCTGTGCTTCATCCTGGCACACCCAACACTGAAGAACGAGGACGTCAACATGTGGACCCACTCGGTAAGGGGCGAGTCCACCCGTAACTGTCGGGGGAGGGTCGGGGGGGGGGGCGTGGGGGGGGGGGGGGTGTTACTCATGTTGTGCACGGCCTTAGTCATATGACCATAGACCCTCGCATCCTTCAATGCCGGACGTGAGCGCGTTGGGTTTTTTCACCACCAGGCGATATTTGCTTGCACCAGCTCGCAAAACGCCGTGAGGTATTGGGCGAGTCGCATTGGAGGGTGAGCTGCTCCTGCTAAGAACGCCTCTGAGGCGGACTTGCATATGGACGACGCTTCAATTAGTTATATTTAATTTCTTGCTGGTGGGCCACTTCCGGGAGACAGCAATGGTTTAACGATTGTAACTGCCTCGCGGACGCCTTTACCATATTAACACTACGTTGGTACGTAAAACCATTCCCCTTGTGCGGAACAAAGGTTCTCCACCCCGCACAAATGATCTACTCGACCGCCAGCTTTGGTGACCGCCAAAAAAAATAACAAAAAAAACGGCACCCTGGTTGTCTAGCTCACGCAGCGAGTGGCGTGTTTTACAGCGTCGTTGCCAACCGACGCCAACCCAACCTATAAATATATCATATATTTACAGTGGGGGGGGGCGGGGGGGGGGGGCTTTACTGCCAAGAAAACCTTTACAGACCCCAGATTGTGTGTGTGTTGTTTTTAACCCTTTTAGGACTGCAGCCCCTTTTTGGGGGACAAACCACTCTAATGTTTAGTAATTTGTCCCCAAAACGGGACTCCAGTCCTATAAGGGTTAAGAAGCCCCAGATTGTGCTTTTTATTTTTTATTATTAGATATGAACTGGTTCCATATAACCCTTGAGGTTAACGGTCAGCCGTAGTTGGGGGGGGGGGGGGGGGGGGGGGGGGGGGGGGGGGGGGGGGGGGGGGGGGGGTCATCGCCAAGAAAGACTACAGGAGGATATTCGAACCTCAGATTGTGTTTTTTGTGATAACCTGCGGCAAATCATTTTTTTTTTTCCTGCGACACCCG
Organism: Saccharina japonica; assembly: GCA_008828725.1. Classification (NCBI taxonomy): domain Eukaryota; class Phaeophyceae; order Laminariales; family Laminariaceae; genus Saccharina; species Saccharina japonica. The sequence continues at coordinate 58,094 of MEHQ01004272.1, read as the reverse complement.
GCCCCCGTGTGGCACATTCACAAAATCCTACGGGTACGATACAACTCCAAAACAATAATAAATCCATACTAAATCCAAGACAGGGGTTTTTTCCCACCGTCAAGGGACACGATATGAAACGTAGCCACTTCAGTTGAGCTGAGCTCACAAATCTGCTCCTTCGTCACTGCCAAGAACGGACCTTGGGCGGCTTCGAACCCCAGATTGTCAGATCTAGCGTTCGATAAGGCACATCGTGAGGCACTGAGATAACAATCAGAGGCTGGTTGTTCCCTCATTGTTTACGGTGTCCGTATACTATTAGTAGTGTACCGAGTATATATATATATATATTAGGGGGGTGGTTGTAAAATATGCTGTCTCAATAAGGCGCCCGCCGCTCCGTAAGCCGACTACGCGGCTGCCTACCTTCGTCGAAAACCTTGGACAACCCCAACACGCATTTTGTTTTTCGCCCCCATCTTCGCTTTTATTTCCTGCGAAAATCACGCCACCAACTCTATTTCCAAGCTACTTCTTCAAAACGCGGGAGCAGTTCCTACCGTAGTAGCACTTCTACCGATTCACTGCAAAACAAAAAAACTCCAACTCTACCATGTTCACGTTGTTCCATCTCCAAAAGACGGAGCATAGTGCTTGACTATGTTCATGTTGTTAATCTCCCTAAGACGGAGAGTAGGGCTTGAGTGGCACTATACTTTACTTTTCCACCCCCCGAACGGCTTTCGTTTTCCCCCCCTCCCCCCCGCCGCCCAACTTCAGAGGCTGATGACGGCGGAAGAACTGCAACGCTTCCGCGTGCTGCAACTGCAAGGGGGAGACATGAACCAGCTCTGGGTGAGTCCGCGTCTCAGGGGGCCGCGCTCGCAAGGGGCGACGCTCGCGCGCATCGATCGAGTATCGCGCGCATCGATCGAAGCCGGCGGGGTTTGATGCCATCATGCCGGTGAAATGCCATGTTTTTATACAGCGTGCATGTTATCCCTTTCAGGACTGCAGTCCCGTTTTGGGCACAATCCAGTCAAATTTTTAAGTAGTTTGTCCCCTAAACGGGACTGCAGTCCTACGATAAGTATGTTGCTTCCTTGTAAAGACGAACGAGCTTCGGGTTTTTTTGTTCTATTCTGCATTGAACCTGCTGTGTCACTATTGTGACGTTGTGCTGCCGTGTTATTATTATTATCATCACATTTTGCCATGCATCCGACAGCAATGTCTAATCGCCATAAGCTTCGTCAACGCCATTTCTCGCCCATAGACAACTACAGAAATACGGAAATACAGAAATAAGCCAAAAGGTGTGCTGCGTGTCAATAGGATTTTGTGGTCTATTGTTCGGACACTCTTGTGCTTTGGCTTAGCGGAAGAGGGCGTTTGTGTGTCCATCTCACTGCTGGTCGCGCGCTGATCGACTACTCGTACGACCCAGTCCCCACGCGTGCTTGCGGCGTACCCGTTTTATACCGCCTCCTGCCAACCCACCGAAGGTTTAAACTATATATATACGACGTATATGGAGATATATATACTTATATACTCGTATACTTCGTGTATACATATACCTCCTACGTAAACAAAACAAAACGTACGTATTCACCCAGATTCACCCCCCAGATTCACCCCCTGTTCAGTTTGGCACGAACAATTTATGCATTCTGCTTTGTACGTACTCGTATTTTTTGTTCTGCTGTTTTTGACGTGTGCAGGCGGACGTGACCGACCGCACCATGTCCGACGGAAGCCTGTCCCGCGTCTTCCTTCAGCCCAGCAGCCTCAACCCGGCTCTGCCCCCGTCCGAGCTGTTGAGGGTGAGTTTGATTATTGTTCTTGTTATTGTTATTATTATTGTTATTATTATTGTTATTGATATTAATATTATTATTATTGTGTTTTTGTCATTCGATAAAAGATGCTGTATGAGCTTCAACGTTAATCGATACGAGGAGAAACCGAGGAAAACCGAGGGAAGCCAAAACAAAAAAGGAAACATATTGTAACCTTTTGTGCGCGAATGTATTGTATATCGTGGTTGCCATCTTTAACAAAATGTTCGGCATGAATTCCAACATCGAGCGCTCACAAAGTACCCTCAGAAGGAAAAATATCACCATGGAGAACAAAAAAAAGGGAACCTATATACATGAGAAGAACTCCGTTATTGTGGTGATGCTGTTGTAGGTCCTCCCCGGTGCTTGGGGGTATCGCTTAGCGAGTACCTGGTAAGTCACTAGCGGGTACGACGGAAGGTGAAATCATGAAGGTCGGAGGACGGAAGGTGGTATCATAAAGGTCGGAGGTTGCGAAAAGGAATAATAAATAGTGCGGTATTCCAGTGGGGTGACCGCTATCGACCCTTCCGGGGGGCTAAGAAACGAAAGCGTGATGGTGCCTCTCTAACACGCGGGAGCGCAACAAAGCACCATGTTTATCTCTCGCTAAATTTTCTTCCGCGTACGAGATCTCTATACCTTACAATTCGATACAAAAAAAATGGCTCGTGAGTCGAAGATGTTTGTGATTCCAAGGGGCTTGGGGGGTGGGTGCTCCTATGCTCCTACGGTGCAAAACAAACCCCAGAAATACGTTGATCATGGCCTAAACTAAATGTATCACCTGTACACGATAATAGCCAAATATGGTCGCATGAGCGGTATGCCTGCCCAGAAACTTAATTCCTGAATGTGTTTCTCTGGCGTAGTAGTCAGTGGTGGGCCTACTCTGGTTCAGGTTCTAGAAGGGTAGGCTGGTGTATAGCCTCAGCGTGCAGTTCAGCGGGAGACCTTGTCGATCACGCCCTGAAAAAAAACAGAACGTAAGTCACGACCTATCAAAGGGTAGTGAACGCGATGTTGATCAAGAGTTTGCGGTGCTTCACCGACGTAAGATAGGAAATATGGACCAACCTTACCATGTGATCATCGAGCAATGTTTCCTACCCTGACCCCGACGAACCCCTGCGATGTGACGAACGTCAGGCCCTCACGATTTTTTTTTTTTTATGTTTCTCAAAGCCCAGCACCGAACACGTTTGCCGCCCACCACCCTACCGCCCACACCACCACCGACGCTACCGCCACCACCACGGCCAGCACCACCACCAGCACCACTGCCGCCAACACCAATACCGCCACCACCAACACCACCACCACCACTGCCAACACCACCAACACCAACACCACCGTTAGCACCACCAACCCCACCACCAACACCACCAACACCAATACCGCCACCACCAACACCACCACCAACGCCACCACCACCATCACCACCACTACCAACATCACCACCACCATTACCACCACCAATATCACCACCGCCACCAGCTCCAAAGTACAAAGACATCCGACCGGTAATTTTTCCTGGTGCATACATACATGCATACGCGTTCCGTGACGCCTGTTCTGATACCGTGCACAGTCCCGCGGGAACGACAATCCCTTGGGGGCCCCCATATTTCGCCACCAAAACAATTGAGATGTTGCGGGTCTATCAACCGCCTACGTAGTGTCAACCCACAGCAGCATGAATGGGTAGCATAATGTTGCGCGTGCATACATCGTACAAACTCCTCAGATCGTAGCTCGGAAACATTAAAAAAACGGGCCATCCTACACCCCACAGCGGTCTGCACTAAATAAACGCTTCGTGGGGTCGGTGCTACAAATGGTATATGTGTGAGCAGGCAGAATTTACGGCAAACAACAAAAATGGACCGTAGGCGCCGTCAGCCAACAAACTGACTTTAGTTGGAAAGTCAGCTAGTGAAGCCAGTCGATGGCCAGCCGGGTTGCCGGCTGAAATCATGCGAGCGAAGCGAGCCAAATCAGCCCTTCCCGACCGAGCGAGCCCCGCCCGAAAAAGAAAAACGTATCCCACAAGTATGGAAACAATCCCTCCAATAAATATGGAAACCCAATAAGTCGGATAGTCGGGACCTCCGGAAAACGACTAACGATTATTAGCCCGACTCACAGTTTTAGTACTTGGTCACTATACTTCGTCATTTTTTTCCTGTCTGAGGCCCCCGAGAGAGGGCGGTAAGGAGGGTATATATATACATTCCGCCGACACACGCAGCAGAATATTTGTTTTTAACTCGGCTCTCCCGACAGCTCCATATCCCTCCCCTAACCCCTGCTGTACATACAATTTCTGCCTTGTGCCTACAAAATAAAGGTCTGCGAGGTGCTCGGGCGGACCGTCTCTCGAGTCCCGACGGACCGAGTCGACATGTCGGCGATGACGTCCTTCCTGCGCACCCTGGCAACAAAGACCGCCGCGCGCATGGGGAAAACCGCCACTCTCCAGCCCGTGATCAGCGGCGGCGGCGGCGGCGGCCTCCCGCCTGTGATTGACGGCGATCTACTGTCTAGCCAGCAGCAAGTGACCGAACGTCCAGGGATTGAACGCCAAAGCATGGGGGTAGCCGCGATTGGGCCAGCGGAAGTGCCTGCCATCGCTGGCGGCGGCGGCGGCGGCGGTGCCGGTGGCGCCGGCAGTGGCGACAGCGGTGGGAAAGATGGCGGTGACGTGGGTGTGCCGAGAAGAGGGGTCATCGTCCGCACCAAAGCCGCCACGCCTATCGCCGCAGGGCCAATTGCGGGGGGTTTTCGCGTTGGCCCTGTCTTGATGTCTCCGCAAGACATTCTCGACGGAGCTGCAGCGGCTCCTCCGGCCCGCGCCCCCGCCCTAACCCCCAACCCCGCCCCCGGTCCTGCCGACGTCGCCCTCGGTCCTGCCGACGTCGGGTTTCCTAAGGAGACGAGAGGCGGTGGAGGTGGCGGCGGCGACGTCGTGGTTGCCCTGGTCGACGACAACACTAGGCGGAGGAGCGGTCCTCGCATCGTTCCCGCTTCGTGGTCGCCGGCAACTGGCCTGGTGGATATTGGCGGCGGCCGCGGTACCGGCGGCGGTGGCGGCGACACTCCGAAGGGCATGACTGAAGAGGGGCCCCCCTCTGCGTTCTCCCTCCATCTCTCCCGAGTAGACCAGCCTGCAGAGAGGGCAGAAAGCGACGACGGCGACGCCCATCAGCGGACGCTTTCCCCGGGAGATACCGTAGGGTGTGTGCGCCTCACACCCTGCACCGTCGTGGCGCCGAATGCCGCGCAGGACACCGACTGTGCGGGCTGCGCCCCTACGCCTGTGGTGTCTCCGATTGAGGCCGGCAAAGCGGGACGCGACGCGGCACAACCGTCGTCGGCCGTAAAACAACAACCAGCTGCCGCCGGAGAAAGAACCATGAGCGTGGCCATGCCCTCCCTTGAAGAGATCGCCGGGTGGGTGGACCTTCCCCCCCTGCCGTTCCCCGGCTCGGCGGCCGAGGCGTTGGCCAACCGCCTAGACGCGGCGGCGGCGGCGGCAGCGGGAGGGGCGGTCGTGGAGGTGGCGGCGGCGGCAGTGGCGGCAGCCGCGGTGGCGGCAGCGGTAGCAGCGACGGCAGCGGCAGCAGCGACAGCGACGATGGCAGCGGCGGCGGCCACTTTGGGAGGAGCCGGCGTCGGGGCCGCGGGCGATGACCTTCTCCTCCCCCTCCTCCTCCTCCCCGGTGTAGTGTGTCCTCGCTTGATGGTGGGTGGGATCCCCGACGGCACCATGCATTCCACGGGAAGCATCTCCGGGTCGGGGAAAATGACCCCCTCCGTCGCTGCGAGGCCACTCGCGGTCCAGAAGGCCTGCCGTGGCAGCGGCGGAGATGGCAGCAGTGGCCGCACGATTTCTCTGTGCAAAACGATCAACGCAGGGCGCATCCAGGAGAGGAAGGAAGAGGAAGAGGAGGCGGAGGTAGTGATAGGGGTAGGCGGGCCCGAAGCGCAGCTCACCGCCTCGGAGGTGCTCGCCCGGGGTTTCGCCACGTCCGCTCCCGCTGAAGATGCCGCCACGTCCCCGCCGCCGCCGCCGCCGCCGCCGCCGCCGCCGCTGGCACCCCGCCTTCGCCCCCGCCGTTGCCCCCGCCCCCGCCGTTACCCCCGCCCCCGCTCCCCGCCGGGGTTTCCAGGCTCGCCTCGAGCCGGCGGACACCACCCCAACTACGTCTGTGTCGGGGGCACCACGCCGCCTGTATTGCTGCTTACCCCGTCGGCCATTCCCCAGGGAGGCGGGGGCGGGCCGGGGCGGGCATCCCCCCGACGAGGCCTGGGGTGTAAGCAGCGCCGTGGTGAGTGCTAGGGGGGGGGGGCGCTGGCGCTGTGGCAGCGAGGGAGTGCTATGCACCGAGGAACACGGAGGCGATGCGGTTGCTACTGAACATTGATCAAGACATTAAGCTGCTGTTGTGTATGATATTTCTTGAGAGGCGCGGGGCGGGGGTGGGGGGAAGAGGTCATTGGTTGCTTGCCTTAGTCATCTGACCATTGACCATGCATACCTTTTGAGACGGAGCGCGGGGGGGGGGTCATTGCCCGGCTGGTTCTCGTGTGTCCTTGTCTGTGGCAGAGAAATTTTTGTTTTGTTCTCGGCGGGATTTTGAGGGAAGGAGAGTCTCGAGTGCCAGTTTTTTTCGACGTATGTACCAGGTATACGTTTGTGATATCTCGCGGAGTGCCATGGCGACCGCGCTCATTCTGGGGGGCCTCGAGAGGTCCGATGCTGGCGGGGGGACTCCGGGCAGTGGTGTTTACACTCGCCTTGCGCTCAACCCCACTGCGAGATTGCCATTTTCTTGGGCGTTGTATTTGACGGGAAGCGGGGCGAAGGCCACTGTATACCCTAGTATGGAGATTTCCTTGATTGTGCAAAGGAAGCGGGGGCCTAAAATAGGCCATAGGTAGGGGGTGTTAATATCTTCGGCGAGGGTAACTGATAGGTGATAGTGAGTTCGCCGTGCGCCTGCCCACCCCCACGAAAACGCTTTTTGTTTCTTTTGTTTTTCTGTCACAAATTTGTGCATATACCAGTTTTTCAATTTTATTTCTCGGATCGAATTTGTGTAAGATAGGTTACGCAGGGAGGAACTTATTGGCGTAGCGATGAAGTGTAGGCGAACGTTCTCAGGTATGATGGCCGCACAAAAAAGGGTGTGCGGAGAGGAGACGTATCATTAGCCGCTGCGGTTACGCGGAAGGCTGAAACGGCTTGGTTCCGTTTGGAGTACACATACCTTTTTGCGGTAGTCACCGTATCGGCTCTAGCTACGCAGACAGCATATACCAAGCTTTGTCTTTTGGGTGGGCGGGTGGGTGGGTGAGTGGGCAGGTATGTGTTCGAATTTATATCAACCTTCGACCCCTACCGCACTATCGTATGCACGCATTTTGTTGTGCTTGTTTTTGTTTCTCGATGTTTTGACACATTTTATTTGTGTCCCTCCACTCATGGCCGAGGCGTTTTCTATATGGTCCTTCAAAGTTGAGATTGTCTTATGTTCATATTTTCTGCGTTTTACCAACTATGTCGAGATCATTTTCTTTTTTTAGACACCAACGTTGGTGTTGAGATGTTTTTATTTTAGTACATCAGCGGTCGGTTAAGATGTTTTTATTTTCACGTCTCAAGGGCTGATTGAGATGGGTTTTTATTTTTTGTGTCTCAACGCTGATTGAGATGGGTTTTATTTTTTATGTCTCAACGCTGATTGAGATGGGTTTTATTTTGTTTTAGCGCCAACGTGTGCATTTTGGTTTTGTACATACCTCAAAATTTATGTTCAGATGTGTTTTTAGTTGTACCTTAATGTTGAGAGTTTTTTTTTTTCATGTGCTGTGCGGTGATGTGGTCTTGCTCGAAATGTGGGGGGGGGATTGATTTCACAATCAATGTCATTGATAGTTTTTTTGACACAAACAAACGTATACTAGGGAGGGTACGAAGCGGTTATGATAGCGGACTTACTGGTTGATGGAAAAAAGTAGGAGAGAGGAGTTCAACCATAGCGTCTTGTACATGTCATACCCTAGGCGGGTTTCTACGGAAACGCAGCTTGGACTTTTTGTAGGGGGGGGGGGGGGGGAATTTTTTTTTTTTGCTGGCCGGGGGCGGTTTGCCCAAAACCCGCGGGGGGGGGGGGGGGGGGGGGGGGGGGGGGGGGGGGGGGGTGTGCTCACACTACGGTGGTGGTAGTATATTTCACAACATGTTCTCTCGTGAACACTATTAGACTACGTAGCGGAAGAGTGGTACCAGGAGTGGCACCAGGCAGTTAGTGTATTGAGGTAGGTCTATGCTCTTGACGTTTTTTATAGCAATGGTTGCGAATGTTCACATTTCTGACGTCGCAAAAAGCATATATATGTATTGGTCCAAAATGCCGACTTGAACTGGAGCTGGGGTTACCCCGAGACCTTTCGTAGCATAGTCTAGTCTAGTACTTCGTACTCGTATGATAGTATCATACTGTAGTGGATAGGGGACCCAGGCGGGGATGATTCAATCATGGCGCCTTGTGCGCAAGCCATGCCTTAGGGAGGGGGTGTGGTGTGTGGGTGGTGGGGGGGGGGGGGGGGGGGGGGGGGGGGGGGGGGGGGGGGGGGGGGGAGCCACAAGCGTGTACTGCCGTGATAGGCACTATGTGTTCTCGTGCACGCGACTACTGTACTACCTACGAGCGGTTGTAATAATAGCTATAAAGTGATTTAAGGTCTATGATTTTTCCGTTTTTATGGTACTGTAGTGGTCACGAGTGTTCATATTTCCGCGGTTTCACGCATATGTTTTAGTCAAAACCGTCGCCTTGCACTGGAGCTGGGTCAAGCTTGGCGACCTCCTGGCAGTACTCTATCAAACGCTCCGGAGTAGAATAATAGTGGAGGCAGATGGAGAGATGCACAATGTAGGAAGTGTTTGTTTCTTTTTTTCTTTTTAACGGACAAATAGCTTATTGAGCTATATATACGGAGAGTGAGCCCAGTTCGTGCATATGCTCAACCACACGTACGTCGAATACTTGTAACATGAAGACATAATATACGATGTGTACGGTTTGAGCTCTTTCGCTCACCAAGAATAAACTCAAACAGACGCGAAACAGGCTGCGAGTATATATACTCACTGTAAGCGATGGAGGTCGCTAGCGCCGATTTTTACCAGTAAAACGAATTAAAACGTCGAGGACGTTTAAAAGTTTTCACACGTCAGATATACCATCTACCGATAGATCATCTACAGATAGATCATCTACAGATAGATCATCAACAGATAGATCATCTACAGATAGATCATCTACAGATAGATCATCTGCAGACAGATCAAGTAGATCATCTAGAACCTCACGTGCCCTTATGAGATGCTGTGCAAGATCTGTATGGTGCAGATCCAACCCGGGATTCGTGTCCTACGTACAGATCATGCAGGTTACAAGGCTCCCACCCGGCAGTACGAGCCGCTAGCTGCAGACCAAATCCTTAGTAGTATTCCATTTACCATATGATAACGTGCAGCTCTTATTTCAAGCATACCATTAACGTACACTTATCATACATATCAGGAACGTATATGCCCTGAAAAATCTGCACCACGCAGTAGGAATCGAATACGAGCTCGGTATCTACATCATGCTTGCCTTCCGACAACACATGTGCAGCATGATGAGCTTCAAAATCGATCGGTTTTACGAGCTTCAGAGTTTTTTTTTATAGGGGTAGCGGCCAAAAACAGGTATACTTGGTCCGTTTGGGGCCAAAAACAGGCACATACATTAAACCAAGTAAAAATCGTACCCCACGACCTCTGCCATTGGTCCTAAATGCGTTGTACCTGTTTTTGCCCAAATAAAACCCAGGTACACCCGAATTTGTATACGTACGTACTCTGCTTGACTTTCAGCCGCTTTTTTGTCTTTTATTAGCCAGTCAGAGGCCTACATAGCTCCATCTTATGACCCCCCCTATACGAATGCCGACGTTCGGAGACCCCCCCTTCCACCCTCCACCCTCCACAGAACGCCACACGAGCAGCACATTAATCTGCGTATATGTGCATCTGCCTGCAAACCGCTGCCGGAGCTACATACATAGAAGAGACGGTCACACGAGGCTCCAATGGTGTCTTGTGTATGATCGATCGAGCCACCTTGATCCCGGATGCAGCAGATGCACTGCCGTCTGTAGCCATGGTGCTACTACAATAGTATTGATACTGTACCTGGTAGTTCATACGAAGTATACTATTAACAGTAGTAGTGGCAAAGTTACGTGCAAACCCAGTTTATATTTTTTATTTTTGCACAGATAGACACACGCTCCCTGAATCTACAGTCTCAGATTGTGTTCTCATACGGGATGTCTGCTTGGGGACATATAAAACCCGTACGAATGTACGCGCGATCGAAGTGCCCCACTCAGCTACGAAGCAAGTATGAGTTTCGACTAAATCCTCGATATCACAGCTGTTGTTGTTGGATGAGATTGGTGGTATTCGACGAATTGTGTCAGCTTTTTCATTCCGAATGAATAGTGCCCGGCACATTGTCGGCAGGCAAAAAATATACTTACAATAATGATAATAATCTCACAGCTGTAAAAAAAAAAAAAAAAATCTCACAGCTGTTTATTTTTAATTTATTTCGTATACTTTGTACTACTGTAGTATTATTACTACGAGTACTACAGTACGTACTCTGCAGTACTGCTGTGTGTAGTTAGAGCCTGACAGACGGCACGGGCCCCCAAGTCACGCCCTATTGTACTTCCTTGCATTTTTTTTTTTTTTTTAATCATCCCATTCATTATCTTCGCACTTCCGTCTTTCTCCCTCCCTATTAATAGTCAGTCGTAACTCAGATCCGGGGTCACAAAGTAGGCTCCTCTCCCTCCTCCCCAACTACGGTTCTTGCCTTGCATTTTTATCACGAGAAGTTTTCAGCACTTTCTTCCCTCGTCAACTCTCGTCGAATTTTGCTTATTACCCACGCTATGTAACATAGATCGTCTTGTCGACCGTTGTGTGTGTGGTATATAGCATCCATCCCCGGCATTATCCTGAAAATAACTCCATTTTAATGGAGGCTCGTATTTTACGGGGTACCATACACAGAAAATAACATCTACGGTACACACCAAAACCTGCAGTAGATATTTACAGTTTACCCATGTTTATCAAAAAGTACATTTGGTCCTATTTACTTTGACCCCCCGTCATACGGGTAGTACAACCGACGTACGAGTACTCGTATGATGCTGCTGTACGTGCAACACATCTTTCGTGCCTGGTACATTATTACATACCACTACGCGTACACAGTACGAGCACTCGACGGGGCACAATCCGGGTCTGCAGCAGTTTCGCGCCTTGTACATATGATATGATCTGACAGCACACAGCACACACACCACATGCACATGCATGCATAGATCGTATGACACCTCCAGACCTCTGGCATGCGAAATGTGCGGCCTGCATCTCGCATGTACGAGTTCTTTTTTTAGTACTACCATCATACGTACTCGTCGTGCGCTCGTGCGAGGTACGGGTACTCGTAGCTATAACCAAGTCAGAGTACTCGTAGTCTAGACTCGTACATACGTACTCGTGCTCGTACACGTACGACGAGTACCTGTCTGTAGATTGATTGCTGATCGGCGTTGACGCCGACGGTTGGTGATTTCTTTATACACACAACTCTGTCCGGAAATGTAAGGAGCTTTGTATCATCAGTATCAATATTAAAACGATCCTTATATTTACGAATATCTTCGATTCTGCGGGTGGATGGATCCACGCGGCGTAATCGGTACCGTTTCAGCTCCCTCCATGTGTTGGCCGTCGGAGAATGGATACTGCTACTCATCTACTCATACATGTACACTGTCGAATGCTGTACAAGTAGGTGACAGGAAACAGCATGACGACGGAAGCTGGTCGTCTGAAGATCATGATGATCGTGAGTTTACAGCGGGCAATCGTACAAAGCGCGCGATAGGACTGCTGCTGCTGCTGCTGCTGCTGCTGCTGCTGCTGCTGCTGCTGCTGCTGCTGCTGCTGCTGCTGCTGCTGCTGCTACTGCTACTGCTACTGCGTGTTGCTGACAGCTATACTGGTATGGATGATGTCGATCTGGACTACCGCGAGGTGCTGCGACATCAGACGCCCGCGCAGCGGAACATCCAGCGCTTGGAGTGGAGATGGGCTCGACGTCTACCCATCTGGGAGGCAGCGACGCTGAGAGCGCAGGCCTGGTACCGGTAAGCGGCATGTGTGTCCACATGGCGAAGGAAGATATCACTTCGGCGCTGTACGATATAGCTTGCTTGCTATTAGCTTGCTTGCCGTTCGCAACTACAGCAGCAGTACCTGGTATACCAGCAGTAGTGCGTGGTGGTGTGGCCACGTGGTGGAGGAAGGCATGACGATGCTTGCTTGCCACTACGAGTGCAAATGCGTGCGTACTGTACTCGTACATGCACGAGTAAACGAGTAGATGCCGTTGTACGAGGTGTAATACGGGGGACCATAGTAAATAATAGGACCTACGGTGTACCCCTCTGTTAAAATTCCAAACCACGTACGAACGTAATCCTTTTTTTTTCCTGCTTTTCCTTTCTGTTTTTTGGGGGGGGGAAAAAATGGAAATTTTGGGGAAAAGTTGCTCGATAAGAACACAACCCTTATATATATATACGAGTGCGTGTACGGTGCGAGATACACCACAGGTCGGTGGGATACCGTGTGATACCGTGGGACACCGTGGGAAGTCGTTGCTAATACCATAGGATACCGTGGGAGAGCGTGGGAACACCAGTGGAATATCGTGGGATACATCGAGATACAGTGCGACACCTTGGGGGTACAGATCATGTTCGCTGGGCGGGAGATGTACCACCTTATCTACAGTAGATCCTACACAACACGCGTTTGCCTGGGTGGGACCTGTATGATCTACAGGTCTTGCACACACGTTTGCCCCCGGAAGCGTGCTACGATATAGAGGTATATAGCTCTTTTTGGCTGATTTTGTTTCTGAATCACGGGGGGGGGGGGGCTCCTTAACCCATTCAGAACCTGAAAAAAAAAGTACCCCCCACTAAGGGTCGTTCTTATCGAGCAACTTTTTTCCAAAAAATTCCAAATTTTATTTCCAAAAAAAAACAGGAAAATCAAGAAAAAACAGGATTTATTTGGAAATTTGGAATTTTAACAGAGGGCAAAATATTTGGAAGGCTTCGCATTCCAAAATTTGGAAACTATTTTTGGAAAATTTGGAAGTCCTAAAAATTGCGCGAAACAAATATTTGGAAATTTTGGAAAAAAAGTTGCTCGATAAGAACGACCCTAAAATCCCCAAGTTGTTTGTCCCCCAAATACGTGGGACCAGTTCTTAAGGGGTTATTTAGTCCAAAATCGTCGGAATCTGTTTTTTTTTTGTGTTGCAGAAAGTTTCATTTTATACTTGCTGGTAGGCCATGGGATCGATTTTTCGTCGGGTACTCAGAGCTTTTTTGTTTTCCTCCAGAATCAGTTTTTGGGTGACTTATTACGTGGGGGGCCATAGTAAATAGGACCAAATATTATTAGTAAAATTAGGTAAATATATAGGTTTTTGTGTGTACCGTAGGTCCTGTTTACTACATTAGCCCACCCCGTAATAGTAATTACGTAGGAATAGTATAGAGCTACGTACTCAAGCGAGGAGAGTCTCAGAAAAATCAGGGTGCACGTCTACCGCAGCGTGCGTCCCCGGCGGGATCTGTATGATCTATTAGACACTGCATACATGCTTGCCTGGGTGGGATCTGTGTGATCTGCTTTGGTCTGCACATGTTTGCCGACTGCCATCTGATGGGGGATCTACTGCATACACCTACGAGTACTCAAAGACTGGAAGAAGAGTTGAGACTCTCTTATAAAGACTACCTGGTGGCACGTGTTGATCTGCTCGATCTAGGCTTAGTTTTGGACAAGCAATCGACAGAGCTTTTTCCAGTACGCGTGCGTAGGTGGAAGATGTTTCCCTGATAGGATCTGTATGATCTAGACAAGAATGGTGGGTACTCTGTTATAAGGGTTATTTTGGGTAGGCAAATAACAATAGACTACTGAAGTTGTACAGCAAAATCCAAGAAGTTGAACTTCGGATGGTGAGTTCGAGTCTAGCCGAGCCCCGGATTTATTTTTGAAGAAAACTGAAAACGAAGCGTGTTCAAGCATCGCGAAAATAGGGATCGAGAATCGGGGGTCAGAATCGCGACAATAGGGGTCAAGGACCGGGGTCACGTACCGGGGTCAAGAAATCGCGATAATCGGAGTCAAGTCAGAAATCGCGTCAACTTGGGTCAAGAACTGGGGTCGAGAAATCGCGATTATCGGAGTCAAGAATCGTCTTCAAGAAAAGGGGTCAATAAACTCTATTAATACGAGTACGACGAAAAGTGGTTTTGGGATTTTAGTGCAGACGGAAAACCTACGCGTAAAACTCTTAGGAAAACGGAAACATAGACCCACAAAGGTTGGATTTCTTATCCCGGAAAGGGTTACCTCCTACTACGTACTGTGCGCCAATTCTGCTGCTGCTGTACCTTCCGAAAAAAACTCGGCTCCCGAATGTGCTTTCCGCTCTCATATACCCGTAGGGTAATAAAAAGTGTGATACAGATACAGTACAGTAAATGACGCCTGCTGCGATGGCGTTATTGCACCATTCTTTTTCGTCTGAGAGCGGTCACTTTGAGGAGCCTCTATACCTGCAGTAGTCAAAAACTGGTTTTGGGAGGAAACTACAGTTAGTAGAAGAAGCTACCTGATGAAAAAATCCCACAGCCTAACGATACAACGAACAAAAAAAAGCAGCAACAAAAAAAAAATGGAATTCCGACGATTTGGAGTTATAACCCATTCAGAACTGACAAAAAAATGGTGTCCCACAACTAATTTCTAAACGTAGTTTGTTCCCAAATTCGGGGGACCAGTTCTTAAGGGGTTACGAAAGGTGTCCCTTCATGCAGAAATATTTTCAGCCAAGCCGTGCTACCTCTATTGTGGCGCACGTCGTATTTATGTAGACACCAGCACGCCACCCTGTCTTACTGAATGCTCGTTTTCTTACTACGGTGCCTGGTGCTTACGACTTACGACCGCACTCGCACGCGCGTATATATATATTTAAAAAAAAAAAAAAAACAACAACAACAACAGCTGTGAGCTCGAGGATTTCGTCGAAACTCATCTTTGCTAGCTGAGTGTAATACTTCGATCGCGCGTACTTACGGATATATATATACGTGTCCGGTGCTGTACTCTCGTACATCGCATTATCTGTTTCCCGCTTCGCCCCCACGCTCCCCTGGGACCGCTCCTCCTCCCCCGTTACCCTCACTCAGCGGCTGCTTGGGGCGCGAAGCTGCCAGAAGGGCCAGCGCGAGGAGGGCCCCTCTGCTCCAGTCAAGGCTGCTGCACGCCATGGCGGAGAAGGCCGTGCAGCAAGGCCACTTCGAGGAAGCCGCGGACCACCTCACCGAGGTGCGACAAGCGACAAGTGGCAAGCCGAGGATAACATCCGTATACGTATATATGGCGGTTGATTATCGTATACATGTACTCGAAGTATCTGTATGGGTGTGGGTTTCGTTTTGTTTGGTTTGGTTTCCCTTGCAGCAGGCGTAAAATCTGCCCGCTCAGGCGAACTTCTCAGACGTGCCCGCATAAATGTATGCTGTTTCTAATGAGGTAGGGTTTTGTCACGAAGCTGTAAGGCATTCGTTCCCGACGGGGAGCTTATTTTTGGCTTCGGCTAACGGCGGCCACCACCCCGACCCGGAACTCTAACCCTAACCCTAACCCTAACCCTAATGAGAGGCATGCCTGGTTGGTGTGCCACCTGGTCGTTGTGCTTGGAAAGGCTCTATTTTCAGTGCGGGCATATCTAAGGAAGTTCGCCTGTGCGAGCAGATCCACGCTAACATTTTCCCTCATGGTTCCCTTGTAATTTTCCTTCTTCGCTTAGGCAATGCATGCGTATGAGAGAGTGATCAAGGTTGAAAAAACATGCTGGCTGCCTGCGCTTTGACGGATGGCAATCATGACAAATACCGCCTTTTGAGCGCTGTGTCCCCTACCTGGCATATACGTCGTTGTATAGGTCTCCTAAATGTAACGGCACGCTAACTCGAACCAATTCCATGAATTAATAATTACTTTCACCGACCCATCGCCTAGAACCCATCCATACCTATAGCAGACTACGAACAACGTAGATAGGGTTAGTATTTTTCGTAACAGAGTACCTGGTATACATTTCACGTTCTGTCGTCTAAGTTGGTGCAGACATGTATGTGTGCGCGCACAATCGGGCAGCACCCGCCTTCTTCAATGAACCCGGTGTCGTCCTGTGCTGCCCGTCATGTACCACTCTGGTTGGCAATATAATCCACTTTCGGACTTTGGTATGAACAATAAACGTTGACTATTTTTCCGGCCAGAATTACCAGAATGGTACAGTACACAATTCCTACGGACAATATTGTAGGGATAATAAGCGTACAAACTCACCCAGGATGGGTTTCTTATTCGAGAAAGGCGTGCGTTCTATAATACCTACGACTTGGTACCTATTTCGGAGGACCGTAGTGAATAGGTCCAAATATTGTTAGTTAACATAGTTAGTTATATATGTACCGGTAGGCTTTTGTGATGTTTGTATAGAAGTAGTAAATGTTCCCCTAAATCGTTCGTTCTCCTCGGGTAAATAGAAACGGCTCTCCAACCCTTTGCTATCCTCCTGTGTGTGTTCTTCACATTAAGACATCCAGCACAACCAGTGTCCGTGCCGATTTTTCATCCTAAAAAGGTACCAGTTATGTGGTCACAAAACTACGACACAGAGATACTACGCTCAGTGCAGTGAGCAGAGCAGACAATGCAATGCCACATATACGACAGGCAAGACCTACCCTGCTAGCAATCCGGGTGCATGAAACTGTAAACGTTAACGGCTCCCTAATTTATTGCCAGGTATGTTTTTTCCTGAAAACCTCACGCTCCGCCTTTCCTACTGTAGGCCTCGTTTTCTTTTCTAAAGTTGCCTGTAGTCAGGTGCCCTGTTCTGCCTCTCATGTACGCCACCGTGCATAAATATGCCTTCTTAACGAGTCTCCTTGCAATACCTCTCATGTATGGCATCAATGCATGGTTGCCAATCCACCAACCACTTTGCTGACAATACTTAGTCCATCGAGCGGCACGACTCCACCTACTGGCCGGCCTACTCGTTGCGGGGGCGGCTAAAGTACCTCGAGGGCGATATTCCGGGGGCGCTGGAGGACCTGACCGTCTGCGTACAAGAGGCGCCGCAGGATAGAGCTGCCCTCAAAACTCGCGCCAGGTATATTCTTCGTATATACATATGATACACAAGTATCAGCCCTGGCGTAAGAAACCTGAAATCAGATGTTAGACTAACATCCCTAAACTGATATCAGATGTTAGACTAACATTCCTATACTGAAATCAGATGTTAGGAGTGTTTCGTATATGCATACCAGGTACACAAGTATCGGCCCTGTCGTAAAAAAACTGAAATCAGATATCAGGCTAACATCCCTATACTGAGATCAGATGTTAGGCTAATATCCCTATACTGAAATCCGATGTTAGGCTATGATAACATCCCTACGTTGAAACCAGATGTTAGGCTAACTACTAACATTCTTAATATGGCGGAGCGAGAAGGTAAATAAACTTCTGACAATTTCCTACGATAGACGGCGGGCGCATAGGCTATACGTAATATCCTTGAAAAAAATAAACAAAATCTAGGCTAGATCATATTCCTTGGGGTCTTTTCTTACAACAGTCTTACAAGAGAACCGATACTGGTACTTCAGTCCAGTAGGGTACTGGTTCTCGGGTGTTTTTTTAAGGAGGAAATCCGAGCCGAACCGAAGGGGACGGATTCCATCTTGGCGAGGCACGTAGATGACGCACGACCGGGGGGGGTGCACATACAGCTTGCTTTAGTGGGCATGAAATAGTTTCAGCGACGACATGCTCTGCACACCCCTACTCTCATCTCCAACGCATACATATGGCATCTACTAGTGTGTTAAAAATAAAAAACATGGGTAGGCGTACTCGTAATTGTAAAGCATGTACGCGTCAATCCTGAAAAGGTTTGTGCGGACCCTGCGTGTTGTCTCATGAAAGACAAACCCCATGATTATGTTCCGAACGCTATAGCGTATATCCCACATCAATCAAAGGCCTGCAATTTTCAGGGTCTGGTGTTCCCCACCTTCTGCTGACGGAGGCTTCGATTTTTCGGGGGTACTATCATCGTATCCCCGCATCTCTTTATACACCACCGTAGCTTTGGAGGCGTTCCTGCTTCTTTGTAAAAAGAGGAGCCACTCGCTCCTTCTCGCTCCTTCTTGCCAGAAGACGTCAGGGACGAGAAGGCAACAACAGCCATATACCATACTGCCAACTGCCGCGAGCGAGCAAGTGAGGGGCCAATCCCATCCATCAGAGACAACCGATGCACGAAAAACGTAAACAGTTACTATTAATAGGGCCCCGCGCCCGTCTCATCATGCCGCTGTCTTGTTTGAAAAAGGTTGTACGCCAGCCAAAAGCGGTGGACGGACTCGTCTCGAGACCTGTCCGCCGGACTGCGAGGAGACCCCAACGATGTAGGTGCTGTGTAAAAGTCTTAGACTTGAACATTTTTTAGCCGTGCATGCACGCGACTTGGCCCAGGTATTCTGTTTATTTAGTGGGAGAGCCGTGGTACGGTAGGGGTTACAATTAGTAGGGTTTGCAATTATTACGGGGTGGGCTAATGTAGTAAATAGGACCTACTGTGCACACAATAACCTATATATTTAAATATTTTTACTAACAATATTTGGTCCTATTTACTATGGTCCCCCGTAATAGTAGGGCTTGCAAATAGTAGGGCTTGCAATCAGTATAGGGATTGCAAATAGTAGGGTTTGCAATTAGTTGGGGTTTCGATTGGTAGGGGACGCGTGCTGCGATAGAGGTACGAGTAGCACTTTTGGGCGATAGTGTTTTTTTAATGATCGGGCTCCATAAGCCAAACCCGTCGGTCTTGCATCCTTATGTTGCAATAGATTTCATTGTAAAGTTGGGCTATGAGATTGTTCATAGGATGCGAGCACCAGAATACTTCTGTCGTACGTAGCACGAGTCAGAGATGAAACAGACATGGCCCTGAGACTTGTCCCCGACCCCGCCTGGGAAACCCTTCGATATATATATATAGTCACGAGGCGTTTGTGGATACTTTCAACCGGTTTGTCGAAGCGGGGCCAAGGTGTGCGCACTGCTGCTGCTGCTGCTACTGCTGCTGCTGCTGCTACTGCCGTTCCTGATAACATGCGTCTATGTATATACAAACATGCACTATTGCGGTGGACCATAGTAAACACTAGTAAATAGGACCTACCGTACAGACAAAACTATATATATATATTTCCAAGTTTTTAGTACGAAGCAAAATTTGGTCCTCTATTTATTTACTATGGTCTCCCGTAATGGTGCTTCGTACTCGGTAGCTACACACGCGAAGCGCGACTGCATGGATGTGGGACAAAAACGCCAAGAACCCTCCCCACTCGAGACACTTGGCCTAGCTTACAGTAGTACTAGACTCAGCAGTGTGTGTACACGTACTGCACGCTATGGGCTATTTACGGAGGACCATAGTAAATAGGACCAAATATTGTTCGTAATAATAGGTAAATGTATAGGTTTTTGTGTTTACGACAGGTCCTATTTACTACATTAGCCCACCCCGTAGTAGTGAGAACGCGCAGACTCTGATCGAGCTCGGGTCAAAACAATTAAGTTTGTTTTTTTGGACCCCATTCTGTCCACCTAAAAAAAGTTTGGTCGGTGCTCCAAGTTGCGCGCTACCGATGAGAGTTACGGCGGACAGCGGTTTTGGCCGCCTTCCGGCCAAGGGACTCCAAAATATATGCGCCAGCTCTCGTTGGCGTTTCTCTACGTCTCTGCCGGTGCTTCCTTTTGGTGGTGGGAAGCCAAGGACATCTTGTTGTGATGGCGAGGTTCAGTAAAGCTATTAAAATGTGTTCTTGCTATGGGGCCATATCTTCGCTCAAGATACATACGGAGAAAAAAAAAACGTCTGTCTAGGTTGAAGTAACGCGGTAGCGGGACAATCATCTACCAGTCTGCCACCATCATGAGTTCCTGAGATTCCTATGATCTAAAGAACCAAACACGTGCTACTGTAGCCATGGCGTCATTCACAACTCTATCGCTTGACTCATCCGCTTCTCGCATCTATTTTTGGCTGACCACGGTTGGTTGTCGTTCGCCCCTCCATCGCTTGACCCATCTGCTCCTCGCATCTGCTTCGTCCAACTCTCAGCTCGAAAGCTATCTCCTCCGCGGAAACGCGCTAGTGCATGTGAGTGAGCACCAAGCATCGACAGCCTCTTCGCCCCAGCCACCACCATACTACCTACTGTACGCCGCACCCGACACTTGCTGTCTGCATGGCCTGATATTTGCTTGCGAGAGAATAAGAGTTTTGTTTTTTTTTCTAATTTGAACGGCGCCAAAGAAATACGAGCCCCCTTTCGAGACTCCTGGCATAGGACTCTGGCCGTTAATATAAGTGACGTTTGATTTTCAGATAAGAGCCCAAAAGGTTATTATATTCTCGGACACGGTGGTACTAATTTTTGGCTTTAAGCACAACCAACAGTTTATACGAGAAAACCCACGAACGACGCACTCAAGTTGACGACAGTTTACTAAACATCCTTCTTTGTTGGAGTTTCTAGTGACAGCTGTACTATCCTATTGCGCCAAAGGTGGGGACGTGGGTACCGCGAATTGAAAACGCCGGGATCGAGTATACGTTCATGTTTGTAGTTGATGCAGAAAAATGCCGACTTTCGACGCGTGGGGGTCGCGTACAGTTGCCCCCCAATTTACGTATTTATGTATATATAAGGGCGTGTTTATAGCCGTAGCATGGTGTCGAAATCTCCAAATAACTGCACTTCACGAGCGTATTAAAGCTAGCAAGAACGCTGCGTCTTTTGTCTGTTTGTTTCCCCAAGGCACGCCGAGGATGTGGGTGACCGCGACTCGCCTCGAAATTAACTGTTGGTGTAATCTCACACACCTAGAGGCGGACGCGACAACATGGGCGGCTGTACCAGTAGGAGTTCCTGCACAGGGGTTGGAGAGGTACTCAAATATATAGACTAGGTAGATAGATACCTGGTACGTGGTTGGTAGACGTGTACTTTTACTGTATCGAGCAACAGAAACAAAGTTAGTAGTGTTTTTGACTCTCACCATGAGCACACACACCTCTACATTTCTACGATACAACTTCCGCGGTAAATTATAGCCCAAGTTGATGATATCAATATTCACTTCGTGGAAACCAAATTTACACAAAAAAGCGCCATCTCTAACGTTCAAACCCCGACCCCGACCTCGACCTGTCGCACAATTAACATAAAAAACTAAAAACAACAACACTGGTGACGACGAAAACGGCAACGGAAACGACAACAATGACGACCCCGATGGCCACCACCTCCACCACCACCACCACTGCCTCCACCGCCTCCACCACCATCGCCATTACCACCACCACCACCACCACCACCATCGCCACCATCACCATCACCATCGCCACCAACACCACCGCCAACACCAACACCAACACTATCACCAACACCAACACCAACACCAACACCACCACCACCACCATCACCATCACCATCACCATCACCAACACCATCACCAACACCAACACCAACACTACCGCCACCGCCAACACCAACACCACCACCACCACCACGATGACGATGACGGCGCACGACAACAACAAAAGGCGGACAACTACAGCGGTGCGGTGTACGACTTCGGGATGATCATCGACCGCGCCGAGGCTCCCAGCGCGTCCGACTACATGCGGCGAGCTTGCGCGTTCTGCTGCGGGCAGGTACGGCATGACCTTTGGCGCAAACCACGGTGAAGGGTAGAATAGCACCGATTTCCTCACTCGATTATGGTATTCTCGTATAAGGGCCCATATTAACGAGTATAAAATATATTCAATTTGGGAAAAATAAAATTCAAATTCGCTTTTCATTGGTCAACACACGCACCAGCACCCCCCAAGATCCTACTCTTTGGTGCTGGTGCGTGTGCTGACCAATGAAAAGCGGATTTGATTTTTTTTTTTTCCAAATTGATTTTTTTTTTTCCTTCGTTAAAACGGGCCCTAAGTAGGAGGTCTATACCTCCCCCAGCAACAAACCTTTAGAGATAAAAACAAATGCCTGGTATATAGCAAGCTAAGCTCGGTACACAATCACTCCTGGGCGCGAGCTATGGTTATTTCGGGGGGAACAAATGTACTACTGTAGTACTCAGAACCAAATCTGCTTACAGTAAAAATACTGGAGTGTATAGGTTTTGGGTGTGTTCTTGATCCTGTAATCAGGACCAAATATGCTTAATACAAAATACAGGAATACCTAGGTTTTTATCTACATGTTATGGGCCCTGAGGTTAGGGCCCGTGTTAACGAAGAAAAAAAAAAATCAATTTGGAAAAAACAAAATTTCAAATCCGCTTTTCATTGGTCAGAACCCGCACCACCACCCGAGATTAGACCCCCAAGATTAGACCCCCAAGATTCTAATATTTGGTGCTGGTGCGTGTGTTGACCAATGAAAAGCGAATTTGAATTTTAATTTTTCCAAATTGAATTTATTTTAACGAGTATAAAATAAATTAAATTTGGAAAAAATAAAATTCAAATTCGCTTTTCATTGGTCAACCACGCACCAGCACCAATTTATTATGCCCCAAGATCCTAATCTTTGGTGCTGGTGCGTGGTTCTGACCAATGAAAAGCGGATTTGATTTTTTTTTTTTCCAAATTGATTTTTTTTTTCCTTCGTTAAAACGGGCCCTAAGTAGGAGGTCTATACCTCGCCCAGCATCAAACCTTTTGAGATAAAAACAAATGCCTGGTATATAGCAAGCTAGGCTCGGTACACAATCAATCCTGGGCGCGAGCTATGGTTATTTCGGGGGGAACAAATGTACTGTAGTACTCAGGACCAAATCTGCTTATAGTAAACATACTGGAGTATATAGGTTTTGGGTGTGTTCTTGATCCTGTAATCAGGACCAAATATGCTTAATACAAAATACAGGAATACCTAGGTTTTTATCTACATGTTATGGGCCCTGATTAGGGCCCGTGTTAACGAAGAAAAAAAAAAAAACAATTTGGAAAAAACAAAATTTCAAATCCGCTTTTCATTGGTCAGAACCCGCACCACCACCCAAGATTAGACCCCAAGATTAGACCCCAAGATCCTAATCTTTGGTGCTGGTGCGTGTGTTGACCAATGAAAACCGGATTTGATATTTTTTTCCAAATTGATTTTTTTCCCTCTTCGTTAAAACGGGCCCTTACTATAATATATGGTCCCCCGTAATAGTAGGTGTCGAAACGAGAAATTTGCTGTGAAAAGATACGCCGGGTCCAAAGCTATCGGGCGTATAGCTCCTCGGTTGCAATGGTTGAGGACAGCTCCGTCAGCGAAAAAAACAATTACCACCTCGGGCAGATGATCGATTCCCGCTTGATGGGCTAGATATTTTCAGTGCCGATAGATCCCTGATCTCCTCGGTTTGCAATGGTTGAGGACAGCTCCGTCAGCGAAAAAAACAATTACCACCTCGGGCAGATGATCGATTCCCGCTTGATGGGCTAGATATTTTCAGTGCCGATAGATCCCTGATCTGTAGGATCTGTATGATCTGTAGAATCTAGCTCACGTTGCCGGGTGGCAGCCATGAAATCTGCGTGACCTGGGACATGGCCCCTGGGTTAGATGGATATGTACTATACAGACCCCGCACAGCACCTCAGAACGGCAGGTTAGGCTCTGGATGATCTAGATGATCTATCTGTAGACAGTCTGTCCGAATTGTGAAATTCTTGGGCTCAAAAGTGTAACCGTTACCGTAGTAAATTCTCTCCTTGCCGCATTTGTCGATGACCGATGACGAGACAGACACCCCCACCCGACTGCAAACCGTTACACGCCGGGAGCCGTTGCACTCCGCGAACTGTTACACACTGCGAATCGTTAGGTAGGCACCATAAACCGTTGCACACCACGAACCGTCACACACCGCGAACCGCTACACATCGCGAACCGTTACACACCGCGAACCGTTACACACCGCGAACCGTTACACACCGCGAACCGTTACACACCGCGAACCGTTACATACCTATTCGCACAACAACCAGCCAAATAACCAACCAACCCATCCACCCACCCACCCACCCACCAACAAACGGCACAGAACTGGCAAAAAGCGCTGGACGACCTGGGCCGCTCCATCGAAACCCGCGAAACCGCGCAGGCGTTTTCGCTCCGGGGCCGAGTCCACGCCTGCATGCGCCGCTGGGACGACGCCCTCGACGACTACAGCGCCGCGCTTGCCCTAGATCCGAGCAACGCGGCAGCCTTGGAGGGCAGGGCTGAGGCGCTGACGCCGTACGTGCCCCTGCCCATGATGAGCGACGAAGATGCCGCCAGAATGGCTGCGGGGAAGTAGCGTGGTTTCGTCTTCTTTTTTTTTCTTCATCTCGTTTTTTTGCGGTCTTGTTTTCGTAGATTTGGTATTATAAAGTGTGGGTTCAGCTCTTTTGGCTCTTACATATGCAGATTTTTTTACACTAATTGCAAGTGGTTTGTAGCCAAAAAAAAAGGTTGAGAGGGTGGGGAGCGGCTACTCTACACATAGCTAGATTTGACTTTTTGGGGGAACTACAGAGAACGCGTGAGAAGTTGCGCTGGACTGTTGTAGTGAAACAGGCGGATGTATGGTGTTGGGTTCCTGAGGGGGGGGGTGTACTCATGTCGTGCACGGCCGTAGTCATATGACCATAGACCCTCGCATCCCTACAATGCCGGGACTGGAGCACGTCGGGTTTTCACCAACCAGGCAGACATTGCTTGCACCAAGCGCGAAGCGGGTTCCTGAGGGGGGGGGGGTGAGCAGTCGAGCGAGCGCACGCTATTATTGAAATATGCATACACCCCGTGTGGTGTTCTCTTTGCGGGTATCGTGGGCTCGCAGAAATACTATAATTATAGTTGGGGCTCTTCAAAAGTCATCAGAGTACCAGTGACAACCCTCGAGACCCAGCCAATGACTCGCCAGTGCCAGTCACTTTGGAGGACCAAGTCTCCAGGGTGCCTGGGGACTGAAAATGCTGAGTCCCGCCAGTCCCAAGGGTAGTAGCTGCGGGCTGAAATGGCCGAGTACCACTTGTCCCAAGTGTAGCTGGGGACTGAAATGGCTGAGTCCAGCCAGTCCCGAGGGTACCTGGAGCTGAAATGGCTGAGTCGCACCAGTCTTCAGGGTACCTGGAGCTGCAAGGGCTGAGTCCTCGCCAGTCGTAAGGGTACCTGGAGGCTGAAAATGGCTGGTAGCCGGAAGACTGATGTATACTCTGACGACCTTTGGAACTCCCCTTCGGCGTTCATGGGGCGAGGTTTTCCTTGCTTCTTCCGAGTTGCGCCAGTATCTGAAGAATAGGTATTGGTAGTGCCGGGGGGAGAGCGTGGAATAGGCTACTCGTAAGCGATGCGAGCGACGAACGTGCCTCTGTCGGCCCTTGCGGCGACTGTTTAATGTTACGTCTGCCCTTGTTTTGGAGGAAAATCAATGGAGCAAGAGATTGAGTTCCAAGTTTGAAACTCCAAAGGGCAAGTTTCTTGGGCTGAGGGCGGGGGGGGGGGGGGGGGGGGGGGGGGGGGGGGGGGGGGGGTTAACCTCTATCGGGCAGGTTTCTTGATGGTGTTCTTTTTGTTTTGGCTCGATGGGTATGCTTTTGCGCCCCTCGTACGGCAATTCGCCGCTACAACAAAAGGAGTTACAATGTATATGCGGATGCTCCCCACACAGAAACTCGAAGGTGGTGGTGGTAATGGGGGTGGTGCTGGTGGTGGGGGTAGTGGTGGTGGGGGTGGTGCTGCTGGTGGCGGTGAAGATGGTGCCGGTGGTCGCAGCCGTGGGATTCGGTGATATGCACCCACTCGAGGCACCAGCCGAAAGTCCATGTCTAGATATTTGTCACCAGAATCTAGGTAAACCAAACGCTTGTCGCCATTAACAACAACCACAACAAAACGCACAACAGTAGCGAAAAACGTACCTTACCCGGTACCAGGGATGGCACGCTACTGGGCACGATCTCCACTTTCACACCACACCAACGTGCGTTAATTCAGATGCGCAACGTAGTTTACAAGAAGAACAAAGGCAAACAAAATGATGGGCATGACAGGTCCGAAAAAATCTATGGAAATTACCGAACGAATCATTCCGAACTTCCTTAACTTCCCTGGAAAAATAGGATTAATATTGCCGGAAGTGCCTTGGAAATTTCCGACTCGGGGTTTTCCAATTGAAACTTCCTGCAACGCGCGACTGCACACGATCCACGATCCACCTATTCTTATGAATGTTGATGTTCTAAATAAACGCCTTGCCGTGACGATTGATTTTGATTGGCCAACACCAGAAGTAGCGGATACATTACGAGGGATCACAGGGGGGGCTGTGATGCTTGGGGGGAGAGAGGAGCTTAATTTCGGAGTTCTGCCGAGCAGGAGTAGCAGGGGAACTATTCCCAGAAAAACGTGCCAGGGTGTGGTATTAATAGTGATTTTTCAATTCTTCCTTTCCTGGGTCTCTGTCTTGATTCGCCAACGCGCTTGCGGCATACCCATCAGGTACGTTGGAGTGATCACCAGAAAATATGTAACTGAATGCCGGCACGACGCCGAGGAATTTCGTTGCAAGCTCTCTACGTAGTACTAGACGAGCTGCAATTGCACGCCACTATATACGTACGATGCCGACGAGCTTCGTTACTACAGAGTAGTTACGAGCTCGCTGGAACCAAAACCTATGACCGTGACGATAAATTCCAAGAATGAAGGGCTTGTCACCTACACTACAGCAGTAGTTCAATGCGGTTGCTGCACGAACGACCACGCCCACAAGGCCACGTGCAAGAAGGCAGTCTACGAGAATAGTCATTACACACGTATAGGCCAGCATATATCGGTGTGTCTGGCACGCACGCACGCACGCACACACACGGCAATACATGCACTTCCTCTCCTAAAAAAGCACCCAAAATCGTGCAAAGTTCAGGTGTAAAAAAGTTACCTGGTACGAATTAGTGCTGCTGCAACTGCTTTGTTGCGTACCACGGGCAGATCATCCGATTCCCACTACCCTACGAAACGATCTATATATATATTCCGGAGGACAAGTATGCTCCAGCGAGACCTGTACCAGGAATGATCCTACTATTGTTACACTCTGTGCCGAAATATAAGGATCGTGTGTATATCTGTAGTATATCGTATAAACGGTCCTTATGTTGCGGGACAGAGTGGTAGGTAATGTTGCCCGTGGTGGAAGAGGTACACTCTGCATGATCTGCAGTAGAACATGTTCCCTGGGTTAGATCTATCTGTACTACAGCAGTATACGGATCTTGCACAACCTATATTAAACAATTAAAAAAAACAACAGCTGTGAGCTCGAGGATTTCGTCGAAGCTCATCTTTGCTAGCTGAGTGTAATACTTCGATCGCGCGTACTTACGGATTTTATATGTCCTCATATAGGATGTACACCCCGTATGAGGGGGACACAATCTGAGGCTGTCAGAATTCAGGAAGTGTGTGTCTATTTGTGGGGGGAAGAAATAATTAAAATTGAAATTAAAATGAAAATTAAACAGTCTGGAAATAAACGTACCAGGTATACTATAGTGTTCCGACGAGTTTACGTGATAGAGTGGTTCTACTGTTTGTAGCCATGTATGGTATATAAGAAGTAGTCTTGACGGACAGGTTATGGAGTATGACTGTACCCTTTCTATGAATGAGTTCCGTTCTTGTCGAGGTAAAACCTTATTGGTCATTCTCCCCACCGGCTCCCTCAAAAACATGGGCGGGTGGGTGGGTAGGGGTAAATAACCACGCTTCTGACTACCTCCCCGTTGCTTGATGTCTGGTGGTTCTCTATGAAACCCAACGACTACCTCGTACCTTGGAATGGCGTGATGGCGTTCTCCGTACTTTTCGCATAGATTGCAAATCACGCACCATATATAGCATGAACCACAGCCACCTACTGTAGTTGTCTAATTCTTCGGTGCCTACGTACGCAACTCGTGCTTTCTCGCGTTGCCGGGCTCCCAGTGGAAACGCTATGATTTGTACTTTGAGTTCGACTTGTATCGCAGTGAATTGTGTTTGCCGTATCCCTCGCTCGATGAAAGGGGGGGAAATACGGGGGTAACCCCGGGCTGAATGCCCCCCCCCCTCCCCTCCCGCCTCTTGCATTGACTTCTATGAGCCCCCCTCTCCCCTTGAACGATATATAACCCCCCTCGCTTCTGGACGACTGCACTACGGACTCCCCCCCCCTACCCCTTCTGAACGCCTTGTACACCCCCCCTCCCCCTGCGAACGGATGATAACCCCCCCCTCTGCCTGTTGGTGAAAAACCCAAACGTGCTCCGTCCGGCATTGTAGGGAGCAGGGTTCTATGGTCATGAATGACTAACGGCCCGTGCACTGCATAGTACACCCCCCACCCGCACTCTCCCCACCCCCCCCCTCCGCATGGCTTGTGCAACTCCCTCACTCTCGACGCGCTTACTCACGAGCATCTTTCACGGGCTTTGCTGTAGCTCGCCCCACACAGCTCCTCGCGCTGGCTGCAGCCCTCGTTGATATCACGTCAACCACCACTCCGGGCACCCATCACCGCGGTGCGTCTCTGCCGTGCTTACTTACGTATGTACTCACTCCTTACTATGCGCCCCCGATGGTGCACGTCGGCCCTCGCGGTTTAACAAGGCACATAACACTTACTACCAAGAGAACGAGCCCTACACGTACAGCAAACTTCAGGTTGAGCTTTATTTATAAGTACACCTGGGAACCGCGATTATACTTAGGAAGTTACTGTACAGTAGTGTACTGTAAAACGCCCCCTTTCCCAAAGTATCCTCTGGTAAAAAATGCAGCCTGGGCAACGGCCTGGATCGGAACTGTTTATGTTTCTTACTGCTGTACTATTACCAGTATGTACTACTTCTACTACTACTACTACTACCACTACTACTGTACCTAGGGGGCAACAGCCCCGGCTAACAGATGCGTACCCCCCGCCAATCCTCAGGGAGTACCCAGAGCTTACTCCTCAAGCTGCACTTCCCGTCACTGCCACCCCCTGCCACGGCGCCCGCTGCGCCACCTCCGGTGTCACCTCCAACAACAGGTAAGTGGCTGGGTCTCCCCGTAGCAAGCATCTGCCTACAGACCGGCGACGGATTCTCCCGTGCTTGGCGGTGCATAGTAGCCGGTCCCTAATAACCCAATGTTTTAGGGGGGCTAACTTCCTCCAAAAAGCGCGACGCCATTATTGCCGAGCTCCAGAGGTTCTGCGGCATCTGGCGTTGTTACTGTAATGTTGGATATCGAACCCTGAGCTTGTAATACAGTAGTAGTAGACCAGGTAACTTTATTTGCAGGCGGCCGTTGGTCGATCCCGCCGCAGCCCTCCCTCCCCGGACCGGCCTGAGACCCCCACGGGCTCGCTCGAGACACGCAGTCCCCACTCCTTCATCTCTCGCGCCAAGAAACACCGGGGGTAATTGCTGCTATTAATAGGTATATACCACGTTTGTTCACCCTGCGCGCTGTCTCCGATTATGGTATGATTGCCGCCCACGTACAGCAGCACCTCTGATAATACGTACGTGGAATATTTTTACTCCTTCTCCATGTATGTCGTCTCCTCAAAAGTCTCCCCACGATGTCCCCAAGGGGCAGCAGCAGCAGCAGCAGCAGCAGCAGTCTTCCCGTCCATGGCGTCCTCTCCTGCGCGAAAAATACCCCCCTCCCCCCCCTCCACACTGAATGTTGGCTGGACGGGGGGAGGCGGCTTGCTTGATGATGTCTGGTCATTTGCGCAACCCTCAACTACTACGAGCCTCATATATACCTGGTACCTGGCATTTATGTACGAACCGTTCTCCGGCACTTTCAAAACGCCGTGCCTTATTTTACGCACTGCTGCAGTATTGTCTACAACAAACAGTAGACTGCAGACCGGCTTTCTTTTTAGATGTTGTACCACACACCATACCACTATTATTACTACTACTGCTGTCGTGACACCATACCGCCCAGCAGGCTCCACCATGCCGCCCGTCAACAATAGACGCAGCCAAACCCCTACTTATAGTCTGATATGCCTGCAGTGGGTGCCTATGTACCGGCGTGATACAGCAAGCATCAGCAGTACCAGGAAGAAGGTACTCGTATACCCATGTGTATGTACGAAAACGAACGAGCCGGTCAAAATCTCTGTCTTTGTTCGGCGCGAATCTTTGCCCGAATCTTTAATCTTTAATTCTTGCATTTTTTTCGTTTTAGTGTCCCCTCGTTCAATACCGCCAACGTTTCCACTACAACTCCATTATGAATCAAAATGCAAAAAAGGCAAATCAACCTAATCAACCCCACCTCAATCAACGTGTTTGACGGCGGACCACACACAGCAAAACCTGGTGTGGTGCAGCACCTGCAGCAGCCCTGCAGCGGCCTACTAGAGCTACTGTCTTGCGAGGGAGCCGCCCGCCCTCCTCTCCTCCTTCGCTTGGCCTTGGATTGGGCTGCTGAGAGAGGCAAGCACTCCGAGCAAAAGGAAGATCAGGTGATGCAGGATTTCGAATCCTGCTGTGTCTCTCTCAGGGCAAGAGCTTTTAGGGGGCGCGACTCATAAGTTTATATTTCACGTTGTGCTTGTGACTGGGAGCCTTCAGCAGCTAGCTCCGTAGCGTATTGCACCCTGCAAGCAGCAGTAGCAGCAGCAGCCGTGGACCCATGCATATGTGCGGGTACGAGAGATTGCGGTAGGTGGGGCTGCCGCTACAGTTAGTAGGGGGCCTTGGCACGGTGCAGCATGTTGTTTGTTGAGCTCGGTTCGATGGCACGCAAGCTGATGGTCGCGCGCGAAGCTCACACACTCTGAGAACAAGAGATTTCTACTCTCACGCAAAAGGTTTACGTTTGTTTGTTTTGAAGTTTGAACTGTTTTGAGGTTTTTTCCGTTTTGATGATTGGTTGTGTTGCGTGTTGGTCGACCCAACTACTGCTGTTCCGCGAGCCGCGAGTCTAGCTGCAAACACGGAGCACCGCACTGCTGTGATTCAATCAACTGAGTGGTTGATGTTTGTTTTGGTGTTTCTGGAGATGAACAGCAGTGTGAAGCTATACCAGGTACCAGGTCGTACGTACTGCTGTACGCGTACTTCGTATCATACGTGAAGAAAACATCCTCCGATAATTGTCGCAATACGTACCGCAACCTGCTCTCTGTGCACAGCGCACCGTACAGCAGAACAGCAAGCGGAACAGCAAGCAGAACAATCAGCAGTGCTGAGTGCGAGGTACTCACACTGCCGTACTCGTATTATAGCAAAAGCAGCAGCAGCAGCAGCAGCAGCAGCAGCGTTTTTTATTCCATGTGTGATATTATTTGAACAACAAGTACCACGACCAGGCACCTGGTATAAAATACCAGATACCATGTTGCTCTGCCTGCCGCCTATCGATGCAGGCAGCAAAAACAATGCTCTCCGTCGTCTCCTGATAGCTGACAGCTGATGATGCCATGCCCGACCCCTCCCTCCCTCCCTTCCCCCTCTAATGCTGCTGCTGCTGTATCTACCGATGTGTCTTCGCTTATTCTCTGTTTTGGAAATGGTGGTGATGACGATGATGACGATGACGACAATGACCGATGACGATATGGTGATGACAATGGTTTAGCTTTTGAAAGGCAACGGGGGGGGGGTTGGTTCTTCCGTTCTCTCGTGCGTCGCATACAGCAGCAGCAGCAGCAGCAGTAGCAGCAGCAGCAGCAGCAGCACCAACATCGACGAAGGAAGGAGCAAGAGGGGAGGGAGCAAGCAGCCTAAAGCGAAAAGCCGGAACACAGCAGCGGTTCTTCAGTCTGCGTGTAGTATAATAGCTGCTATCCATTGTGTTGAGGGCATTCTATAGGCCAGGCGGACCAAAGCCGTGAGAACATGGCGGTGAATGCTGATGCCGCACTCGGCCTCTTCCGCCGGCTGCACCAGCAAGAGCAGGAGCAGGAGCAGCCGCAGCAGCAGCCTCTTCCCGATCTCATGTGAGTGCATGCCTCTGGACGTGCCTTCGTGGTGTATTTTTTGTACGGATGGACCAGGATGGACCCAGCACACTGCTGCAGCAGCTATTATACGTATGTACGGTACAGCAGCAGCAGTAATACGACAACAGCAGTTTCTACACCAGTACACCAGTGTATCATAAGTTGCTTGCTCAAATGCATACTACTTGCTGCCGTGCAGGCTACTTACTTGCTGCAGGTTGCGCAGATACTTTGCTTTTGGATGTGCCGCAGACAGTAGACTGCTTGCTCTACTGCGTACGAGTATTAATAGTAGAGCTGCTTGCCAAACTTGTTGCTTTGCATCCATTGGACGAAATAACACAATGGCCATCCGCCCTACGTACAGCAGTTTCATATACATAAGCCATAGCCCTTCTATACCGTGGGCCCATAGTAACCAAAACCCACGCAGAACCCAAACACCATGTATCCCCCCATGAATATACACCATAGTTGGTTCTGACTACTGCAGCAGTCCCCTTTATTATTAATGATTTGTATTTCGGCCATGTGTGTGTTGTCTTCACATTAAGCTCGTTCTTTAGTTCTTTCTACCCAACTACATCAGCACACCCAGTGTCTGTCCTGATTCCTAATCCTAGAGAGATACCTATGTTGTTGTTGTACGGTATACACAAAAAAAACAGCATTTATTTCCCTGTTTCAGTAACAAAATTTGCTCCTATTTACTGTTGTGTTCCTCTTTGTTTTTGATAGTACATGAGTATACCAAGTATACCAGCTGCAACCACGTTTTTAGTGTAGGCGTAGATCTGCCCCGCTCCTTGTGTGTGTGTGTTCTTCACACTAAACCTTCCTTTCTACCCGTCGACATCCAGCACACCCAGTGTCCGTGCCGATTCTTCATCCTAGAAAGGTACCAGTTCTGTTGTAGACGTGCCCGAACCAAAAATAGAGCCTTTCCAAGCACAACGAGCAGGTGGCACACCAACCAACCAAGCATGCCTCTGGATAAGGTTACGAGAGTTCCGGGTCGGGGTTATGGTGACCGCTAGCCGAACCCAAAAATAAGCTCACCGTCAGGAACGAATGGATGAACGCCTTACAGCTTCGTGCCCTAAACCCTTCTTCCTCATTTTCATTTGAACAGCAGCATCGTTTTAATCGGGCACTTCTGAGAAGTTCGCCTGATAGCAGAAGCAGATTTACGCCAGCCAGCCCACGTTTTTGGCGACAGCATCACTTTGGATTGTATGCGTGGGATGATTTTGTGGCAGCAGCAGTAAGACACGCCTTTTGTAATAAACCCACTCTGGTCAAGAATATAATATCCTTTTGATGCTCCTATTGAAATCCAAACGGGTATAGTATTCCCGGCCAGAGTGTTACCAGGTACATACAGTAGTAGAAAGGCGTTTTTGTAACGTTTTTGAACTGGTCATTACCGACTAAATATCTAATACTGCGGATAGATATAAATACCAGGTACCAGGTCCTGCTGCATTTGCTTGTATAATTAGCACTAAAAAGACAGGTTGTCAAGGGAAGAAAGCTCAACTGCTGTCTTTTCACCTTTTCGCGATACGTACTCGGTAGGTTTTAATGCCTTTTTTGGGGTCACTAAGTAGGCTCTTCCTCTCCCTCCCCACTACGGTTCTTGCCTTGCATTTTTGTCGCGACCAGATTTCAGCACTTTCTTCCCTCGTCGAATCGCGTCGAATTCCGCTTACTACCCACGCTACTAAGGCGCTCTCAGGCAATTGGTTTCTTTTTATTGTTGCAAATTAAGTAAAAATCTCACCACGGTGGGATTGGAACTCGGGTACTAATGCTATTTAGTGGCATTTCAAGCTAACCACTAATAACAGACTACCAGGGCGACTCTGTTGGCTTAAATGCCTTACTTGGGCTCAGCCAAGTTTCATACAAAATGCCTGACACTTGGGGTCGAATCCCCGACATCCGCTTTTCTTTCGTATGAATATCTGAGACGTTCTTGGGTCTTGGGTGCACGAAATTGTGAAATTACGTGTAAGCCAATCCTACGATATGGGAAAGGCATCCCTGTATGGGAAAGGCATCCTTGTGTGGGAAAGGCATTTACGTCTGAAAAAGCATACTGGTAAGCAAGACATTCCTTTATGTACATACCAGATATATATTATTACAAAATATTTATAACAACAGCTGTGAGATCGAGGATTTCGTCGAAACTCATCTTTGCTACGAAGCTGAGTGTGATACTTCAATCGCGCATATATATATATGGCAGCGCTCGGTTATCGCCACTGGATCGAATCTGTGTCAGCTTATCAAAAGCACCACCAGTCATCAGAAAAGAACAACATGCCACTGGTTAACTCCCTGGTACTTTTTCGAACTCGACATAATTTGCAAAGCTGATATTTTTGTATCGTTTGTAAACAGCAGTATTCGCGTTCGTACTTTGGTACCCTAACCAGTAGCCCTAGTTGGCTGGATTTCCCGGTTAGGTACTTTAGTTGGCGGGCTTGGCCAGCCAACTATTAACAAACATCCGACTTTAGTTGACTAGTCGGCTGGCGCAACGTATTGGGCTTCATTTTCATACAATGCAAAAAAATATTGTACGAAAGAAACGCCGGTAGAGGTGTGACTTGGGTGACGAAAAATCTCCAGCTACCAGTATTAGTTGGCTAGGTATTTCGTATAGATACTAATAGTTGCGGCGGTACGAACTATCCGATTGTTTGTGTTTCCTTGTTTATGGGAGGCTTTTCTGCCACTGGTTGGGTGCTCGCGCATTTTCCTCGAGAGGACCACGAGACCACTCGCCTAGAAAGAGGGAGAGAGAGACAGCCGAGAGCTCTACTGCAATTCACCATAGGGCGCATCAAAACCCATCGCCATCCCCAGCAACTATTACTAGGCTCGGAAATTCAGTCCTCAGGCGGCGTGCTTTTCTACTGTCTTGAATCCAGCAGTATACGGCGGTATATGTACCCACGTACATAGCTCAGTACTACGGGCTATCATATGACAATGTTGTAAGAGGCTCAAAACTCGTAGACTCAGTTCTCGTATATAATAAAAAAATAAAAAAAAAAACAGCTGTGAGATCGAGGATTTCGTCGAAACTCATCTTTGCTACGTAGCTGAGTGTGAATCGTGTGTACAACCATCAGTAGTATTAATAGTAGGTACGTACAGCAGTAGTCGGGGGGCGCGCACACAACCAAAATGGTGACGAGTCGCTGGGCGGGTGTGCCTTCCCACATCGTCGAGAGAATCGGCTTCGAAATCCGTCCGGGGGGGGGGGGGGCGTGTTACATTGTTGTAAGGGCCCATCTTAACGAACAACGTTTTTTTTATCGTAATTGAATAGCAATTAATCTAATTGAACAGAATTTCGTGAAAAAAATGACTTTGGATCCTATCGAGGAATATGGTGTATTGCGTTAAAAAAACGAATAACGCACAAGGGTCAACGAACACCCGTGAGCAACCAACGAGGCGACCTACGGCTTGTGTCCTCCCCGGGGCGCCGCTGCCTGATGAAAATTATGTCTGCCGGCACCGGCTAGGAAGCTATCACTATAGGGGTGTCTTGGGTGGCTGGCGCAGCCCCGAAGCCCAACGCGGGTAGCAGCGACGGGGATACAGCGATCGAACTTCTACGCCAAGTCGCGACCTGGTCGGTGCTCGTGTGGTTTGGGAGGCAAAGAGGGGTGAAAAAATGGGTTGGCGACGGCCTGTATTATGTTTTAGGCGCCGCAAGCGGTCTACCCTGTGCTAGGGGGCATCGGACCCCGCGCTGCGGCTGATACTGTGGCCGTGCCTCTCGGGAATGGTGGATCTCGCCTCTGAATCAGTCGACGACAGGCTCAAGTTTGCGTGGCTTCCTTCGGTTTCATGGAACACGCCACGTCGAGTTGGATGAACTCCCCAATTCAATAAAATGAAGAGCAAAAAAAGTCCCAAAAGACTTCTTGTGGAATTCCGTTTTATTGAATTGAAATCGAAATGTCTTGCTGGTTATTCA
Organism: Saccharina japonica; assembly: GCA_008828725.1. Lineage (NCBI taxonomy): Eukaryota > Phaeophyceae > Laminariales > Laminariaceae > Saccharina > Saccharina japonica. The sequence goes on along the minus strand of MEHQ01004272.1, from coordinate 21,880 downwards.
CTTTTCGACCAATCAGATGCAAATCAACACAAACGAAAAAAAAACGAACCCAATTCAACAAAAATGTTCGTTAATACGGGCCCTAACGCGTGTGTGTTTTCTTTGTCTTTGATTTCCTTTAGTTTCGTGTTAATATTACGGAGGACCATGGTAAATAGGGACCTACGGTTAATACAAAACCTATATGTTTGCCTATTTTTACTAACGATATTTGGTCCCATTTACTATGGTCCCCCGTAACTAGTTTGTTTTCCTTTAGTTTCGTAAACAGTAAGTTGAAATTGCAGCGCGATATGTCGCATTGGTATATTGTATGTTGTATGCCGAACCGCAGTGTGGCGTTTCTCAGGCAATATAGAGTGGGGCGTATACCTCTATGTAACAGCGCCCCGTGACGAGTCAATCAAAACAAGCGCTCTTAACTCCACATTTCTCTTATTATTTATTTATTTTTTCTTGTCTTCGCCCTTCTTTCCTATCTCCCTCTTTAGTCGTAACTCAGATCCGGGGTCACTAAGTAGGCTTTTCTCCCCCCTCCCCACTACGGTACTTGCCTTGCATTTTTTATCGCGAGAAGATTTCAGCACTTTCTTCCCTCGTTGACTTGCGTCGGATTTCCGCCTGCCTACCCACTCCACGAAGGCGCTCTCGGCAATTGGTTCCTTTTTATTTTTTTCAAATACAGTCAAAATCTCACCACGGTGGAAATTGAACTCGGGTACCAATGCTAGTAGCGTTTGACGCTGACCACTAGTCTACCGGCGCGACCGGTACTGTAGTGGGAAATATCTAGAATACCTTTTAGTATAGGCGGGACATGCCGATTTGACCGCCCTTAAAATCCCGAATGCTCGACGCGTACTGTGTGCAGGTTGCACCTGCAAAAGTTTTTGTGCAGGATGCTGGTTTTAATGTGTGAGGCTGGCCTTTTGGGCCGCATGTTTTTTTTTGGGAAAACGCCACCAAAACACGCGGCGGAGCCGCGTGGCTGCCCCTGCCGACCTCGTGCTCCCCAAGGGGTTGGGGTTCTGGTTAGGGTTAGGGTTAGGGGTGTGTCTGGGGTTGGCTTGGTCTGGGTCGACGGGCAAGAATGAAATTGGCCACACACAGCCTGCACAAAAACTTTTGCAGGTGCAACCTGCACATAACGCACGCCCGAGTGCTCTTATCGTGGGCGCTCTTAATTCGGGGTACCCACTGTACGTGAACACCCTACCCCCTAAAAATCGAGGGTCTACGAGCATGGTCATACGACTACGGCCATGCATGCACATGAGTACACCCCCCGCCCCTAAAAATCCGCGTGATGAGAGGATAACACGAGCTCCCCCGCGGTCTCAAGCGGGTTGATACCGCCGTTCTTACAAGAAGTAAAAAATACATTTTCTGTATTGTCAGTATATAGGAGTAGGAGTAGGAATGGGAGTAGGATTGGTGTCGTTGTCCTCGGCGCATGCACGGCACGACCTGGAACATAGGTGCAAATACTACTGTAGCCTTAATGACTTGCTGGTAGTGTTGGTAAGCAACCTCAAAAGAGGGGTTGCATTGCCTTCTGCTTTTTGGGGTTTTGTTGCTTGGTTAAGCAAGTTATTTATAATATTTTGTTTTTTAGTTTGTATGGCTTATAGTATACCAGGTACACTACTAAATTCCATATGTGAAAGTACAAGTGCACTTCAGTATGGAAATACTAAAACCCATACGATGTATGTGAACACTAAAGCACATACGAGTACACGTATGTTGTGTAGATTTTAAAATTGGCATACGAAAATCTATGAAAAATATATTTGTATGGCGTTTAGTATGTTAATACTAAAAACCATACTCGTACAGCTAAGATAAGCAAACAAGCACGGCTTTGTTGCTTCGATTATGCCAACAAAAAAAACATGATTAGTGAGCAACAACAAGCATGTTTTTTTAGTTGCTCACCAAAAATACTTGCTGGCTTTACTCGCTGTTCGAAAATGCGGCGGGTCACCTATTGGTCTAATGGATTGGACCGCGTTTTATGAATATGTAGCCAAAAAATGTACGTACCGATGACAGATATCTTCATCTTTTTATCTCGCTTTGCTGTGCTTTTCCTCTTTCTCGTCAAATACGAGTAGTTACCTTTGTACATATATACCAGGTGCCAGTTTTTTTGTGCGCGAATATCCCCCTTGTATGATGTACCTGTGGTGATTGATACCTGGTACCTGGTGTTTATAGCGTGAATGCGAGGTAGGAGGACAGCCTATACAGCAGCGGTAGTGTACTAACAGCAGCCGGACACCTGTTATACTGCTACTATTGACACCACTGATTAATACTGGCACGATCAATTTTCGATTCTAGGTGTTACACCAGGGCGCAACAGAGCACTCATACACTTGGTACAACAACAGCAGTCGTAATACATGTATGTTACTACTGTAACACTTACGACAAACATTTTTACCACACAGCAAAAGCCTGCCAGGTATGTTCCTATAATACGATACCAGCGATATGTGAATGATAGAATACAACTTCAATTCAAGGATTTTGTCCCCGAAACGGTATATAGGTGCGGTTATTTTAAGTCGTGTATGATACAGTGTATACAGCTTTATAGCGGTTCTGATACCGTACATATTGTACACTGGTATGTAACACGCAAGATAAAACTCCCCGTCCGTATCGAACGGATTTCCAAGCTGATTTTTTTTTTCGGCAATGTGACGGCGGAGGTGCAGCTACTGTCGAACGGTTCTTCTCTAGAAATATCTTGTTCGACGGTTTTCCAAACTGATGTTTGTCCGCATCGGGGAGGATATCAACGCGGACCGGTGCCTCTATGGAAGCATCCCCATGACCTCGACGATAATATATTCCTAGCCGTGGTTTTCGTAATGTAATGACCCCCCCCCCCCCCCTTGTTTGGGGGGCCGCCTTAACCCATACAGACCCTGAAAAAAATGTCACACACTAATTCCAAGTAGTTTGTCCCCAAACTCGTGGGACCAGTTCTTAAGGGGTTAACCGCAATGATGAATTGTTATCTACAATAGGACAATCGTATTTAAATCGGGGAATTGGTTGTGGCTCGCGTGTGGTTCCAATGTTACGAGAAGGGAAATTTCGAAAAACGCCGAAAACACGACTTTAGACCCCAACCCCGATCCCGCCCCGACCCTTGTGAGCTCTTTCTCGAAAAAATCAGGCGTTTTTTTGTTTTTTTCGAAAAATTGGTCGATCCCACTTGGAAGGCATATAATAAAATATTTCCCGATTCCCACTCTTTATTCTCATCAAGAATTCAGTGATGCGGTAAAAATAACCATCGGAGATGTGGTAGTCTGACTGCCTCGCACTGGTGCTGTGTTTGGCAGCAAATCGGCTCGGGAGTTCACCCTAAGGGGGGATGTTGGTGGTGTGGTATGTGTTAACTTTTTTTCTCGGATACACGCATGTACGTCTACGTCGGTACTCGATACGAGGTGGGATCGGAAGATAGGAAGATGCCCCGCAACGATTCTTCCTCTCTTCCCTTTTTTTTTCTTCCCTTCACCTTTCGTTGTCCTGTTAACTGCTCTGAACCTGTGTTAAACCCCTTATAAATCCCATTCAGAACTGAAACATTATCCCACACTAAGGGTCGTTCTTATCGAGCAACTTTTTTCCAAAAATTCTTTAAAAAGTTTCCAAAAAAAACAGGAAAATCAAGAAAAAACAGGATTTATTTGGAAATTTGGAATTTTAACAGAGGAATTTTTTTTGGAAGGCTTCGCATTCCAATATTTGGAAATTATTTTTGGAAAATTTGGAAGTCCTAAAAGTTGCGCGAAAAAAATATTTTGAAATTTTGGAAAAAAAGTTGCTCGATAAGAACGACCCTAATTCCAATTAGTTTGCCCCCAAATACGTGAGGCCAGTTCTTAACCCATTCAGAACTGAAAAAAAAAATCCACACTACTTTCAAGTAGTTTGTCCCCAAATATGTTGGAATACAGTAGTTCTTAAAGGATTAAGGGGTTAATGACCGGTCCCACGTTTTTGGCGATACATTACTTGAAGTTAGTGTGGGATAGGTTTTGCGGTTCTGAAGGGTTATGTATACGTACGAAGTATACCTTGGAATATAACCGTTCACTGTTAGTTTTTTGTGCTGTTTTTTAGTCGTACACAAACCCGTCCTTCCCATCGACTCAACAACCCTGCTGGCCTCATGGTCCTGGCCTGATTGATTCCTGGTAACTAAAACCGGTCAAGAAGAAACAGCAGTGGCGAACAGCAGTCATGGGGTATCCAATGGATGGTTGCGTGATTCCGGAGGGCCTTCTACCGAGTGTGACTACTGCTGTATAATATGTTTCTTGCATACACGTACGTAGTCATACCTCATAGCGGAGGGCCGCCGCGGGCGTTTCCTTCGGGTGAGGGGCTGGGTTGGGTCCAGCCAGGTCTACCGGTACGCCCGTGCCTTGATCCCACCATCGGAAGGGCTTCCTAAAAAAAAACGCACAACTCGCGAACAACAGACCCGACCCCTGGAACATCACACGCCTGCGATCATAAGTAGGCTCGCCAAAATGTAGGGTCGGCCATAATAGCCAGCGAACAGTTTTTTTTTGTCGAATATGTGGTAATCAAAACCCCTGCTGAATACGTGGTATGTTTGCACACTGTGGACTACTGACTGTATGTACACGCGCACCCCATCCCCTGAGCTCCACAGCTTCAGATTATGTTCCCCCTCTCTAAAGTATACGAAGCATATAATATGTGTATATATATCCTGCATGAGGTCATATAAAACCCGTACGTAGTACGCGTGATCGACGTACCACAAAAAAACGAGTTTCAACGAATTCGCCGATCTCGACGAAATCGTCGATTTCACAGGTCGTGGTATTTATGTTATTTTTTCCAAGTCTAGCCAGTTAAGTCAACCCTTTCGAGAGAACAAAAGCCCAGCTTTCCCGACGCACTGCTTGTTATGTACGCGTCAGATCTAAGGAGTTAACACCCCCCGGGTGTGTGTGTGTTCTTCACATTAAACCTTCCTTTCTACCCGTCGACATCCAGCACACCCAGTGTCCGTGCCGATTCTTCATCCTAGAGAGGTACCAGTTCTTTGGTCACAAAACTACGACACAGAGATACTACGCTGCAGTGCAAGTAAGTAGAGCAGAAAATGCAATGCCATATATACGACAGGCAAGAATTTCACCCCGTGGATAATTTGAAAGCTGTCATTGATGACCGCTGTTGTTGATACAGTAGTAATATATACCTGGTAGCAAACACCCTTTTGCGTCATATTTTAACGCCTCTCGTCTTGTGATGACATTTAACCATCTTGAGGGCTTTGAGAGGGGGGAAATTGGCAATTATAAGTTGGTGATTTTGGGGGGGTAATTCTACTTTTGGTGCGCGAGTTCCAATGCAAAGAAGTCGCCTATATATTTACCTGACGGGTCGGGTATATATGTGCTCGTCGCACACACGTGTTGGGCTCTCTCCTCTCTGCTCGTACATAGACGGTTGAAAAGCACCAAAGTTTCTCGGTGTTTCTGGTTGATATCTCGGGGGGTCCCGAAGGTGTCAACTGAAGCGTGCTTGAAACGATACCAGTATAACATGGTACATATATATCCATATATGTCGTACGTATATATTGTATGTACGAAATACCACTCTATCTCAAAATGTAAGGACCGTTTGTTGATCAATATTGAATACAAGCGTTCCTTATATTTTCGGACAGAGTGGTATGTTATTATGGCACATGCTACGTACGGTAGTAGGGCTACGTACAGCACTTACTGGCCTATTTTTTTTCTGACTGGCGGTGATACCCACTTGACCGAACAATTACTCAATATGCCCTTGGAAGGCGCGTTCTACGGTAAAGAGGCGTGTTGGCACTTTTGTTTGCCTTCCTGAGGTGAACGTTTCTGACTGATGAGGAGCTTTTCAACTGAGGAACTGCCCTATAAGTCATGCGCCTTATTGCAATCGTTTTCGTTGCAAGACCTATTAAGAGGCCGTGGGATTTGACGCATGCTACGATAGAGGTGCACCATGTTTTTTCTGAGCTCCTCACTTAAGGAGCATCATACCTCCCCGAAAAAATGATTTTGGAGGAAAATAAAAGTGCTGCCGGATGAGAAATCTCATGACCGAAGTATACTCTGAAACATATTTCGTCACAAAACTGAAAGTCCGACGAATTTGGGTTAAGGAGCCCGATCGTTCAGAAAACGATTAATCCAAAAAGTGCTACCTCTACCGTAGCACGCGTCATTTGCTCGTTGTTAGGTTTAAAGTGGTGCATCTCTCTTGAAAGCCGGTTCTTTGGGGTGCGATGTAGAGGTCCTATGCTATAGTCAAGTTGCTGAGCCTCACAAAAATTCAGATGTACCCCCTAGAAGGCAAAATAGCACGCATCGCACAGATCATCTACAGATAGATCATCTGTTTATATCATCTACAGATAGATCATCTGTATAGATCATCTAGATTCTACCTTGCCGCGCTGTGAGGTGTTGTGCAGGATCTGTAGATGACAGGTCCAACCTAGGAAACCTGCCCTACATTATTAGTGGTGAGCAGGTTGTACGGCTTCCCTGCCCCCCCCCGGCAACATGAATGAGCTCGTATACGTAGTGGATCACGCCTGGTTACAGATCAGGAAGCTATCTGTCTGCGCTGATTATTTTTAGTGTAGATCACGGAAGTGGGTGGTATTATTTTATAGGGGGCGATTCCCCCCCCCCCCCCCTCATATATTTTATATGTATGGGTTGGGTTGGCGTCGCCTGGCGACGACGCTGTAAAACATGCCTCTCGCTGCGTGAGCTAGACAACCAGGGTACCGTTTTTTGTTCTTGTTTTTTTTGGCGGTTACCCAGGCTGGTGGTCGAGTTAGAACATTTGTGCGGGGTGGAGAACCTTTGCTCCGCACAAGGGGAATGATCGTATCACGTAGCGTGATATAGTAAGGCATTCATGAGGCAGATACATAGTGCTCCCATTGCTGTCTCAGGAAGTAGCCACACCAGACATGAAATTAACTCATTGAAGCTGTAATCCATATGCGAGTCCGCCTGACAAGCGATTCTTAGTAGGATGCAGCTCACCCTTCATGCGACTCGCCCAACACCTCACGGCGCTTCGCGCTTGGTGCTAGCAATGTCTGCCTGGTCGGTGAAAACCCGGCATGCTCCGTCCCGGCATTGTAGGGATGCGAGGGTCTATGGTCATACGACTACGGCCATTCATGAAAATGAAGTACACCCCCCCCCCAGAGAGTTGTTTTGTTTCTCCGGCCTTGACGCAAGTGGTCTAGAAAACGCAACGGTCCATGAAATGAATTCCTTGCTGCTGTGGCTGTAGCTGTGGCTAGGTCTGGTCGTCTGGTCCATGGCCAAGAGCGGCGTTTCTTGCAGTGGCGGCTGGGTGGATGAATCTATGTTTTGGGTGTTTGGGGGGGGGGAGAAACGTTCCTTACGGAGTACAACAGCAGTCGTAGTGCCGGTTCCTATAGTGCCGGTATACGCCAGCCAATAATGCCCGGCACTATATCGGCAACCGGCACTATATACTCCGCACACTGTTTTTGTCACACCGGTTTAGTCTCACACGAAGTATGTGCCAAGCGATTTTCACAGGCAATACGTATACATAGCGGGGAGCCGGCACTATGTACTCACTCGGCACTATTGAGGGACCCCTTCTGTAATACCAGGTATTAATAGTGTACAAATATGTCCGGAACTTCAACAACTGACTGTTTCGCTCTTCATTATTTATAAAAATTAAAAACAATAGCTGTGAGATCGAGGTTTTCGTCGAACGCATACCAATGTTAATGTTCATATATACTTTCTATAGCGTTGGATATCCCATGTGTAAAGTACGATGTTTCGTACCGAACGTGTTTTGACCTCCATCCTCCATCCCCTGCCATGTCCCTTGGATTTTCTTGTGCAGGTATAACATGTATATACTGAACGAAAGTTTAGTTTCGTCGTATATGTATATGCCTGCTGGTATCAAATATCGAAATCGTGTACGTATGTATACCGAATACCTGGTATTTTTTTTGTTCTGTCGGCATCGCTTATCGAACTCGGTCATCGTTCGATATCCAACACTAAAACAGCAGAAGTTAATATCGTGTCATACGTTCCCAAACGGCCCTTTGCATTGCTGGGCGGAGTGTATGTATGAATAATGTGACTATTAATACCCGAACGGTCCATGCATTTCCGGGCGCGGAGTTGCACGTACCAAGGTGCTTGTTTTATTTATTTTATGTTTTTATGTTTTATTTGAGGTTTTGCGCCGTGTATTTATCAGGGGTGCTTGTTACGGCTAAAAAAAAAACAAGGCTGCTTCCCGGGTCAGAAAGATGAAAAAAAAAAAAATCACAGGTCGGGTCGGGTGAGGAATTTTCCAAACTCTCACCTGTCGGTCGGGTCGGGCCACCCTTACCCAACCCGACCCGACCCGACCCGCGAGGTTTTGACCCGACCCTTGAACGGCCCTGTAACTAAGCGTGTGAACGGTATCCGTTCGCACGAAATTTGAGATAGGCTAAAATTGCGAACGGCAACCACAAATCTTGAAAAGGCGTTGATACGGAGGGGACCCCGTCCGGGGCAAACGAAAGGGTTTCCACTATATACTGGAGGTATTTCCCACCAGGGGCTAGTTTTAAACTTCCGCGAACGGACGGACGGACAGACGGCAAGAATGTTGCGAACAGCGCCGTGGATGATGTTTCGCGAGTGTATCGTACACGTGTTATTATTAGGCGTAATGCACATTCCTGGCGATTGCTTATAGACTAGTATATACAAGGTTCCCCTTCGGGGTTGTGGTTGACTCGAAATCCCGGGGGGGGGGGGTGTCGCAAGCTGAAAAGGGAGTTCACAGCAACAGGCGTTCGTTCCTCTCGTGTAAACCAGCTACATACTCGTACGTAGCCACCACCGGGCAAGAACGAACAACATATGCATATATATAGAATGAGCTCTTCTTGAAAGCTCAAGAAATAATAAGCACGAAGCCATCTCGGGGCAAACAATCGGGCAAGGAAAAACGCCGACCGGTCCAAACGAGTTTATACGTGGGTCAGTTCTACAATTCTGTATTGGTGTTTTCGCTCTCTCCCCTCAACACTGCTGTCCACGGAATAGTACGCGTAGCTTCTATCGTAACCTGTTGGTACTTCTGTAACGCTGCTGCTGTAGTATATACCGAGCGCTGCCCAACAGCTGTAGGTGAAGAGCAGTGCAGCATAGCAGGGCGGAGGCAGAGGAGCGTAGCAATACCAGCGACACAGACCGCGGTCTCGTACGAGTACATCGTCTGTGCAGAGTACCGGCCGTCTCACAGGGTATATAGAGAGATGCCTTGATTGTGGGGCTGTGTATAAAGTCATGCCTTATCTGCTGGACTTGACGGCTAGTGATAGTAATTGCTTGGGGTGTGGCCAAGTAAGTATGCCTACTACGACTAACTTTGTTTGTACAACCGTAGTAGCTTTACGGGGGATCATAGTAGTAAATAGGACCTACCAGGTACAGTACACACAATAACCTGGTACATGTTTGCCTATTTTTACTATTAACACCAAAATGTGGTCCTGTTTGCTGTGGTCCCGCGTAATAGTCGTATTTTCACTAGTGTACCAACAAATTACATGAACCGAGCCACAAAAAAAAAGCGCCAGACAGATGCAAAAAGGCCAGAACTCGGGGGGGAAATCCGCACTCAACTAACTGTAACACAAATATATTTATACGTAGCCAGCTACTACTCGGCGACCTGTAGTCAGCAGGGCGTAAAATAGGAAGTGAAATGTTGCGCTGGCGCACGTTTTCCCCTCAAATTCCGCTTTTTGTTTAGCACGAGCCGTAGGCGTGGTGCGGCCGCACCACGAGTTTTGTGTGCCGCACCTTTTTTCGCCGTATATAGGCGTTTTTTTTCAGTGCGGTTTTCTCTTTTAGGGGTCTGTTTCGCTTCGCCACAGGCGCAAAAAAAAAAAAAACTGGCGTGTTTTTCGCCAACACAAGTCTGCTCATTGCCTTTTTACCTGTTCAACAGTAGTCGTCATTTAGTGCAGCGCTATTTTGCTTGCAATTTGCTTTACTCGTTCAGAACTGAAATTTGTATCCTACACTGATTCCAAGTGGTTTGTCCCCAAATAAGTGGGGACAGTTATTGAGGGGTTAATATTTCAAGCCAGCCGGCACCACGTCTACGAGAGGGTATAACGAGCGCGTAAGACGCACATTTTGGGCATTTTGTACGCATGTATGTTTTAGAAAACGGCCTCCGGCGGCCGCCCTCCGGCGGCCGGCCTCCGGGCGGGGCGCATCTCGCCGACGGCTCGTGGTGCGGTGCCCGGTACCACAGCCTCCGCGCGCACCACGAAACGGATGCCGATTTTACCCCCTGATATTACCGGGGGGGGGGGCATAGTAAACAGGACCTACCGTATACACAAAAACTTACATAATTTCCTATATATATTTACTACAGTAACAAAATTTGGTGTTATTTACTCTGTGATCCTCCGCAATAGTCAAGCCAACTTACAGCTCTGCTAATTTGAGAAAGGGTGTGTGTTCCACACTAACTTTATATTCGTACGTAGCGCAACCGCTCCCCGAGTTTTTTTGTTTTCCCCTGTAAAATTTGAGGCTTTTTCTTTCTTGTACGTACGTACCTAAGAGCTCATTCCCAAGACGGGGCCGGTGGTGTACTCTTCGTACTTTCTACTCCTCTTTTTTTTTTTTTTTTTTTTTTTTTTTTTTTACGTTACTCTACTCCTCTAGAGAGCTCTGACTGAGCAAAAACCGATCATTTTTTTGTGATCATTATGATACCTGGCATCTGTTAACGTTATAAGTATATATGTATATATACCTGGTATAATACACGCTTCATCATATCATATCATATCATATCATATCATATCATATAATATCATATGAGATTTTGACTTTCTTTTGTGAGAAAAAAAAGGAACCAATTGCTGAGAGCGCCTTCGTGGCGTGGGTGTATAGGCGGAATTCGACGCGAGTCGACGAGGGAAGAAAGTGCTGAAACCTTCTCGCGATAAAAATGCAAGACACGTCTATACCGTACCGTAGTGGGGATGGAGAAGAAAAGCCTTTTTAGTGACCCCGGATCTGAGCTACGACTAAGAGAGAAAAGAAGGGCGAAGATAATACATGGGATGAAATAAATAAGTGATACTGCAACTGATGAGTTTCGACGAAACCCTCGATCTCACAGCTGGTGTTTTTATTTTTTTAGTAAATACATGATAAGTACCAGGCACCAGGCATCAAGTTTTTTTTTTTTACCGGTACGTGTACGGTAGTAAATACCGCTCGGGACCCCGTCGGGTAGAAAGGTAGCATTGTGCTGCTGCTGCTGTGTGTGTGTGTGTGTTCTTCACATTAAACCTTCCTTTCTACCCGTCGACATCCAGCACACCCAGTGTCCGTGCCGAGTCTTCATCCTAAAAAGCTACCAGTTCTGTGGTCACAAAACTACGACACAGAGACACTACGCTCAGTGCAGTAAGCAGAGCAGACAATGCAATGCCATATACGACAGGCAAGACCTACCCTGCTAGCAATCCAGGTGCATGCAAGAGAAAAAAAGAGAAAAAAAAAGCGAAAAGGAAAAATAATAAAAAGTGTCGTAGGTACACGACAGGTTGGCCAACGGTTGCTGCCCCCTTGACCCCTTGAAGTAGTTGCAACCATGCTTCTGGGACATATATATGCACTTGGACTTACTATTAATAGGGCGGAACCCTTTTTTCAGGCGTGCAAGGGCTCGAAACAGGTGACTTGAGTGCTATCAACATTTATAAAAATTAAAAAAAAAAAAAAAAAACACCTGTGAGATCGAGGATTTCGTCGAAGCTCATCTTTGCAAGCTGCGTGTGATACTTCGATAGCATATATATGTCATATCATACCAGGTATCACAGCTTGTTGTGCCTTGCGTCAAGCTGAGTGTCGCCGCCCGGTTGGGTCGGAACTCACAGGCCACGAAGTGATTTTTTTTTTTTTTTGTTCCATCCCATTCATTATCTTCGCCCTTCCTTTCTCTCTCCTTCCTAGTCGTAACTCAGATCCGGGGTGACAAAGTGGGATCTTCTCCCTCCTCCCCCACCACGAACGATTCTTGCCTTGCCTTTTTACCGCGAGAAGATTTCAGCACTTTCTTCCCTCGTCAACTCTCGTCGAATTGTGCTTACCCACGCTATAATAATATGCGCTCTCTGATCTGGACCTATATGACGCATACCCGGTAGTCGTACTATATACGAGTACGTACAAAGGTACCCCCGGTTGAGGGACGTTGTGAGAAATCGTTCGGGATTTTTTTGGAGGTCCCCTAGTTTACGAAAGTGAAGAAAAAAAAAAAAAGGCCAAGCTGTAATGAGATGGAATTTTTCCTCAAAACTCATACGACCACGTACTTGCGAGCTTGGTGTGATATATGCTTCGGCTTCGATCGCGCGTTGTGTACGTAGGCTTGAGAGTGTGGTTTACAAAATTCTGTTTTTTTTTTACGCAACGAAGTCCTTTATATATGTACCAAAACGTCCCTATTCAAAGTTGGTACCCGTGCCTTGTACATTACCAGGTAGTCTATAGTGGGCTAAAACGGCGCGTAGCAACTTGAGGTTACTCTTGACCCCTCTACGAGTAGGGCTGCACTCCCGATTTGGGGACAAATGACTTGGAGTTAGAGTCAAGTATATGGTTATGTGCAGTGCAGTACTAAAGGGGTTAAGCCGTGTTCCCTCGTCGCGGGGTCCCTTAAAAGTGACTATGAATACCTGCTACTAACCGTTGTACCGGTATACCAGGTAACATGTTGATATTTCGTACAGGGCTGTAAATGGGTGAGACATGCAACTACTCGTATAGTACGGGGGACCTATAGTAAATAGGACCAAATATTGCTGGTAAAAATAGGAAAAATTGTAGGTTTTAGTGTCTACGGTAGGTCCTATTTACTATGGTCCCCCGTAGTAATAGTGGGGTTTTGTTTCTTAAGGTGGCGGGAGTACCGGTAAATGAAAAGGTTGTCACCATGCCCCTACTTTGCACTCTTATGGTCGATGCCGTTGCCTGTGGTTGTTGATTGAGGCAGGGCGCAGGGCGCTGCACGCTGTGCCACTATTTACCACTCGCGTACTGCTGTCTTTGCTTGCTTTTTACTCGCTCACTTTTTCACTCATTCACGCACGCACTCACTGACTCTCTTGCTGACTGGGGTACTGAATATATTCTCTTGCGCCTCGCTCACTTTCTCGCCCACTCATATCACCTCTTACCGTAGTACCCTTCCCCCGCCGCCCCCTCTGTCCGCTCCCCACTCACTCCCCCTCCCCCCGCCACCTCCCCCACTCCCCTCCCCGTGCCACCCCTCCCGTTCCCCCCTCTCCCTCCCAACTCCCGGCTCCCATGCTCCTTTCACCCTTCTAGCCGTCTGGAGGACCAGAGTAGCCTTCGGCGCTGGGTATACTTCGCCTCCTCCTCCCCCCGCGTGGAGTTGATAGGAATATTGTTGGGGATGACGACAGGGTGGTTGCTTCGGAGACGTAGCGTGAGGGACAAGAGAAGGAAGCATCGGCAGCAGTGGCAGCGGCATCACCAGCAGCTGCTGCAGCAACTCATCGTTGATCCGGACAGGAGGCTAGCGACTGGTGCTGCTTCTGGTGGTGGTGCTGCCGCTGCTGCTGTTGGCAATGCTGCCACACCTCGTGCTTCACATGTTGTGTTGGTTGATGATGATGGTGGTGGCGGTGGCAGGGGTGGGGGTGAGGGGTGGGAGAGGGGCGGAGGGGGAAGGGTGTCCCTTTCAGAGAGGCTCGCTCGAGGACTGCCGGTGTTGGGTGCCACGTGGTGAGCTTTTGGTTGCAGGGAGGGGAGGGAGGGGAGGGAGGGGAGGGAGGGGAGGGAGGGGAGGGAGGGGAGGGAGGGGAGGGAGGGGAGGGAGGGGAGGGAGGGGAGGGAGGGGAGGGAGGGGAGGGAGGGGAGGGAGGGGAGGGAGGGGAGGGAGGGGAGGGAGGGGAGGGAGGGGAGGGAGGGGAGGGAGGGGAGGGAGGGGAGGGAGGGGAGGGAGGGGAGGGAGGGGAGGGAGGGGAGGGAGGGGAGGGAGGGGAGGGAGGGGAGGGAGGGGAGGGAGGGGAGGGAGGGGAGGGAGGGGAGGGAGGGGAGGGAGGGGAGGGAGGGGAGGGAGGGGAGGGAGGGGAGGGAGGGGAGGGAGGGGAGGGAGGGGAGGGAGGGGAGGGAGGGGAGGGAGGGGAGGGAGGGGAGGGAGGGGAGGGAGGGGAGGGAGGGGAGGGAGGGGAGGGAGGGGAGGGAGGGGAGGGAGGGGAGGGAGGGGAGGGAGGGGGGGGGGGGCGGGCCGTGCGATACGTCGTACGCTTGGAATACATGCATTGATTGGTGTACAGATGTACATACATACCAGTACGTGTTTTTCCTTCGGCCTTTGGCTGGAAGAAACAAAAACGCGCTTGGTTTATACATATACGAAGAATATGCATACGAAGTAGCTGTACCGATACTCAGCCCGATTTTTGGGACCGTGTTGTTGGGGAGGGGGGGAGTTTATTGTCTTCGGACTGTGTTATATAATTATATTTTTGGTTGTCGACGTTTTTAGTAGCAGTATAATATTATTGTTATGTATTACTGTCTATGTAGCAGTATTGGCTGTTGTGGGGCTCGGCAGATCTCCACGTCCACTGCAGAGGAGTATACCGCATATAGAGCTACAGCAACCTTACCGTACTCTTCCTTTCGTACCGTGCCGTCTCGTTGCCCGCCGCCTGCCTACCACTTTATAGACATCTATAAGGACCGTTTAGGTATTATTATCAATATATAAACGGTTCTTACATTTCCGTCCAGAGTCTAAAGAAAAAACACGCCTTGGTTTAAAAACCCGTTCTTTGCTCAAAACAGCCCGGCTTGGCCCGCCTCCCTCCCCTCCCGCGCCCCCCCCCCCCCCCCCCCCCCCCCCCCCCCCCCCCCGTCTTGCCTCCGCCTCCGCCTCCGCGTCGAACGCCGCCTCTCTCCCCGTTTTGTGGTGGCCAGGTTATGGCAGCTGCTGAGCAGGCTCGACGGGCCGCCCTCCCTCCTCGACCCCCTGGCGGCCCTCCTCTCCTGGCTGTTCCTGGAGGTGGTGATGGTGTCGGTTCCCCCGGACGTCTGGAGCAGATGGGACCTTGGAAACCCTCCGGTTGGGGATGCGACGGCGGGGCCGATGCTCCTGCTGCCCCCCGGTACCGCGCCGCCCACGGGCTTGGGAGAACACGCACACGCAGATTCTGGCGCGGGCTTTGGCGCAGGCTTTGGCGCGGGTGCCTCCCCTGCTGCTGCCGCTGCTGCTGCCGCTGCCGCTGCTGTAGCTGCTGCCGCCGCTTCTGCTGCTGCTGCTGTGGCTTCCGCTGCTTCTGACACCCTGTGGGGAGACGGGGGGGGCGGGGGACGACGACGACGACGGCGACAGCACGGGGGGAGGGAAGGCGGTTCCAGGGGAGAAGAAGCGGGAGCGCGTGGTGGCACGGCAGGTGGGGGGGGACGAGTCGGGGGAGGGGAGGGGGGGACAGGGGACACGACGCAGACTACGCACGTTCGTACCTCCTCCTCCTCATTCTCCTCCTCCTCCTCACCAGCGATGGCGACGGCGGCGCCGGCGGTGGCGGTGGCGGCCCCCGTTGCCGGACCGTCGCCCTCCAGCCATGGCAGTGACGGTGGGGTGGCACGGTGGGGGGAGGACAACGGGGCGGTGGAAGAAGTGGCCCCGCTCACGCCGGTCGACGCCGCGGGGTTCAAACTGCGCGGAACGAGGTGGTGGAGACCCGGTGCTACAGGGCGCGGCACCACGCCAACGAGAGGGGGAGCAGGCGCGCCCGCGGTGGGGAGGGGCGGGGCGGAGGTAAGGTTGGGAGCGGCGGCGGAGGGGGTAGGGGTGGAGGTGGGGGGTAAGGGTGCGGAAGCTTCGATAAGGGGGGGGTCGACGGGGACTACATCCGGTGGGGCTAGAGGAGGAGATGGGGGAGGTGGACGAGGTGCGATGCAGGAGCTGCAGAAAGGACAGGAGGTGGAAACGGCGGCGACAAAGGAAGCGGGGGTGGAGGGGTCCTCTCGAGACAACGGCAACAACGCGGCGGCCTCATCATCACCATCGCGACAAGATCAAGGGAAAATCACGCCCGCCACCACCACCACCACCACCACCGGCGCCACCGCCGCCGCCGCCGCCGCCGCCGCCGCCGCTGCCGGCCCCCCCCCCCTCTCCTCCCCACCTTCCTTTTCCCCCTCCCCCGCCACGTCTGTCGGAGCCGGGCACGCGATGAAGAGAAGGCCGCGGCCCACCCGACCCACCACCGTCCAGGCTGACGCGGCACCACCGCCTAGCCGCCCCAGTTCTCTCCCCGGAGGGGGGGCAGACGAGGCCCCTTCAAGGCGGCAGCTAGCTCCGTCGCCGCTGCCGCCGCTGCCTCCCCTGCTACCGTCCCACTTCTCTCCGCTGTGGACGCCTGGCGGGACTCGGGGTTCCTCGCGACTGTCAGCCTCGAGAATCTCGTCGCGCAACGCCCTGACCCCGGACAGCCCACGCCCGGCGGCAGGGTTTGATCCGCGCCGCGGCTCGCCGAGCGTGGCTGCGGGCGGTGGTGGTGTGCGGGGGTGGAGGAGGACGTCGACGGGTAGTGTTCTTGGTGGTGGTGGCGGTGGTAGTGATGGTGGCGAGCTTCGACGGCGGCGGTTCGTGGCCGCGTTACGAAGGTTTTCCAGCGGCGCCGCCGCCGGTCCGGCGTCATCGTTTCCGTTTGACGCTGGGGGGTTGAGTGACGACGGTGGCGGCGACAACAGTGGGGGCAATGGAGACGGAGGGGAAGCTGGAGCTGGGGGGGGAGGGGCAGGAGGAGGAAGGATAGGAGCTAGAGGGAGAGGAATGGGAAGAGGAGGAGCAGCACCAGGAGGAATAGAAAGGGGAGAAGCAGGAGGCGGAGGTGGAGGAGGAGGACGTGGAGAAGGAGGAAATGTAGAAGGCGTTTCTTCGAAGAGGCCGCACCCGGGGAGCGGGTGGCTGTCCTCCTCCTCTTCTCCGGCCGGGAAGTCGCCGGCCGCGAAGAAGAAGATGATGTCGATGCGGTGGCAGCAGCGGCGGTCTACTACGACCGGCGGGGGGAGCGGGCCGAGAGGGGGGCAGGAGTCGCCGCGGCGGCGGCCTCTGGAGGAACGCCAGCAACCACAGCAGCAGCAGCAACAACAACATCAGCAGCAA
Source organism: Saccharina japonica (assembly GCA_008828725.1). Taxonomy (NCBI): domain Eukaryota; class Phaeophyceae; order Laminariales; family Laminariaceae; genus Saccharina; species Saccharina japonica. The sequence continues at coordinate 4,558 of MEHQ01004272.1, read as the reverse complement.
CAACAACAGCAACAGCAGCAGCAGGAGGAGCAGGAGCAGCAGCAGCGACGCGCCGACGGGGGCGCAACAGTAGTGACGCCGCTGTCTGTCGAGCGCGAGGGGGTGGTGACGGCCGTGGTGACCGAGGCTGGGGCCGGGGCTGAGGCTGAGGCTGAGGTGATCACCCACGATTCCGGGGTTTCCCCTTCAGAAACGGAGGCGTCGTCGCTGTCATCGTCGGAGGAGGAGAACGGCCGGGACGGAGCATGTCGGGTTTTCCCCGACCGGGAGGACATGGTGGGGGGGGGGGGGGGGGGGGGGTGTCGGGGGGGGGGGGGGGGGGGGGGGGGGGGGGGGGGGGGGGGGGGGGGGGGGGGGGGGGGGAGGAGGAGTCGGAGGGAGAGTGGGACGAGGAAGAGGAGGAGGGGAGTGGGGCGGAGTGGGACGATCGACGGACGATGGCTTCTTTAGAGTTTGACGGGGGCGAGGGGGAGGAAGAGGGGACGCCGGTGCCCGCGGGTCTGAGGCCGCCAGGACAAGAGGAAGACGTGCTCTGCGACTGGAGCTTGCGGCACCTGAGGAAGGATAAGGACTTGGGGGTGTTCGCCAGCGGTGCCTTCGGTGCGTGCGCGCGGGGGGGTGATGGTAGTGGTAGAGGTGGAGGAGGTGGAGGACGGAGGTAGTGGTGGTAGGGGTGCTGGGGATAGTGGTGATGGCGTGGTGGTGGTGGTGGTGGTGGTGGTGATATATAGAAGTAGACGCACCTGCAGTAAGCTACTAACTGTAGTGGCGTTGATAGTAGTGGTAGTAGTAGTAGTACGGGGGGCGTAGTAAATAGCACCTACGGTACACGCAATAACCTATATATGTCCATTTTTTACCAACAATATTTTGGGCCTATTTACTAGTGTTTACTATGGTCTCCTGTAATAGTAGTGTATAGTAGTTGTAGTACAGTAGTAGCAGTAGTTCAGTAGTAGCAGTCTTGGTCTGAAGTGCACCTGTTGGCGTTAGCAACTGTAGTGCTATTGCTATATAATAGAACGAGTAGTGGCAGTGGCAGTCAGTCACCTGATTTGGGTGGAACACTTCATTTTCGTCATTCTTCGAGTAACTTCATGGTGCGCCGGGTGCAGGGGAGGAGTGTTTTTTTTTGTTTTTTTTATCTTCTAGACCCTTCGTTTCTTTATTCTATCCTTACCGACGGCGATCACTTGTTTTCGTTGGTGTTAAATTAATGTGCTCTCCGTCCCCGTCTTCTTTTTTTTGTTTTTTTTTCGAGCAGCATCATTGACGTTGTGGTTGCCGTTATCATCGTTTCCGTTATCCTTGCGGCTTTCGTCGACATATGACCTGTTCGCTCCCCCCCTGGTCTATGCATAGCATGAATGCCCCCTCCCCGCCCCGCCGCGGCGGCTGCCGCCGTGTCTCAGTAGCCCCTCGCTTGCCAAAAATGCCTGCTTGCTTATCTGCCTGTCTGACCTCATTTTTTTCCCCCGTGTACCCGTACCCTTTATCCTCTTTGCATGTTCTTATCCTGGTCCATATCGTCGCGACGGCGAGAGCAGGCAAGGTGGTGGCGGTTCGCACGCACAGGGACCAGCAGATGGCGGTGAAGATCGTGGAAAAGTCCAGCTTATCCCCGGTGAGCTACTGTAGCTGCCTACATTTTTGTTTTCCGTCCGTTTGAGGCTGGTCAAGCATTCATCCAGATGCGTGCCTGCGCGCGGCACTCCTCACCCCCCCCCCCCNCACTTCTATGGTCATACGACTTCGGCCATGCATGAGTATCGAGTGCACCCCCCCCCGCGCGCGCGCGCGCTTCAGCGCGGCCAGCTTTCCGACCTGAACAACACGTAGATACGTATATACGAAGTAGTGCTTAGGGTGTTGACGTTCGCGCGTCATGCTGTCCTGTACTCCGTTTTTTGTCTTGTTTTGTACCTGTACTAATACGTGGGGCCATGGCAAGTAAGACCCAAAATTCTTGGTAAAAATAGGTAAGTATATTATAGTTTTTTTGTCCTATTTACTATGGTCTATGGTCCCCCGTATTAGATGTACTTGCAAGTAGGCCACCTTCCAATACAGTGCAAAACCAAACTAATATGTGCCACAGGTATAGTATATTGAGTATCGAGGTATTATTGGCAGTTAAAATAATATACCAAGTATAGAACACGTGCGGCCGGCGTATCAACCACTCCAAGTCAACCGGTCGAAGCTACATACAGCAGCACAGGCTGGCGTGTTTACGTGCTGGTGGGTAATATTTCACACCTCCGACTGATACTAAATTTCCCACTTGATGGATCTGGATATTTCAGGGCGGACAAGTCCCTGATTTGTTTTCATCTACGTACGTAGCTCTCAAGTTTTCCGAGGGGACGCGAGCTACGATAGAGGTATACGATAAAGGTATACCTTTTTTTGGCTGAAACGTTTTCTGAGTGACATAGTAAAGGCTCCTTAACCCCTTAAGAACTGGTCCCCCGTTTCTGGGGACAAAATACTTGAAATTACGTAGTGTGACATTGTTTTCAGTTCTGCATAAAGAAATCGCCGGAATCTCATTCTTGCCGCAGGAAGTTTCATTTTCTACTATTAGGCCGTTTCTTATGGAAGTTCGATTTGCTTCAGTTCGATTTTTTTTTTCGACCATTTATAGATGTTTTTGACCCGGAACGCTGTCGAAAGGGTCGTGCGCTTCTCGGAATGCATTATCCTGCCATCCCACAGGTATCCAAAGAAAAAAATCCGCTTCTCATTCGAAGCAGTGTGAAATTTCCAGCATTTTCACAAATCGAACAAAAGGCATCAAATACAATTTGAAGGTACTTTCAGTCATAAATTACGGTAAATTTTGAATAGTTTGTGCTTCTGAATGTTATTTGTTGGATACTAATGGAAATGCCACAATCCTCAAGAATCCCACACTGCTTCGATGGAGAAGCGGATTTTAGCGTTGGATGCCTCTGGGATGGATGGTACACTCATCTCGAGAAGCGCACGACCGATTTGCCCGCGTTCCCGGTCAAAAGCACCAATGATGGGCTGAAAAAAACAAATCGAACTTCCATAAGAAACAGTCGTAATAATGCCATGGGATTTATTGTTCATCGGGTATGTATATATAGCAATATATATAGCACTTTTATTTCCCTCCCAAATCAGTTTTTTACTTGCTATTAGTATAGAGCTCCTCAAGTGACCATAAGTGACTAGTGACCACCCTCGAAAGGTACAGTAATGCCATGGGATTTATTGTTCATCGGGTATGTATATATAGCAATATATATAGCACTTTTATTTCCCTCCCAAATCAGTTTTTTACTTGCTATTAGTATAGAGCTCCTCAAGTGACCACCCTCAGAAGGCAGAAACATGGCTCACCTCTACTGTAGCAGGCGTTAGGGGGAGACATGTAGTCTGTTTATGATCTGTATGATATGTATTATCTGTGTGATCTGTGTGATCTGTATGATCTGTGTGATCTTGTGTGATCTGTATGATATGTATGATCTGTGTGATCTGTGTGATCTGTATGATCTGTGTGATCTGTATGATCTGTGTGATCTGTATGATTTGTATGATTTGTATGATCTGTATGATCTGTATGATCTAGCTCATGGTGCCGGGTGGGAGCCGTACAATCTACATGATCTGCAGTAGGACATTTCTCCTGTGCACCTGTACTGCTGCTGTACAGATCCTGCACAAGGTCTCATAATACGGCAGGTTTTATGGTCCAGATGATCTACTGGAGATCGTGATATGTATGTTCCAACGTTGTGTAATACCAGGTATATTTTAATGAAACTATCCTGACATCGATCACTCGGTCCCTCGGCCGGCCGCACCGCACCGTTCGTTGCCTCTGCGTTTTTTTCTTGCTGGCAGGAGCGCTACATCGAGCGAGAGCTGGAGCTGCTTGAAGTATGCTCGGTGCACCCCAACGTTGTCGGCCTGCTCGGCGTCATTCGGACTGTGGATAGGTGAGAGAGAGAGTAGATGATCTGATCTTTCTGTAAATGATCTATCTGTATATTAACTATATGTAGATGCTCTATCTGTAGATGATATATATGTAGATACAGTAGTATATCTGTAGATTATCCATCTCTAGATGATATATCTGTAGATAATCTGTCAGACTTAAGAAACATTGGTATCATAGGACGGCAATTTTAGTTTTGGTTGGTCGCTACATATCTATATTATAAAAATTAAAAGAACAACAGCTGTGAGCTCGAGGATTTCGTCGAAACTCATATTTGCTAGCTGAGTGTGATACTTCGATCGCGCATACTTACGGATGTTTTATGTCCTCATGCAGGATGTACATCCCGTATGAGTGGGACACAATATATATGGCTCCCCAAAAGGGTTATATATTATATACGTAACGAAAAAGTAGAAACATGTTTCCCAGGCTCTGCTCCCGCTCGTACGCAAGAATGCCGTGAAATGGTTAGATCCTGTGTGCGTTAAAAGTGGCATATCGTATAAATACCAACCAGGTACATCGTTATGTCCAAGGCTCTTCGCGGATTATGATCCGGCCCGCGGGTCGGGTCAG